>VXBO01007671.1:422572-444375 GCA_013400135.1 Rhinoptilus africanus | reverse complement strand
ACCACTCCTCTTTGAGCCTGCGCCCTGAATTTTTCGTAAGCTATACCTTTAATTCAAGGCGAGATAAATTTACACCAATCACAATAAAGGTATTTATGATTAAAGTCACTCAAACTCCACCTTGAAGGTGAAAAATAGTATAAAAATGGCCCAAGAATGGGGGGATATCAGGGAAGACACCATTGGGAACAAGTCAGGGGAGAACTCCATCACCGACTGCCTCTGACTCCTGGGACCAGTCGATGGGCTGAGCCTTTCTTCCCCCCCATAGGGATGCCTTTGGGTAAGACTTACATTGTACCAAGCGCTTCTTTGGGAAACTTAGAAATTTCTCTAGAGAATCTTTTCCCTTCCATGACAGCCAGGCGGTATAGTGTGTAACTTTGTCGCGTGTTGTGTGTAAGTAACATCACTTTTACTTGCACCTGCTTTGCAGACAGTGTATGGATCACTGACAAATGCAAAGAACCCGTGTTTCTGTTGCTTAAATAAACTGCACTGTTTAAGTAGCTGGTCGTTTGGGTTTCTCACTGAACGCTACGGCAGACTCGAGGGCGGCCGTGGTAGTTCATGAGCACGACTGGACCGAAGGTGCAGCCTGCTATTAGTGTATCTGAATCGTGATAGTTTAATACAGGACATTAAATGCGATTGGACTGATAGTGGCGAATTTGGCATCACTCAGAATTTAAGCCTAGCCGCACCTAGCCTCCGACCTTGGTGAGGAGTGTTAGAACACAAGGGGGTTTATTTTCTGCCAAAACTCCTTTGCCCCTTTCACGCAACACTGTGCCTCTACCTGGAGCCCCAGCAATGTGCTTCTAGATCCTGAATCAGTCCTCAGAGGAAGGAAAAGGCTCCTGTATGAGACCCCAGGAAAGGGAGGAATGGGATAAAGTAGCAGGAGAAGATGGAAGATGTAGACCTGACTGGCTGGCCTCTCCTGCAGAAGGCAAACTGAGCCCTGGGAAGGGAGCACTGAATGTTCCTGGTCTTAGGAAGCTCATAAGAAAAAAGGCAGTGTGAGCATCCCACCCCATGAGCCCCATACCCTTCTCTCCGTGGCTTCAGCTGGCCGTGGACCATCATCCTGCCAGTTCGGAGCTCATGGGTCACCCCGAGGGGCTGCAGCCCAGGCTGATGGTGCTGGGGAGAGGGATGGCTCCTTATCAGTGTTTCCAGGGCAGATATAAGGATCAAAGGACTTGCGGGCAGTCATCTGGGAGAGTCTGAGGCTGCACCAGGTCTCCTGAGTTTCAGGCCTCTTTTCATCACTGCCTGCTTCTCCTTGTAGCCCACACTTAAAACTTTCATTCAGTTATCCATTGTGAATTGGGACTTTGCTAATTACTGGAAGAAAATGAAGGCCAGGGCAAGGGGGGTGACTATTCCTACCTTCCCCCCAGCCCTTTCTGCCTGAGGAACAGATTCCTTATCATTCATGAAGCAGTCAGTTCAAGAACAGTTTGCAAATGTCCTGATTTTTCTGGGACCTGCTGCTCGGTGGTGAAATGAGAACATGAGCTGCAGCCTCCTCTTACTTTTAGAAAGCATTGACCTCTTGCCTTCCCCGCACTGCGTAGCTTTCAAAATACATACAAGTGTCACACTGTACCATCAGATACAAAGAAATCTTTAGAAAAGCCTCCTTGGGTATTCTTTGCATCGCAAACTGAACGAGATATGCAATTACAGAGCCATGATTTAAGAACTTAAAACCCGGCTAAGCTTGATAGAAGGTATCAGACTAACAAACAATATGTAGGAAGAATTTAATCTTGCAGGCCCTGCAGTTATTTGAGGGAGAAGATTGTGTTTCGGATTAAGAGCCAAATTACCGCACAAGTTTTGAATAAATCTTTATATTTTCAGCCATACCTTATTATGGCTCTTTTGGGACAGGAGCTTGGTTTTATGATGGGCATAAATCCAGAAAAATAGTTCAGATTCTCTGAAGCAGGCAAAACATGAACAAAATGGATTTGGACCTGATCGGGACTGCTGACTACTTAAAGCTCACTGGTGAGCATTTAATTAAGGCACGTGATTTTCCAGAAAGCACCAAAAGGAGGCAAAAAAATATCTTATTTTCCTCATATTCCTAAAAACCCAAAGAAGCCCTGAGCAGCACACACCCCTCGCTGGGAATCCTCCCTTTCCACCTGCACTCACACTGGGAGGCGCGTGTCTGAGCATCCCTGTTCTGAACTGATCCCGGTATTAACACACCACAGAAATATTCACTTGGGGAAGCACCATCCTCGTTATCTTAGAGCTCAAGGGACCAAAGCCCAGCTCCTCCTGTGGGCTGCTGGGCAGGCATTAATGCTCTTTGCAGGGCTCTGCTGGGGCCTGGTGGCCAGAGCTCCGGCTGGACATGTGCGGTGGCTTTGTGGCAGCCGGGGGAGGTGGCAAGCAGGGGGCTCAGGGGCTGCAGGGGCTATGGCTGGGTCCACAGATATCTATCTTCCACCTGACAAATTAATCCAAACACATCAACATCATGTCTTGGTGTGCACCAGACACTTCCATGCAACATAAATGTGGGATTTAGAGTTAGCGTTATTGCTGTAGCGGAGAGGGCAGGAGCTGGGACAAACACTTTTCCCCCTTAATATCTCAGATTTTGGTGGCTTTATGCAGCTGGCAGCCGACACCGGAACAGAGCTTAGAGCCGAATGGAGCTGGTTGTCCCCAGCAACAGCATGGCATCCTTCTGTTGCTGTGTGATGGGTAATGTCATGTTTATAGAACAACACTACCTGCAAAAATACTTGGGGAAGAAAAATGAGTGTCCCTGTCCCCTGTGTCCCTGTGCAGCAGCTCCCTGCAGCCCATCCTTAGTGCCAGCCCCCCGGGTGCCAGCACTCGTCCTGCTGGGTGATGTTTAACAAACTTGATCATGTCTTTGCTCCTCTGTATGTGGGGTGCCCTGAGATTCTCTGTGGGAAAGGACTCACTCCTATGACCAGACCTGAGCATGTGAGCATCATTTTATCTCCCAGGAATGCATGCTTATGCCAGACGAACGTGGATATAGATCGCAGGTCATTAAATGAACCACGGAGGCCCAGAGCTGTGAGAAGGAAGGAGCAGTCTGGGATAAGGAGCAAAATATTAAGCACACACTTACTGAGGGGTTTGTGGGTCAAATCCGTGGCACCAGAAACACTTCAACCTCTGCTGCAAAGAAATGCATTTGCCGGTGCTCAGGTTCCCTGCTTGCCTAGTTGCCGGCCGAGGAGCAAAGCTGGTCCAGAGCCCATGGGTTGTCTGGTGTGGCAGGGGAAGGAGGGCTTGCGTCTGTGCCGGAGCCATGCCACCTCTCCCTGTGTCACGGCTCCGTGCCACCTCCCTGTGCCCACCTGCCCATGTCACGGCTCTGAGCCGGCTTCCGAGACCCTGCTTCCGAGACCCTGCTGGAGCCAGGCACTGTCATGGCTGACACAGCAGCAGGAGAAACGATCTGTTCCCTGCCGTCTCTCACTGCTGTGTTGCTGGCTCACCCGCTGCTCCTTAACGTGTCACTGTCCACAGCTCCATTTGCTGCTTTGCCCTTTCCAGCCCAGCGCAATTGCTTTATTGCTGCTGGGATACACATGGTTTCCCAAATTGGTTCAGACTGGGTGATTCCAGCTTGCGTCAGGTCCCAGAGACTTTCTCCTTTGCACTTTGCTTTGGGAGAGGCTGAGGGAAAGCTGGGGCAGCAGCTGGCACTGACCTGACCTGAGTACCAGGGAGCTGCCCCCACTGAGAGCATCACGGCCACCACGGATGTATGTATTAAACGTTATTCGAGGAGTAGTATGAAAGTGCTCTCCTTCTCCTCCTTGTCACCGTGCCTGTGTTCATCTGCCACTAAAGACTGATACAGGCAAAGTCCCCTTTTTGTCAGACAGCTTCGCAAATGCTGGCTGCCACTCCTGGGCCAGTCGGGGTCCCCTGCAGCATCCTCCTAGGGCCAGCGTCATCTTCCTGGCCCACTGCCTGCTGCTCTGCCCAGGCAGCAGGAAGGACATGGAAAGGGAAATATTCACTAGTTCAGGGCTGGCTTCTCATTAGAGAGAGGTCTGATTCTCTCGGCAGGATGAGCACTTCCAATTTATGGTGACAAAGGGAAGCAATTTGATGTTTTCTGGCGGCTCTGCTCTTCTATCAGCCATAACTTAATCCCCATTGTGCGGAGTGCTGGCTCTGCGCAGAGGGAGCTGCTGGACGAGGTACCCCATCAGGAAATGGCCCTCGTGAGGCTGTGGCCAGGCTCTCTATCAGGACACACCAGGCTCGGTGCTAACTCCCACGTACCCAGAGCTGTTTCCCTGGCACTGCAATAGGACCTCTGCAGGGATGCAGCACCAGACTACCTTGCACACCTCACTAACACCCCCTCCACCTCCATGTCCTGCTGGGAGGGAAAACCAGCTGTGCGCACTGCTGTGCCCTCTGGGCTTCGCACACAACTCCTGCCCCAGCTCCTGCCCTGCACAAGCCCCAGCTCAGCAGCAGTTGAGGAAAAAAGCGAGGGTCCTTCCCTCCAGCACCTTTGCCCAGGCAGCACTGTTCCCACCGCAGGGCTGCTTCCCTCTCCCCAAGCTACCAGCTCCTTCCCCAGTGACCCTGGCGCACTCCCACTGTAGTTGCTGCCATTCCGGGTGATTAATTCAGTGTGAGTAATTTTGGAGCAGATGATCTCATTCACGTGATTCCTGCTATTTCTCCGTCAGAGTGGAGGGAAGAGGGAGAGGGGAGGAGAGGAACGCGATATCCATGCAAGCCATCCCTCCCTGCATCCTCAGGAAGCCCGGCACCAGCCTTCAGACCACTTAGTGCTACAGGTAGAGCAGAATAAAATTTGCTGGTGAATTGGTTTCTCTCAATAGTGGTCAATTTAATCATTTAGGCTGATAAGGGCTCAATTATGGCTTTGCAACAAGGGCAGTGTCTGCGGTAGCAAGCGTCTGCTGTGGCTGAGGAGCAGTCTGGCTCGCTGGGCTCCTGGGAGGCTGGGGAAGGTCTCCAATGTGGGACACGGCACTGGATGGCCGAGCCATTGGGCACTGCCAAGCTCTGCCCCTGCCAGGGTACGGGGAGGGTTTGTGAGGGGTTGCGGGGACTTGCTGCAGTCCCCTCCTTGGCAATGGGAAACCTCATTGGAGTTAGCACCCTCCGACTGCCTACAAAGTCAGAGCCATTAAAGAAATCTGTGGGCCTGTGTTTGGAGGGATGGGATGTCCATGCAGGTGGCTGCCCCGTCGTTGGTCCCTGGGTGAAGGGACAGCCATCAGCCAGGAGAGTGAGGTCAGCAGCACTGCCCTGTCCTGGGCTGCACCACAAGGAAACTGGAGTGAACCCTATGAAATGTGATGAGATTAGCAAAGCAGCTGAATTATTCTAAGCTAATAAAGTACCTAGTCCAGATGGCTCTCACCACGAATACTATTAAAGAGAAAAACTCAGGGTAAATTAGGAGATTTGAGGCTAAGGCTTTTAATTCATGTGCAGAAGGTGCTCTGTGGGGTGGGGAGCAGGCCCCTGCTCCCTGGCTGCCTCAAGGGGCAGAGATTTGATGCTTCCTCCCAGCCCTGGAGACACAAGTATGTGTTCCTCACCCAATTTCTGCTGTCTTTCCCTTGGAAGCCCATGCTGGCCTCTCTTATTGCCTACTGGCACCACCAGGCTTGGAGCCATGGAGGTATTTTCCTGCCATGCATGTGCCCACACAAACTCCAGTTGCTTGGGATCTGTTTGCAGAATTATTTCCCATCCATGAGCGCGGTCTGAGCCCCCCGATGACTCCGTGCTGGCCGCCTCCTGCTGTCTGATGGGAGCCCACACTAAGTCTCACTACTAAGGGAGCAGGTGACATGAGTTTGCTCCTGAATTTTGGTGCTTGAAATAAGCTGTCAGGAGCAATGAGCCTTGCGAAGGGCTGGGCTGCAGCCCTGAATGCAGAGGGGCTCAGCGGGAAGCTGTATTTAAGGGCTGGCTGCAAACTGCAGCATGCCAGCTACTATTTATCCCTCCCTCACCCTGGGAAATGGATGCCAGAAGGAATAAGTGAGATATTGGTGCAGAGCAGTGGTAGATGCAGCTCTGAGTTGAGCTGGAGGGAGTGTGGCAGTGCCAACCGGCGTCCAAAGCACCTGATACATCTGTGCCATGCGGAGGAGAGTGACAGTTCGTGACATGGGCTTGACTGGTTTAGTTCCTGCTGGTTTGCCTGGTTTGCTTCAGGCAGAGCCCTTGCTTCATCCAGGTCGTGTTGGAGGTGGCACAAAACCCAGCAAGGAGAGGGGGAAAGCCCAGGAACTGCCAGAGCAGCTCCGGGCAGGGAAGCAGAGCAGGCAGGACCCAGTGGGGGCTTATAGACACGGAATTTCCTACCCACCCCGGTGTTTGACAGAGGATGGACATTTAAAGCACAATCTTATTCCAACAGGGAGAGGGAAAAACTATGGCAGGGAGAAAAGAGCTGGTTTCGCTCTGTCCATAGTGACTGGGGTGATAGATGGCTGGTGTGTTTAGTTTATTAATTACCCTGATGAGATGTATAAGCTTGTTATTTGTTTTAATTAATGTGAATGAAGCTGTCAAAATGCCAGAAAGTGGTGAGAGAGGGGGAGAAGGGAGGGGAGATGGGGACATTTGGAATTGAAGCATCCTATTAATATCTCCGCTGTCGTATGAAAGGTCATTAATAAACCAAAGAAAAATGAGTGGGGATGGAAACAGGAGAACCAAATCTCTTTCTCTGCCTCCTGCTGTCCTTGTTGCTACCAGGACACCTCCCAAGCCCTGCTGAAGCCCTGCTGCCCCTTGTCCCCTGTCTTTAAGCAGCTGAGGGAGGGCTGGGCTCCTACAGTGCTGGTTGGGGTGGGAGGGTTTGAGGGAAGATGAGAGATGGTGCCTCACCACACTGACAGAAGCGGCTCAAAACTGCACCCATCTGCTGCCATCCAGAACAACGTCACCTGCCTTTGCCCCAGGACCTCACCTGGACACAGCCCTGCACCCGCAGCGCCCTGCTGAGCCACAGGGGTGCAAATGCCCTGCTGAAGGCATTGAAACCCCCGCCCAGGAGCGATGTTTGACAGGGAGAGGTGCTGCAACAGGCAGCAAAACCTCACTTGGTTTACTTATCTCATTTTTTCTGCTCTTTTGGAGGTTAACGTGACCAGTGTGTGTTTCCAGCCCTGTGCAGAAGCCATGCTTGCCCAGGAATTGATTTGCCACGCTCGAAATGGAAGAAAACAAAGATTAAATTTAAGCTATTTGTTCAGTATCTCAGTTATGCAATTGGACATTGTAGATTAGGGAAGGTGACCTCCTGTAGCACAGGAGGGGATTTACTGACATGTTCGAGCAAATATTACACTTCCTGGGATCCAGCACAGCTCAGGATGGAGGATGCCTCCAAGCCCAGGTGCCTAAACCCTGGTGATCTCCTGTCTTCTCCCAGAGCCTCAGACCAGAGGACTCAGGATCTCCAACGCAGGGTCCAGCCTTGCTTCCTCCAGCCAGGAGCAAAGGGGGAAAAGGAAAGGAAAGAAAGATGAGTAGGAGGGGAAGGGAGCAATAAGCATTTGCAAGATTTCCACCACCTGCTAAGCCTGACCAGCCCCAGGAGATGGAGGGTTTTGTTCCAGTCACCATCTCCCACACTCCCAGCTCCCGAGAGCTTCGCAGTGTTGGTGGAGCCAAGGCCTGAGGCTCTTGCTTGCTGCAGGGAGGCTGCCGGGGCCAGTCCCGAGGGCTGTGACAGCAGGCAGCGGTAGGCAGAGGAGAGGATGCAACTCTAGAGACCATGGGGAGGTTGGTTCACTCAGGAGGCCATTAACCGACCAGCAATTTAAGATTTAAATCTGTGTGCTTAAAAGAAGGAAGGGAAAGAAGCTGGGTCCAGGACTGGTTTGCATCACAAACTCTCACTGTCTCTGCTTGTGAAAACGCTTTTGACTGACAGCAAAGTTTGTCAGAGGCATCTGACCTCAGAGTTCTGCGCAGCGAGGTGTCAGAGTGACAGCTTGCAAATGGCAACAGCAGCATCAGCTGCCTCTGGTTAGCTCCGAGCTTTCCTCCTCCTCCTTCTTCTCACCAGGGTTTCAGAGCAGACCAGCAGGCAGCCCCGGGCACCAACCTGCCCGTGAAACCCAAGGGAGAAGGAGGAAAGGAAAGATGCTTTCATGCTTATTGGATACCACATGGCTACAGCGCTGTTGTACCTCCGTGATGGAGACATCCTGGCACAGACAGGGTGAGGCGCCTGGAGTCACCTCCCTGTCCTGCAACCCTGACCTCCCTTGCTAGCAGCTGGGCCGTGCCGGCAGGAGAGCAGGGGAGCAATGGAGGGGAGTGGGGCTGCTCACAGAGGGCTGCAGCAAGAGCAAGCTCCAGCCCAGTACCTCCCAGGTGCCATGCAAATAGCTCCAAAACTCCCCCAGGGATTTTTCCTAGCAAAGTGCTCCACGGCCCCTTTTCTGGCTTCTTCCTGAAAATTCATAAATGTGCTAAGTGCCAGACCGCAACGTTAACCACCTCCTGGGCCTTCCCCCTCTCCTTGCTGGCTTTTGTGCCACCTCCAACACGACCTGGATGAAGCAAGGGCTCTGCCTGAAGCAAACCAGGCAAACCAGCAGGAGCTAAACCAGTTATTCCAAGCTTGCACACTGAAAGAGCAGCTCTGGCAGTGGCAGGGCAAGGTAGTGGCAGAGCTGAGGACAGAGGAGGAGGCTGAGGCGAAGGCAGGACGAATGGCTCATGTGTGCTCTCTTGATGTGAGATCTTGCAAATGGAAATGATTCGCCAGGAGAGCATCTGTTCCTCAGGAAGGGGCTGTACCACTGCAGGCATCCTCCAGAGGCATCACTGGCCCTTTGTGCAAATAAACAAATCAATACAAGCAGTGGCTACAGCAAAGGATTTGTCTGCCTGGGCTTGGAAACACCTGAGCCATCCAGGATAATCACCCTGTGGCCATGGACCGATGGGTTTTCTGAACCCTGAGAGACCTGCTTGCCGCTGAAGTGGTTTAGTCCATTTGTTTAATGCTGTGCTAGCTGGGAAATTGTTTCTCTCCTTTGGCTTTAAATGATGAATTGTTGCCTGAAAGATTATCCTTTGTTTATCTCTCTTTGTTCCAGTGACCCCCTTTGCTGCCTCCCCTGCCACCTCTGCTTGGCTGCTGCTGGAGCAAGGGCAGAGGGAGCAGGAGATGGAATCATTCCCAGTCCCGAACATCAGACTCTTCATCTTTCCTCCAAGCCATCCTGTCCCCAGCCGAAACCCTGCCTCCGTCCAGCTCACGGCTTCTCCAGAACACTGGGCGGGGTCTGAGCACTCCTGGGACTAGAAAAGAGCACGAGAAATACGTACATGCTGGAACGAGAAAGGTGGGGAGGAGAAGGACCAACCTCCCCATCTCAACCCCTCCCTCTCTTCACCTCCTGCCTCCAATCTCCCCCATTTCAATGGAGGGAGCTTGGGGTTGCTCTCTGTGCCTGCACAGGAAGGTCTGTGCCTGCTCAGGGACAGGGCTGTGGAGCCATCACCCTCCTGTTGAGGGCCAGAGGGACATCCTGGGGTGCAGGGACGCAGGGATGCTCCACTCTGGCTTGGTCGGGGCAAACCCCGGTGGGACTGTGCCAGACTGGGCACCGGCGGAGAGGAGCTGGACTTGGAACAAGACATTGCGTGGGTGCTCCCTGCATCACCCCACACCCTGAGCCCCAGCACCACAGGCACCTGAATGTCCCCAGGGTGAGGCCACCTCTGTGGCTCGGCTCAGGGGATTTCCTCTGTTTTCCCTTCATCCGACAAGATGGTCTCTAGAGGAGGAATTTGCCAGCTGGATTTGTGGTTTAGATAATTTCCTTTAGAAAAAATCCTTGGGCCAAAACTCTCTTAGGAGGGCCAAATATTTTCTCTCTGGAATTTGGCATGGCTTGCTGCTCTATCAATGCAGTGTGTGAAGCTGTTAAATGTCCTAAGCCAGCTGGGTCCCCTATCCTAAATCAATAGGAGCAGCAACGCCAAGCCACCCAAAATCTACAGAGGCAGTTCCCATTTCATTTGGGTGTTTCTGAGAACTGGAGCCCAAATTCCTCTCCGTTCCCTGATGACATGGACCCATAGCTTAGGAACCAGGTTTTCATGCAAATGAGTTCATGGAGAAAACGTGGAGGAAATGGAGCTGTTACAAAAACGAGTTGAATCTCCCCAAGGAAGCTTTGCAGCATGCATCCAGCACAGCGCAAGAGCCAGAATAAAGCGATGAAGTGACAGGATGGATTTATCTGTAATTTGGTTAGAGCTGGGGTGGGAAATCTGCAGAAGGTCACAGTGACACTAAACAAGTGTCTTGTATTAAACCCAGCTCAAGTTTTCATGTCTCAGTAAAAGAGCTGGAGCATCTATAACTAGTAGCAGGCTATTTTTGGCATCCCAACCTATTTTGTAGCTCCCAGGAGGACAAAACCGCTTCTCTTTGACTTTGCAAAGCCTGGATTTCTTTTTATGTCTGCAGGATGCTGGAATCTGCATTTAAATTCTTCTGAAACTGCCTGTCTTAACAAAAACTCACAGGTCCAGGTTCTTGCTTGCTTTGCACAGAACAAAGAGCCTGCAACCTAGTGGGGGCTGCGTTCTTCAAGCTGCTGTTCAAAATAACAGCACAAAAGGGTGTCACAGCCCTAAAAAGCCTAAAATCCTCAGCAGATGTGGCGGTTCGAGGTATCGCTCTGTTAATTCCTTTCTTACAGGTTCTTACAGGGCTACAGACATTTGCTCGAGATCACTTGGAAGGCTGGTAGCAGCGGCTGGTACCAGAGCCAGGCCATTGGTAGCTTCCATGGACCCGTCATCAGACAGCTTTCCCCAACACTCCCTCTTCCCAGTGTGTCCATTCCTGAGCCCCGGCTGCACCCACACCGTGTTCCCACACATCCTCAGTCTGTTTGTCAGATGGGTGCCAGATCTCCAGTTCTGCAACACACATCTGGTCTGCCTTCCCCCCTCCCCTGCTTCTCCCAAATGGAGAGAGCCGGAAAAATATTTAAGCCAGCACACATGGACCCAGCAAAATCAAAGAAGTACTTCACAAAATTGACTGCCTTTCACTGGAATTTTGTTTGGAAATGAAAGAAACAAACAAAAAGATCTGGCAGCATCAAAACATCTTGTTTCAGCTTTTTCAGGAGAAAGAAAACCTTTCTGTTCTGTTCTGAAGTCTTTTCACTGCTGAGATTGTTTCAGAAAATAGCTAAATCAAGCAGAAAGCCAATTAAAAAATCAAAGTCTTTTGGAGATGGATCCAGTTTCCAGATTTTGTTGTGTTTGGCAGCCAAGGGGGGCAGTGCCACTCTGGGCATCCCATCTGGTGCAGCGCTGGCACAGCACTGCTCACCTCTGGCTCCGTGTCACAGCAGAAGAGTGGGGAGGTGACCAGAGGTAGCTAAAACCTAGGAAAAACAGGCAAAATCAGGGAGACTCTGCTATCCATGAGAACATGCTCCTCCTCTCATCAAGTACCAGCCTCCAGAATAAAGCTGTGAACAGAAGAGGGACAAAGGGGACTTGTGATGTGACAAGAGCAGATGTCTTAGAGGTGTTCAGACAACCCCTGCCTGTCTCCTGCATGAGGAAGACATAACACCCACGACATGTACCCAGGGACATGAGTGCTCCCACAGTGCCAGGGCCCCCTCCCAGCAAGGTGGGGACAACAGAACTGAGTGCTGCAGCACCCCAGCGATGGGAGCAAACCCCCAAGGGCTGGGGTACAGCTCCCAGGGTGTGCAGGTTTCTGCTGCAAATTCCCTTATAGGAGAGTTTTCAGGGAATTCAGGACTCTGTGCTTAAGCCTGGTCTACCCAAACATCTGATCTCTTCATATGTCAGTATTTCACATTTCCTTCAAACGCTTGGACGTATAAGCCCACTCTCACTCTTGCTGGCATTATGGAAAACGGCCTTGTTAGGGATAGAGCCCCTGGCCCAGGGAAGTTGGGCAGATGCCTGCAGAGCCATCAGCTGGGGACTGAGGGAAGCACGTATCGGGGGAGCACCTCCTCCAGAATCCATCCAGGGCTCCAGCATCAAGTGTTTTTTGCCTTTAAAAGCAAAAATAAGCAACTGCTCCAGTAAGTGATCTGCTCCAGGGCAGCGATGAATCTGCTGAAGAAAGAGCCCTTCTGTGCTCAAGCTAAAAGCAGAGCAGTTGGTCATGCAGGGGCGCTGCATGGGAACCAGGGCAGTCAAGGACTTCCTGGGGTTTGGTGGCATGGGATGCATCTCTGTCAGAGCTGACACATGAGGTCATGACACATATAAGTTTATTTAGGCAATTGGTTCATGAAAGAAATGAGAGTGGATTTGAGCCACTGGATCCCCACAGCGAGCTGGTACAAATGCTGAGGAGCATGTCACCAGGACACTGAAGACCTTGGGCAGATGCTGCTGGATAAACAAAGTTCCTGCCTCCTTTAATGATGTGAAAGCTAGACAAGCAGGAGGGAGAGAAATAAACATAGTGTTTGCAAAACTGAAACACCCCTAAACCTCAGCCTCCGGGACAGGGACTGTCCACCCAGTCCACACGGGATCCAAAGAAGAGCTGGTATGATATGTGCTGAGGCATACTCAGGGGTGAGCACCTCCTTCCCACATTTCCACATTCCCCACAATTTTATTGCAATAAACTGAAAGCAATTCTTGGACCTTGTAAGACAAGGTAGTTATCTCTACAGCCAGCCAGCAGCAGATTTATTGACCTGTAGGATGCATTCAAACCATATTTTCTTTCATATGACAAGTGTCCTATTTTATTGAAGCAGTTTTAAAGCAGTCCCGATCATGGCTGCAACTCCATTTTCTCAAAAGCAAGCCAAGGATGTTTTCCACTACAGTCAAGGAAACTGAATGCAGTACCTTTGTGAAATGAGGAACATCAAGCCTTTAATGGTAAGAACTGAAGTAAAAAAGGGCAGCTTTTCAGAATAATGATAAACACTTTAATAGTTCAACCTGAAGGTGAAGGAGTCTTTATGGCAGCAAAAGTAAAAAAATACGGTAAACTGTTTTTACAGTATTTTCACTGAGTATTCGGATGAGTGGGCCTAATGTTTTGAAGATTGGAAGCAATTTGGATGAACTTGAAAAATTCTTCTTGGCAAAAAGTGTGAAACCCAGTCTGATATGCATTAGTGATGTTGACAACAATGCCCTCAAAAAGACTGGCAAATGTGAGTGGTTTGATGTATTTGCAAATGTTAAAAAAAAAAAGTTGAAATTAAATGCGGAGGGGAATAAAAATAAGACTGGTGAGATAAGAAATGAAGTGAAATATTCATGTACTTGGTGTGAAATATAGTCCCAGTAAAAACATGAAAACATCATCTAGGGTTTTATTGGTACTACCAGAACCAATGTATCTTTATAGACAGATGATGAGAAATATAATAGCTCTGATACTACTAACGCCATCAATGTAAAATTTCCAAGATATGCTTGTAGTGAATTTTATGATACACTTCTTTAATTTTAACTTTCAGAAGATACACATTCTTTCCAGTACAAAATCCCTTACATTTCCTCCTGTAGTTTTCTATACTTGGAGAATTAAGAGAGGAGCTACAACACTTGAAAGAGCAGTCTGCTGGTGGCTTATAAAGATAAGGCATTTTGAAACGTAGAGCACATGATTTTGCGGTTTAGGATGGGTTATGACAGAAGACAGAAGAGAGTCGTGAAGCTAAATGTGAGCTTGCTGGTGAAGACTACGGCAGGGTATTGAGATCTCTGTTTATTTTCAAGTTGATGCAATGTTTTAGGGTATCATGATACAACTTGGGTTATTGCTTGGTTGATCATAACTGGTCTTGCCTTCGGTCTGTAGCTACACAGTTTGAGTCACAGCTTCAAATTATTTGTCTTGTATATTCTTCTATAATCTGTTGGGGGCTCCTTATGTAACAGGATTCCTCTCGAGTTCAGCAAAAAATGCTGCATGGTGAAAAATGTGCATAATGTATAACAAATTTAGCCCCTTTGTTAATGGCAGACAAGTGAATCTTCCTTTCTTTTTGGAACACAGTTATCACAGCCTGGAAGAAGGAGGGAGGGAAAATGCAAAGCAAAACAAGAAAAAGGGTAAAAGCAGCCTTTGTGGCAATAATATAAAAAAAGAAATGCATTTTACCAAACCGTTGCTGGCATTTGAGGTGAAGAAAAAGCATTTTTCTGTTTCCCCATTGGCTTTTAGGGTCTTGCCCTGCATTGAAGGACACAAAACCCCTTTTTGGCTGAGACCAGCCTCAGCATGGGCGCAGGCGCAAGATGGCAACGCATCTGAAGTATCCTCAAGTGCTTGCAGTGATTTCTCCCTCCAAGATGCAGTTTTGCATCACCTCTCATTCTATATTCTGTCAATGTCTATCCAAGCCCCGAGTAAATCCATTTGCTACAACTATTACAAGTACTAAAGCCCATCTGTAGGAAGCCACGCATGGGATTATTTCTGTCCTCTTCTCATTACAGACTCAGCAGACTCATTTATAATAGATATTTCACAAACCTGTTGCCTCCCAGCCTGGGAGCATGTGTGCAAGAGGACGGCAGTCCGAAAGCGAACAGCCTGCCCAGGGAAGTGGTTGAGTCCCCATCCCTGGAGGTATTCAAAAGATGTGTAGATGTGGCACTTGAGGACATGGTTTAGTGGTGGAATCAGCGGTGTTAGGTTTATGGTTGGACTCAATGGTCTTAGAAGGTCCTTTCCAACCTAAATGATCCTATGATTCTATGATTCTATGGCTTTGGCAGCATCGTTGACCCCAATGTGCCACTCCTCTGGAGGGAGCAGAAATGCCAAGATGAAGTATGCTGCAGTGAGGAACATTTTATCCACATGATTATACATTCTGGCAACTAAAGGACCCAAATCCCAGTGTTAAATCTAAATTAAATTACCATTCACTGAGCTGCTGAGAGGTATCTGCTCTAACCATAGTCTGTGGCATAGACTCAAATGCCAGCAACAGCCTGTGGTTTATGCCACAGACTGCAGCAAAACACAAACAAAACCAGCTCCTGGTGAGCTCGAGCACCAGCAGCACCCCAGTTGCTGCAGCACGGAGCTCGTATTCCCTTCTCTGCTGGGTTCTTGGCCTCCTGACTCGGGGCTGAGCTACCCAAGCCCTGTGAAGCTGCCTCGGTGCCTTTGGGCTGCCCAGGCCTTGGGGTGGTCCCCGCTGCGGGATGCTTCTGCACTGAGGGCTGCCATGTGGGGGGCAGATGAAAAACCCAGCCTGAGCTTAGATCTGCAGTTTCAAACTCAGAAGCTAATATTGGAAAGCTGAGATGTCTATTTTCTTTATACCTTCTGCACAGGTAGCAGATCGTCCCAGTCTTGGCACTGAATATTGACATTACAATAGTATTTAAACATTTACTCTCCTTTCACACACATAAACATGAGCTAGAGTGTGTGCATGGAGGAATCAGGCAGAGTCACAGTCCTTCTAATGTCAGGGAGAGAAAGAAGCCTGAATCTTTCTAAGCATGACTTGGGATGGGTGCCATATTATTGCTATGTAATTTGGCTGGATATTTCTGAGCCATCTTAATTCCCCAGCCAACATTACTTTGCTTGGTTATCATTCATACATTTCTATATGCTAGTTTGCTTGGAGGAAAGAGGTTGGAAATATTCTGCTAGAGTGGATGAGCCTATATTTTTGGAATTGGAGCTAAATTACCCACCAGTTGAAGCATTATTGTGTTTTACAATAATTGCTGATTAAAATTCAAATGCACTAAATTCCACCTTGTCATTCCCAACATCGCCTCCACTTGTGACAATGCCAACGTCACGAGCGGGTATGAATGAAAGAACTGAAGGAAGCGGTTTGTCTGCACAATTCCATGCTTTCATTCATCCACTGCCTGCTAACTCCCCTCTCCCAAACCCTCAGGATATTTTCCACAAAATGTCTGCTCTACAGAATGCTTTGTAGAATGAAAAGACTGTGGCTCAGGTTGTCAGAAGCAGCCTCTTTGTTTTCACAGCCATTTGAGACAGACACGCACCTGCCCGAGCTGCAGCCCTCTATCACTTGTGGCCACTCAACCTACTGCTTTAATACAGAGACGCTTAGAACTATTGACCGAGTTTCCAGGTAGGTTTCTCTCTTATAAAGCTGTTTAGAGGAGCTAGATGTGCTGTTCATGCACATGAGCTCCTACCTGGTGTCTCATTTTTTGCTCCTGGCCATAGAATGTGCCCCAAATCCATTTCTCCAGCTCTCCTGAGCTTTCCCGTGGCAGCAAAACTTGTTTTGACTGGTTAAACACCCCAGTTCTTTCCTTTTCCCTTTGTGCCTCCTCCAGTACAGCACTTTTGGCCGCCTCCTTGCTTTTGCTCTTCCATCCTCTTTTTCCCAGGTCTCTCAAGCTTTTCCTTGCTGTGCCTAGTATTTCCCAGCCTAGAGAGCTCGGGACCAGCACAGCCCCTGTGGAGGTGCTGTGCTTCTGATAAACCAGGGAAGTGGGTAAGCAAGTAACAGCATTTTCTATATGCGGGCATCTCCTCTTCCCTTTTGCTTGTGGATGAATGTTGCAACAGACAACACGTGTCTGCAAATTACCGCATCAGTCTGAGTCCCTATTTTAGTCATCAGAAAAGAATCAGCCTGATTTAACATCCATTTACCCATCCTGGCCATCTGAACTGAAAAACAAACCACGATCAAACCCCCAGCATTTGGGAAGGCACAGTGAAGCAGAAGATGCTCTGCTGAGTTATCCCCCACGGCAGTGCCCAACCCATTCCCACACTCCTGCTCCCATGGGCTGGAAGCCACTGAATGGGCTAAACCCATCAAGATTTAGTAGATGCCAACAGTGAAAAAAGAGTGCAGCATGTGCTGTGAAGCCTCAAGATCTCTTAACCCTGGGGAAAAGGCTTGCTAGACTAATGTGAGAAGAAGCAAGGGACCCAAGGCTGATGGCTCAGCATCTCATTACTCATCTCCTCGGCTTTGTCCCGTTAGTGGTTTAGCACCTTTGTGGGCTTGTTTTTGATAGCTAAAGAGGGAGAGAGAGAGATGTGACTCTAAGACAACAGGATATTAAGAGAGAAGGGTGGAAGAACAGCAAGACCGAAAACAAATCTGCTTCTAGATGGGTTTTGGGGTTTAAATAAGTACAGTGTATTTTGAACTACGCAGTGCACACAGAGTAGTGCTCCGGGTAGCTCTTTAGGGCAGCACTAGCTGTGCCACAGCAGGGCACATGAGTGGTGGGCTATCAACAAACCAGAGCACTCCCGGCTTGCCTGGATCTCAACCAGCAAAGGATGCTGTAAAGGCCTGTGGCTTACAGTGTAATTTTGCTAAGGTTAGAATATATGAATGCTTGTATTAGTGAAAAGCAGAAGGCAATCTTGTGATAAGGCAGGAAATCCGCATTCAGTTCCTAGCTCTAACAGAGACTTTCCTTATGAGGTCCTGGGGACGACAAGTAAAACTCCCATACTTCGTCCCTTGAACTTGTATAAGAAAAATTATACTGCCTTCTGTTCTTTGTCTTGACTGCTTAGACAGTAAGCACTTGGGGAAGAGAAAGGCTTTCACTGTGTTTGCACTGTGCCTGGTTCTTCAGGGCATCCGTCTCCAATTTTCCCTCAACCCAAATAACAAGAAATAATAAAAAAGTTAAAATGCATACTGTTATACAAGTGTACAACAACCAAGCCCAGGGAACCTCCAGTACTTGGTGTAGCTGGGCACGAGAGTCAGTATCTCTCAGCATCATCCCATATCGATGCGATGTCACACAACCAGAGGTGGCAGTGCCAGGCCGTTCTGCGGTGTTTATTCACTGGTTATGTGTGTCCGTGCTCAGCACATCTCACCTCCCACCCTCCAGCCTACCCAGAAAGATGAAGGGGAACTCAAATCAGGAATGGGAATCAATGAGAGCCCTGGAGAGCAGGGCTGATCAGGTCTGCATTTGCGTTTGGGAGCTGGAGAACATTGTGTGCTACCAACGACAAACCGCCTGGCTCCAGCATCAGCTTCGCCCTGGGGAAGCAAGGAGCAGTATGAGACAGGGAGGAGCTCAACTCTCCTCACGCACAGGGATGCTGTCTTTACTGTGAATTGAGTAGATTTACACACAAGATGTGTTCTCACTAGCAGGGTTTGTTTCTCTGCTGCATTTGAGCTCACAGCACGTGGACTCTTTTTTGAGCAAGCAGTGGGCAGGCAGGGCAGAGAGAGCAACATACACAACCCAGGGAGTTTGGTTTTATTTCCAAACAGGCATACACAGAGCTGTAGGGGAGTAAAAGAGGGAGAGGGCAGCATATCCTCTCACTCCACTATATAAAAACTAACTTCCTAAGACTCAAGGCAAAAATATAAGCTACGTGACTAGTGGGAAGAGAAAGAGCCAGCAGGAAAAATCTATCAGAGCTTTCCATGGTTCAATCAGTCAGAGCCTGCTTCACTGGGGAAACAATCCATTAACCACTTCCACTAGAGCAGCCACAGACATGCTATTCTGAAGGTAGTAAATATTTCAGTTCACTTGTTCTCGGTTGCACTCTCAGCTTATTTACAACATCGCAGGAATCTGCCCCCTTGATTATCCTCACTTCTCTAAGTTTCTCCCAAGGATCTTTCTGTCCATGATGATGACTGAAAAAGAACACATATGGACTAAGTTTCCAGCTTCACTGCAAATCCCCATTTCCCTTAAATGGGTGGTCAAACAAACTGTTTCCTCCAGGCATCTGGAGGACATTACATGTTTAATTGTCCATCTGATTTCCAGCTGTCAATGTATTTTGTCTCACTTTAGGTAGATGTTTTGGTTTAAGATGTTTTGGTCCAACCAGTAATCAGAGAGCCCTGCAGTTCACGAATCAGGTAGGTCCCTGTCCCGAGGAGCAAAATGTAGCAGGCAAATGAGAGGCAGATGACACCAAAGCTAAGGGATGATGCTGAAAGCACTCAGCCCAAGCCCCTCTGTAGCAGAAGGGTGCAGGATAGGACTCAAGCATGGCTGGTCCCACAGGTATGGTAAAGATAGAGGTGAGGCAGTTTGGAAAAAAATGCACAAAAGGAGCATTGAGAAGGTGTGACCAAGTGTTGCTGAGGAGCTGTGTAGGTGCAAGGGGTTCTGATGGCACCTGCAGAGGGAGAGGAAGATGGCAGATGGATGGAATGTGGAGAAAGGTGCACAATGGTGATGTGGGTGATGGTCTTCCTCAGCCCCCCATAGGTAGATCCTCAAAGCACTCAAAGCAGAAGTGTTTTCAGTCCTGGTGCACTGGTGAAGAAAGCAAAGGACAGAGAAGAACATTGGGGATAGAGATTAGCTATCCAAACCACAGACCTGTGCTGTCCATTAGGCACTGGTATCTCTGTTATCACTATGCTTTCAAGATGTAGTGAAACAAGAGACATTTAGATGGCCCCAGCATAAAGTTGAGATTAAATTTCTATTCCTCATTTAAATTTTTCTTTGCATGCTTTAAATGAATAAGAAAGCAGCTCTCAGCACTTCTAGTTAGGTCCTGTGCCTGGGAACCTGGAAGCAGATTTTGATTCACAGATGCCTCTTGCTACTTCTATCAAATGTGCTGCCAGGACTGGTGGACAGGAGCTAGTGTCATTGCTTTAATGCATTTGGATTTGTCCCTGTGGTTTCTGCTAATGCCTTGATTGGTGCTACTGAAATCTCTTCTTAAACATATGGTAATACATTCCTCACTGATGTCCCTGCCTTTAAAGACTCAGACCTGGAGTCTGAGTAACAAGTGTCTTGTCTGTAACAAGTTCATTCTGTTCCTTCTGCTTTACTGCCTGCCCAGCCTAGCTTTGATAAAGGAATTCATGTAACTCTAACTCCAGAGCAAATTTTGATTAGTATTTGAATTGAAAAACATGTTTTCTATTGGGAAGCCCTGCAAACTCAGCTTGGTGTCTGACATTCAAAAGACTTCTGCTATTCTGGATGCATCACCAGTAATTTGAGCAACCTGGTGTAGTGGGAGGTGTCCCTGCCCATGGCAGGGGGTTGGAACTAGGTGATCATTGAGGTCCCTTCTAACCCAAACCATTCTATGGTTCTATGATAATGAAGACTCCGGATGTCAGGGCCTAGAGTGCACTAACAGGCCCTAATTGCCCTGATAAACTGCATGTGGGGCCCGCAGGCACCCTCTTTGCCAGGAGGTCCATTTAACCTCCAGCCCCAGGGGTATTCAGTTCTTGTCTGGACTGTGTTGTGGTGAGTCTGTCTCAGACCTGAGAGTGGTGCTTGGCTTTCCTTGGCTGACCTTGGAGCTGGTGTGTTGATGGGACCCGCTGCCGTCACCACCCTACTCTACCTCTTGTGGTGTGGATCTGTGCCTGCCCTGCCCTGCCCTGGGGCGACTCCTGCTCCCTTTCCCTGGAGCAGCCCTGCTCTTGCTGCTTCCTGACATTGGCAGTCACAAATATGCTACAGCTCTGCTAGGATTTTCAGTAGATGGAAGACTCTTAATGCATTGATTTATTAACTGCTTGAGAGAAGAGTACAGGTAATATCATGGGCTGTAATTCTTATGTTGCTTACTGCGAATGGAAATATAAACAAAAGCAGTATTTGTAAGTATGAGGTCTTTAGCTCTATTACAACTTTGAAGCTCAAGTGGGGTTGAGCTGAGTGCTGGGAATGACCAGGATGCCCGGTCTGGTCACTTTCTGGTTGTCTGTAGCTGGGCTCCAGCGCTGGAGGAGGAAAGCACTGTTTCACTTCAGGCTGTTGTTCTGTAGCCCTCCATGTATAGTAGTTGTAGCCACAGGTTTCCTTATGGAGATCTTGGTCTCTAATCTGCATTTTTGGAATAGCACAAACAGGCCCATTGCTTCATGTGTTCAGTGGGACGGCATTTGGTTACTGTGATGGGTGGACAGACCAAGTGCATGAGGAACCTCTTCCTTTGTGCCCTGAGGTGACAGCGTCCTTGCTGGGCAGGCCAAGTCGCTCTCAGAAAACATGCTCTGTCTCATCCCATCCCACATTTTATTGCACCAAATAAATAAGGATATGGTGGATTTCATTCTGCAAAGCAAGGAATGGGTGATATTGTGATGTCTATGCTGTGGACAGCTGGTACTTTTGAGACAGGAATTCTCCACAAGGCTTGCTGGAAAAGAAATAAAAGAGGCTAGCCTTTGGGAAGGATCTAAAATTCGCTCTCTTCACAGAGCACCCCAAGTTCCCACCAGCACCTATCCAAGTGTGCTGCAGAACTGGTTTAAATGCTAAGACATAACAGGCAGCAGCTTTCCAATTGAGTTTAACCCTCCAAATGACCGCTGAGGAAAACCTCTTGGCTTATATGCTTTCTGCCTGGGAGCTTGTGTGCTTCCAGTGGATTTTGGGTTTTGGAAGGGCTTTTTTTGGCACCTGAAGAGACGTACCTGGGGAGAGAAGACTGTTGTGCTGGTGGGTAGTGATGGCCATGACCCTTGGGGTGAGGAATGGGGAGAAAGTTTAATGCATGGAATTAAATGTTATGGTGGCCTGGTTGGGAACAGCCTTCTCCAAGGAGAGAGATGGCCCGTTGGATATGGGGAATGGCTGAAACATCCCTTTGGAAGTGGAAGGATCTCACTTCAGCCTCCATGGGTGCCTGAGGACTCCCCTGCCCCGCGGCCGCCTCAGGCTGCCCCCCAAGATGGCTGCTGGTGGGGCAGGGGACCCGACAGCTTCTTAAACTACACCACAGTCGCTTGCCTCCCGCCCCCCCCTTTTTG
>VXBO01007671.1:354498-412878 GCA_013400135.1 Rhinoptilus africanus | reverse complement strand
CGTGTCCAGAGGAGGGCTACGAAGCTGGTGAGGGGTCTGGAGGACAGACCTTATGAGGAACGACTAAGGGAACTGGGGTTGTTTAGCCTGGAGAAGAGGAGGCTGAGGGGAGACCTCATCACCCTCTACAACTACCTGAAAGGAGGTTTTAGAGAGATGAGGGCAGACCTCTTCTCCCTGGTGACAAGTGATAGGACAAGAGGAAACGGGTTCAAGTTATGTCAGGGCAGGTTTAGATTGGATATCAGGAAACATTTTTACACTGAAAGGGTTATTAAACATTGGAATAGGCTGCCCAGGGAGGTGGTGGATTCACCATCCCTGGAGGCTTTTAAGAAAAGGATAGATGAGGTGCTTAGGGACATGGTTTAGAAGTGGTTTTTGTCAGGGCAGGTTAATGCTTGGACTTGATGATCTTAAAGGTCCCTTCCAACCTCACTGATTCTATGATTCTATGAAGGGTCATTCACAGTTAGTAGCTAGAATAAAGATAATTATGGTTAATGGTACTTCACATTGGTGACAGATCTGATCTAAGAGGTTATAGTCTCTGTCCCCATGGCACACATGATTGTCCCTCTCTGGAGCTGGCCATCCTCCTCGGTGCAGCAGCTCAGCTGTTGGTGGGGTGAGACCTGCAGAATGACCCACCTTGCCAAGGAAACGTCGGCATCACTGATGGACAGGAGCGTGTGGGCACAGCCTGCCCCTCGCTCGGCTGCATGGGCAGTATGGATGATGCTGACATTTCCCAGTGGTGTAGGACTTTTGCCAGCTGCCCACCAGCAGTGTGTGTATTTACAGTTAGCAGGGAATGTATCCTGCCACGTGGATGGAAAACGTTAACTGCGTTGCAGCCAAGATGTCTAAGAAGATTAAGATACTTTTTTTGTTGAAAATCCAGTTCCCCATTTAGCACTTCTCATCATTCTGGAAGGATTGTGTGGGTAGGTGATTTTTTTCTCTTTTATTTTTACTATTTACCTTTCCTTTCTTGTATTTGATGCATGACATCGCAGTACTAGTGAAAAATTAAGAAAATTTGACTCAAGATTTTAAGATTGCTGCTTTATATCCATATTTGGGTTTTAATCAGGTTGTCAGGAAAATAAATGAAAAGGCTTTTACTCTTTCTGACACCTGTTAGACTTACAGCTGTTGTAGTCAGTTCATTTCTGGATGGTGGTATCATGACAAACCAGACCCAGTAGGTTTCTTTGTCCCTTGTGTTCAGTTCATGCTGCTGTTCCTCTGGCGGAAGCCTTGCTGCTTGCCATGAAATCTCACTGGGGGCCTGTGGGAGCCGAGCAATTGCTCTGCAGCAGTTCTGCAGAGCCCTCTCATCTTTACAATACTTTTAATTAAAACTTATGATAAAGGTGGATAGTGGTCCAGACTAACTTTTGAGGTTTGACAGTATTCTTCTTCCCCCTAGCTCCCTCAAAACGAGAAGGAATTGCAGGAACTACTGTCACAACCCAGTGTTAAATTTTGATGGTGATTTTGGTGCATTTGTCAAAACCCCACATTTTTGTGTGGGTTGATCCCTGTACATGTGCCTTTGTGAATTATATATTCCGTAGTTGCATTCCCTCCAGATCTGGGATTTTTGTTCCAACATAAGTAGACAGGAAAAGGTTAGGTAGTATTCCTTGATGTGCCTTGAGGTAAAAACAAGCTTTCTGCAATGAACATAGTTTTGACAAGAGTCTGTCCTTGTTTTCAATACTGAATATGCAAAGTTGGACATTTTCAAAAGTGCCTGGGAGTTTTGGTCTCTAGTATTTGTTGAAAGTGAGTGGGATCTGGGGCTGTACCTGCCTTCAGCAGCTCAGGAAATCACCCTGCAGCCCTGCAAGCATGGGGCTGAGACTGGTGCTTTCCTCATGCAGAGGCAGCTTGAGCAGAGGAGCAGACTCTTCCTTGGATTTGCCAGTTCAAGTAAGTTGATGAAGGAACATTGAAGATTCTGATCTGGAAAAGCAGGGCAAGCAATGCCGAAAGCAGGCGCGCAGGCCAGTGCTCAGCATGGCAGACAGTGCGTATTAAATCAGGGTGATTTATGGAACTCTTTCTGTTAAAAGCTTCCTCGTGCACTTTAGAAAGCGGAGCTGCCAGATTGGTCAAAATCCAATACCCAGACAGTTTGAATTGGCTGCCGGCTGCAGTAATAACCGTGGCGAAACTCTAACAGCCGTTTCATGCAGGCTTTGCAGGCTGCCACATCGTTGCTGCTTCGCAGAAAGCAGACAGTGTCAAAATGTTACGCGATATGAGGACATTTCCATGGTAACGTTAGCATCCCATGACACCCGTTCTTGTACTGCCGTGTCAGTGCATGCTGTCATCAGTGCACATTCTTCCTCCATCTGGGGCATTTAGGTACTGATCATACGGATTTCTTCAGTGACTGCTTGTAGTTATGGGGCTGAGGGTGGAAGAGGTGCTCTGTCTGGTGCTCTCTTACATAAGGCAGGTGTTCCTGCTTTTAGCGTAGCAACTCTCGCATAATTCATCTTAAAAGCACCTGGTTTTGCTTTCTGCTGTGCTAATTTTTAGCAGCTTTTTCTCCCTGATCAGACAACTCACTGCAGTGTCTCTTTCCTACCTGGCATCAGAAGCACCTGCACTCCTATCTCACAGCATTGTCAGGCAGCTACCAGATCGCTCAAGTCATGAAGATGCTCCAGTCTTGTTTCGAGTCCAATCCTTTCAGCCTGGAGAATGGTGAGCACTGATGTCCATCTGCAGCCCAACAGTGCTTTGCTCCCTCCTCCCCTGCCTTGGCAGGAGCCATCAGCTGCTCTGACACTACTGACCACGGGGCTGTTTCTGGATAACAGCCAGAGGTCTTTGGGTAGAGTCTTATTCATGGCGATCTCCTGGTTTCATTCGTGTCTTGATCAATGGTTCTGGCCTATAAATATTTCAATATTTTATACTGCAGTAACAATGTCCCACTAAAATTCCCAGTATTCCCCTTGTATTGTTTTTTTTCCTTTCCTCTCTGTATTTCTGTATTTCTACCAGGTGATGTTTTTCCAAAATTAGCATATGGGGTTTTTTTCACTGTTCAGGCAACGCATGTTTATTGGCTCCTTTCTGTTGATATAGAAAAAGCTGTTCTCAATATTTTATTGATAAGCTGAAGCTTTCACAAGAAATAATGAAGGTAAAGATGTTTTCTATAAGGCAGCCCATGGCCCTTCCACCACTTCCACCACTGCACATTTTTGACTTCTGCTTTGTGCTTTGTAAGAGCAGTAGGGAGATCTTGATTTAGTTACTGTGCACGCATAGGTTTTGAAAATTGCTTGGGTAAAGAGACAGCCACTTAACTAATGATTTGCCTACTCAGTATGCGTAAGCGATGGATGTGCAAACTAGATATGTAGGTGCACAGCAAGAGTATTTCTCACACAACCATGCTGTGGCATAAAGGGTCATGTATGATAAAACTCAGGCTCGTGATTTTAATGTCTGGCCTAAAGTATTTCACTTAAGGGAACTGAGAGAATAAGTGGGAGACTTGAGAAAGTACAGGTTGAGAATAGAGGAAGGAGCAGAACTTTACTTTTGATCATATCTGTTCCTCAGAAGCCACTTCTGGGCTTTTTCACAGCAATAATTCTCAGCTCTCCCGTTCTGCCCCGGCCTCCGCTTTGAGCCATGCCAGACTCCCAAATTATCTTTCTATAAACTTGTTTTTCATCTGTTTCCACTGAATTCCTGGCTTCTGCTTAGTAACAGAGTAGTTCTGTTCCTGTGACCCGTCTGCTCTGTGTCTGCAGAAACACTCTTACTGCTCCTGGACGGGAGATGACTATTACGTCCTAAACTCAGTTGTTCACAAGACCCAACCCAAGCGCCTCTAAACCTGGCATTGTGTTGGCCCAACTTCACTGTTTTTCTATTTCTGTCTTAGTACTGCCTGGCTTAGCTACCAGAGCGCTCTATGAATTATTGCATGGTCGGTTGAGGCAAAATTTGGCTTGCTGCTCTAGGAATAATACCAGGCAAATTATCCACAGTCCATTTTAGTTGGTGAAATTGACTCTGTTTTCACAGTCTGTTCACTGCAGCCATCTGCTGCAGAGAGACAGCAAGCTTGTAGGACAGATTGACTGTAAAAATCAGGAAGTCTTATTTCAGGCCATAATTTCGTTTAATTTCCTGAATTCTAGAAAATTGTTTATTCCCTTAAACACCTTTCCCCTAGAGCCCTAAGACTGGGTCTCCAAAGATCACCTGTAGAGGGTATTGACTGCATGAAAAATGTTGGGGCAGGGGGAGTGAATCCTGAAGGCATGACAACATAACGACCTGAAAATGTTTCACTGATCAAAACGTTCATTAATAATTTCCAAGGCTTCTATCAGTTTTGCTAAGAATGTGCTTTTATGTATGGGTTGACCAATAAAAAAGTGTTCCACAAGTGTCAGTCATGTATTAAAGCAGCATTTGGCCTCTGATATTCAGTAAATGGTTTCAAAACGATTTTGCCTGCTCTAGCGCTAAACTACTATGTCAGGAAAGATTCTCAGCCTTTTATTTCAGTTTGTAAGGGTAGGGGGGGCAGGGGAAGCTTAACATCTTGATATGAGTACATCTTACAAGGTTTAAACATTGTAAAAGATTTAATGACCTGCTCTCTTAAGCTTTTATAGTCATCAGATTTGAGAGGAAATTGCAGTCAAAAGTGAACATTTTAAAACTTGCTGATCTAAGTGATCTAATAGTCGACCTGTTTTTCCCCTTGATATTCCTGTGCTTATCTTTTCAGGCCTGCAGGTGTTCAGTCCACTAAGGTTGCAGTGCAGAGAGGGGAAAAGAGCTGCAAAACTAGGACAGACTTGGATTATATTTAACAATGTTCTATTTTGACTTGACAACCAGCTATCGAACACCTACAAGTTTGCAACTGTGATTCACTCGGAAGCTGGCATAACTGATGTCACATTGTATTAATAGCTACAGAATCCTAACTGCTTTTAGCAATGAGATTCATTAAGAGCCTCTACAAACACACTGACAATCGGTTGAAAACCTGAAAATATTAGGTGTATATAAAAATGGATTATGCCATAAAGGAACCTCCCTGTGCTGCCAAATGTGTTTACAGCAAGTTCTTGAGGGTGTTACACATAATGATTCCTCTTCATCACTTTCAGTAGGTCTTACTGATAGCAAAAGGTGTTTGAGGACTGATGCACACTCTAAATTAATTAGGAGTTGCTGATTTAATGGGGTTATGTGATGGGAGTGTATTTGGGAGTTACTGTGTCCACAGCGTTTTTCTTTGCAAGTGGAAGCTGTCCAACCCATTCCTGCATAGGGCTGATGTCTTAGGAGGCGTTCGGTCCTTCACTTGTTTTAGTTGAACATTTTGGCTTCAGCAGGACGTGTTTTTGTGACAAACCATGCCTAGATGGTACTCTCCGAGTTGTACTAAGTGCACTGAGTTCACCTCCCCTTTGAGCTTTGCATACTTTCCTCAGTGTAGGCTGCCAGCCAACCCCGAGGAGATTGGCGTGGAGGAGGTAGAAGTGTTCATTGCTTCCTACCATGTTCCTTGAAGATACTGAATTGGTAGCTAACGATGGTGGCGTATAACTGGTCCTCACCAGCCTCTGTTAACTGCCCTCTAGGGTGAATGAGTCAGTTACTCTTCCAGCCTCTTCGTAAAGTCATCTCTGCATTTACATATGTGCAGTTTCAAGGTTTGCATCACTGGCATGATAGGTCAAGACATTGTTGTAGAAGTGAAATAAAAACTGAGATTCAAGAGAGGAAGTGTTGAGGATGGCATTGGCTGGATGTTGAGTTGTGTAGTCAGGCTTGTGGCTGGGAGTGAATCTGGACATGTACTTTTGGGCTGAGATGTCTAATGCTCTGGGTACCTTTGCTCCTGACAGCAGTCAGTCATCCTCTTCCCTCGGTTCCTTCTTTTCCCTTCTTTATCTTACATACATCACACTGCCTCTTTGCTTCCTTTTGTCCATGAATAATTCAATTGTGTTTAAGTTTTCAGGTGATGTCTGCTCTGTCACATTCATCTGTCACCCATTTTTGGAATCTGTCATTTGGATGTGACTTCACTTTTGCTGACCTGTGACTCCTAGGCTGGCCTTGTGTGCTGACTTCTGGAGACGGAGAGTGTCCTGAGACTGGCAGGAATGGTTGGCTCGGGACGCAGAAAAATTGCAAATAACAGTCCTTTGAAAACAGCACTGTCTGGCAAGGGAGTGAAATGTCTTATTTTGACAAGGCATTTTTCCCCTTTTTCATTGTTCTTTTTTACAGGGTTTGAAACCTTGTTTTCAAGGACACCACCAAATGGTCGTTTACCCTTCCTGCCCTTGGGTTCTAAGTAGGTGTCCAGTTGTACAGTTGATTGTCTTCCAGTAACTTTTTTTATACTTCAAATGTTGCAATAGCAAATGATTAATTGGACACATAACACAGCAAGTGATCAAACTACCTCTGGCTCAACGTGTCTATGTTGAAGCAGCCTATGACAGTGCAGGAGTGTAATTAATGAGACACATAGAATGGGATTGAAAAAAGATGTGAAAATAAGCAGAAGGATTTGAAAAAGATTAGGGGAGTAAATGACAAACCAGTAGTTAAATGGTGCATGATTAATGACTGTAGAAGTAAAAGGTTGACTAAATATTGTGACTCTGTAATGGCTGCCCCAAACTAATAGAAAATTTTTTGGAAGATACCAGGAGGGGATTTATATTGACACTTTTGCTCACTCTGGGTTTAGACCTGTTTCTTAGACTTGGCTTAGGTCAAGGTGAGCATCACCTGAGATGCTTTCCTGGCTGACTTGATGCCCTGAGATTCATCTTCCATCTTAAATATTAATTATCAGCACCAAAACGTGAGGTACCCCACTGAAATGCTGCAAGATAGTTTATTCCTCTTGTGAACCTTGGTATGGGTGGGAGTATCAAAGCTGTCTGTTGTCACAGAGGCAGTTGGTGGCTCTTTAGTATTAGAGGAAATTATATCTGTACTGTGACTGTTGTTCTTAGTGCTGGAAAACTGGTTTGTGTACACAAAAAGAATCTGAAGAAGATGCAACTTCCACAGTGCTTAGAGGAGTAAATGGGAGTTGCTGTCGGTAATGTGGAGTTCCTGGATGTAACACTGACTTTAATACCAACTTCATCATGTCTTTTACATGATGCCTGATCTGAGACTGGATTTTATCTCTGGTTTCTCATCACTACATCTTAAATTCTAATTTTCAAGGCAGTACTGAATTCCTTCATGTGTTTAGTAAATACAGTGTTGAGGACTTGAGCAAATTCTAAATTTTCTCTTTTCTGTAGTATCAAAAGTCATAGAATCTGTATCATAGTATCTGTGTGTCTCTGCTGTTCTAGGATCGGTATTTGCATTGTTCCTAGCCATGCTTTGCCTTCAGTCTGGGCCTGCAGTCATTCTCAGATCTACTCTCTTGTGTCTTAGAGGAAACAAAGTTGTATATTAGCATGTTTTAAAGTTCAAGATTTGTCTCAAACTGATAAAAGCCAACGTCAGCGAAAGTGCCATCCTAATAGTGATATACTTTGACCAAAGATTTGTGGTTGATGTAATTTTTCCATTGGGAGTATTGAAGCAGAGCTGCAGGATAGGGGAATTTTGAGTGCAGCTGGGTGCGTGGTTTTGGCTACCGTGAAGAACATTTGCTGTTAGTATTGCAGTATGGAGCCCCAGTGAAATTATTCTGTAAACTTTGATTGGCATTGTGTGTGCTTCCCAGAGAGGAGGGAGCTATGGAGGGCATCTGCTGTCTTTTCCTCTCTGTAAAGGACGCAACCAGCATTGGAGGAAGCAGTTTCTCTAGTTTTCTTCCCTTTTGTTTTTTAAACAAAATCTTGTTACTGTCAAAAGTAACATTTTTTTCCTGTTACTGCTTATTTATCACAACAGAGTTGGACATGAGTAATGGTATGTAATTGTTACAAGTTTCTGGTTTCTTCAGCAGGAGTGCACTCAGTTTCTGTTTCCCTGCACGACAAGCAATTCCCCACTAGTTTTTTGGGGGCTTTTGTGTTATGTTGGGAGAGAAAAGAAAAACTCTTTCAAATAGGTGAGTCTGACTGTAAAATCTCAGAAACTGGAATAATGTGTGAGTGAGAAGGGGACAGATTTAGGACTCGAAACTGGTTTTTACTCATATTTAGAAGTCCTCATTTCAATTGGCACTCCTCCCCGTCTTCTAAGGACTGTTGTGGGCAGAGCTGAACTAATTACACCTCTCCTTCCTAGACACCCCCACCAGGGCTCTGCTGGCTCCTGATACCCTCCACAGGATTTGGATGCAAAGGCTGCAATCTGGGCATAGCTGGAGCATCCCTCCTCACCACTCACCTGGTTCTTGCTGCTTCTGGCACAGAAGAGGCTGAAACAGGCATTTCCTTTGGTGGGGACACTAATTCAACTCTCTCTTCTGTCCATGGGTGCTCATTTGCATGAATCTTTGGGAATGTGCTACCTCTGAAACCTGACCTCTCTGTCCAGTTCAAAGGTTCAAGAGTTATGAAGGGTGGAAAAGAGTAGAGGCAAGTCTTGTTTCCAGAGGCAGCTCCTCGAAAAGGATCTCTCTTCTCTGTGGAGTGGGAAATTACTGCTCCTGGGCTCTGTGCTTAGAGGGAGGCTCAGATTATCAAAAGTATTTAGACACCAAAAGAGATTCAGAGCTTTAAAAAATGCTTCCTGAGCCAACTCACAGCAGTCTGGTATCTGTCCGTGTTGACAAAAGGCTGTACATCTTTAAGAATTTGGCCTTTAACTGCAAGTGATGTGAGGCTGGGGGATGCCGTTCTGTGTGCAGGCAGTCAGTGCACACCTTCCTGCGGGGCAGGAGGGACTGGAGGCAGGTTGAATCCCCCTCGCTCACCACGGTGGAAATCCTGCAAAGTCTCCTGGAGACTGTGGACCTCAGAGAGCTCCACACCTTTCACAGAGTCAGAGGCCTGGGGTGTGAAGTGTCAATAATCTGAAGCTGTGGTAAATAATTAGCGCTCAATAAAATGTCTGCAGTGACTTTCATCTTGTCAGTGAAATCGGTATTATAGGTGTGTATTAGGAATCTGTTAATCTTCAAAGATAAAATGATCTATATAAATTGTATCAGTATGAAACATATTCTGTCGCTGTGGGACAAATGTCTGTATGAGAAATGGATTTATCTTATCCACTGCTTTATAATTGGAATCTTTGAATATAGGTCTGTGTTTACTGGGCACAAATGTGTAAGAAAAATATTATATTTAATGCAACTGCTGTTTTATTTATAATGCTTTCAATAGGAAAACCTTTCCGCTGTAGTATAACAGTCTGTGCAGGGTGCTTTTGATTTTAGCAGGTTTGATTTAGAAGAGTTTGTTTCTCTCCTGGATACATGTGCCTGTGCTGGATTGCCATGGGAGCTAATGGGAATAGCCAGAATACATCCCAAGGACTAGACCTTCTGTAAGAAATTTCAGCTGACTTTTATGCAGGGCTAGTCATATAAATTGAGTTTGGATAGAAAAGAGATCAGTAAATGGGTTACTGTCATCTGCCCATCATCTGCTGGTCAGCAGGGGTTAATCAGCAAGTGATGTCCAGAAGACCAGTAAGAGTCCTCCAGTGAGACTTGTGAATTGTTACTAGTTTTATCTTCCCATGTCCTGGCTTACCTACAGAGGAGGTCACACGGTGTTAGAGGTGGGCTTAATGAAGAGCTGAGATGGTGTTTCCTCTTTAAGGTTTCCACTGGATTGGCAGTCTACAGCGTGTCAGGAAACTGTTCTGAGGGAAATTGGGCTCCGTGTTCAGTAGCTCCCAGCTTGTGGAGTTTAGTTTTGTCTCTGAGCACTAAATTGCTTTGAGTTCAATAATTCATCTCCCTCCAGCTGCTTTATTGTCATTTGATTTATTAATGAGTTGGCTCAGATATCTGTCCTAATGTTTTATCACAGCAAAGTGAAACCAAGGGTTACACTAAGCACAGATTGCAAACGCGAGCACATACTGTGTGAACAATACACCATTTCCCTGTAGCTGGTTCCAGAGGGACAGCATGGTTAGTAGATAGGGCATGCAAGAACTGGAGCTCCTGAAGTCTAACCATGTTTTGTCCATCAGTGTCTCTTCCCAACACTCATCATCTCTCTGTTTCTACAGCAAGAGAGAAGAACTTCAAATCATGCTACCTTTTTTTCAGAAGTGGATTGTGATGGTTAATTAGATAATGTTTGTAGAGCAGCATACAAAACCTGCCAAGGGTTACTGCCCTCACTGGTATTATTAGAGCTGGAGGAAGACTGCCAGAAGGTATTGATTACTTGGTAAAAATAAACCCTTCAAACTTCTTTTGGTCTTTATTCATTATGGCTTTTTATCTCTGCATCCTGCAAACATTTCAGAGGGTGGATTTGTTTGCCAGAAGATCAAAACAAAATGTTGACAACTACTGGTGCCAATTTGTAGCCTCCTGTGTGGGCGACATCAGAGGGATTTGTGCAGTGCTTTGGAAAGTCTTTCTAGGCTCTAAATCCACTTGGATCCTGGAACCGTTGTGTTGAGCAAAGCATCCAAGTGGCCAGGTAGGAATAGCACATCAAGTATCAAAATCAAGGAGAGATCCTCTTTAGGAGGTATACACCAGCTTCTATACATAATGCAGTTTCACAAGCCCCAAAGTTGACCTTTTGATTTGTTTAGTGAAGGTTGTTAATTAGCTGAATAGAAGCTGAGCCTTGCAGTGTATAGTGGGTGCTGTTGAGAGAGCTGTGGCTGACTGGTGGGAAGGGCTTGCTGCCTTCTGTGTTTTCTAGTTCATCTCACAGTGATGGTTTACAGCTTCTCTTATACCACCCTGTGGAAAACAAAATGTCACACTTTGAATTAATTAAGCAGCTGTGCAAAGGAGGGGGTACTGTTGAAAGGGAAAGCTGTTTTACACAACAGTAAAATACAGGGGGAAAAGTCACATATCTGTAGAAAAAATACACAAAAAAGACAAACATTGTGTAGCGTTCAGAAGGGCCAAGTCACGCTTGGTAAAGTGAAATTTCTAAGGCGAATGGCTACAACAGGAGGGCACTTCGAGCAGTAATATGGCCTACAGGATACCAGAAGGATGTACTAGTGGATCCAGAGGACTAAAATTTAGTAGTGACTTCAAAAGCAAGTGAGGCCTTATGGTTCCTCTGATTGAAATGTGCAGTCAGAGCAGAAGCAAAACATAACATCTTCCTCCAGATTAGGCCAAGGACAAAGCACAGACCTCCAAACATTATGACCGAGAAATTGCTTCAGCAGGAGAGTAAGGTCAGGCTTCGGTAGAGACTGCAAAGTGCTTTCTGTGCATGTGTCAGACTCGCAAATGGATTTGCTTTGGTTATCACAAGTCCCCTTCATGTTCATTTCCAGCCATTAAGCTTCTTCCAATGAATAGTTGGATAAATAAGAAGTTTTTAAGAAAATATTGATGACTGCACTTAGTGAGAGTCACCCAGCAGTCTAAGACTGACCTGTCATGACAGAAGGGGCATATCTCATCAAAGCCACCCATTAGTGCTTGAAGGTCTTGCGCTGGCCTGGCATGCCAACCTGCTTGCTCAGGGACAGAGCACCTTCCAGGTACACTGACCAGTGTTACTCTTTGGTAATCTTCACCTAGTACCAGCTGCTTTTCTTTTAAAACTCTGTACAATTTGTGAGCTAAGAAAGGGCAAGATCCATCAGCAGATCCTGTAAACTCTCTCCCCCAGTGCTAGTTGCTCAGTTTTCTTCTGGAAGTAACTCAGATGTGAGCAAGTCTTGTAGCTGCCTGCTGCATAAAGTATGGGTGAAACAGGTTAAAAAAAAAAAAAATGCAAATGACAGAATTAATGTGTAGCTGTATAGGTGCCTTGCTGGTGAAGGGGAGGAATAGTGCCAGTGCTGAGAAGTGGCAGAGGTTGGTGTTACTGAAGTGTGTCATAACCCATCAATAACTTAGAGGCGGAAGAAGAGCTGTGGGACATTGGACAGTAAAGACTTGACAGTACAGTTTTAATGTTGTTCCAATGGAACTGCTTATATGTAGCTGTCCACTTGAGGAGACCACTGAATATATGTTTTAACGCTGGTGCTGCTAGTCAAGTTCTCAAGTGGGCATTGCAGCATCATCCCTGATGGTCCATGCACATGCGGAGTTAAACAGGAGCATGTTGAGTGAGAGTGGAGGAGCAGATGCTTTATGGGAGGACAGGGCCTGCCCTGGTGGGCTGGGCACAGGTGGAGCAGGAGGATGACTCAGGACATCCAGTAAACCTATTGCACAAGCTGTAGAGGAAGGAAACTTGGAAAGAGCTTAGGGGAGACTACTGCAGTGTGAGGACTGTGATCTCGCTTCTCTCTGTTGTGGCAAAATGGAAGGAGTAAGAGGTTTTTGTGTCTGCAAAAGTGTCTGGATAAAGTCAGGGAGATGGTAGGAGAATCTGATACCATAGAGGAAACCTGTGAGGGAGATGAGTGCTGGGACAAGGCATCAGCCTGACCACCTGATCACTGGCAGTATGGGTTTACCACCATCCCTGTGTAATGCATAGCTAAATGGGAGATGGTGAAACCTGATAGCAGAAGCATGGCTTCTTCCTAGAGAGGCCCGCTTCTGCCAGCCGAGAGTTTGGCCTCTTTTATGACTGCTCACTTCGCAACCCTGACCATAGCAGCTGCTACTCCCAGATTTATTGGGATGCTTCTTCAGGATGCTGGCCCAGCCTCCACTGACTCCTGGCTTGGGGACTTCCTCTGCTTCTGATTTTTCTTCCTCATTAATTTTGTCCAGTTGCTTTTTGAAGCCTTGTTAATGTCCATCAGCATCACAAAGTCCTGCAGATATCCACTCCTTGGCAGTGTCCATTGCCCCTCTTGCCTCATTAGGATGTCTTCTCAATTGGTGGCATGATGAGTTCTTGGCTGTGCATTGCCACAGAGCTGTGGTGGGGCAGACCCTAATTTTAGCACATTATGCTGGTTTAATGGCAGTAATAGAAAGTCAATTTATAGGCAAGAACAAATTGCCTTTTTGTATAGGGAGAAGAATAATTCATCCCCTGTGTTACATTATTAAATTTGTAATCTTCCTTTCTAATGCTTTTCAAAAGTGAATATTAACAGAATCTAAAATACAGATCTTAAATTTATGAGCTGCATTTTTTTCCTAAACTCCACAAGTTCTATAATTTGTCTTTAAAGGTGAACTTCAGCAAGGTTTTTTTTTTTTAACTTAAATTTAAATCCCTTACTCACTACCTATCTCCGGACAGGCTTAAAGGCTCCAAAGATACTTACATTTTAAATAGCAATAATGGGTATCTATTTCCATCTTTGCTGAGTGGTGAGTTCTGAGTTCAGGCTTATTCCCTAATGATAAAAGATACTGGAGAGAAAAAAATGACACATTTTTGTATGTCATTCACTAGCGAGGAGGCTGTTGTGATGCTCTTTTTTGTTGCCAAGGAAACAGAGCCCTGAACTTGTGTCTCCACAGGCAGAAGGAGGAAGAAAGGATGTTGTTTCACTCCTGAGCTTGCTTTGTAATTTAGAGTCATGACTGGAGACTGTGAATGGGTTGGGACTGAGAGTCCCTCTCTCTAAAGTTCGCTCTCAAAATTGTGTGTCATACTTCCTAATGTTCGTTTCCATGTTGAAATAAATGTGAAGGCTGGAGCCTGATGGCACAGCTCCTCCCTCGTACTGGTAACGTGGGGTAGGTGGCCGTACGCGCACAGGTCACTACTGCACTTATTGTACAAATCGGAGCAAAACGGAGCAGTTGGTGATGGAAGGGGACTGTGCTGCACCTGAAATGAACTTCTCTTACCTTGCCACCACCATCTCAGGAAAACCCAAGGCCTCCTTACGGCAGCCTGGTCTTTAAGTATGAGAACAGAAATGTAAAAGTTAACTGCAGGTATAAGAAGCAGCAAGTTACACAGACACAGGTGCTTCATAAGTAAGGTTAATGCATGGTGCCCTCTTCTGACCTTGTTTCATTCCGATTGGTCAGTCATTGCCTGCACATCTTATAAAGAGGTTCCCATCAAACGGGTTTTTTTAGTTATGTTAAAACGATTTTTTCACTCCTAATAAGGAGACATGCTGCTCTGTAATGCATGTTTGATCTTCCTGAACTGGCAGTGTTATGTGCAAGACTGATACTGGCTGTATCACAAGTCCATACTTCTCTTTTATTTCTCCTTCATCTCTTCTCTTTTCTGCTCTCATAGGAGAGAGAGAGGAATCACCAAGGTGCTCTGAAGCACCTTGTTCATCCCTGCTCCATCTACAAAATGCGTTTAGAAATATTTGGCACAAATCACGGGATTTTGGTCAACTTGCTGCCGTGTATGTGGCTCAGGTTAGCGATGCTATAAGCAGACATCTGTTTCTCATGAAGCTGGGCTGGTGTGCCACCGTTTTACACTATGAGTGATTAACACAATTGCATGCAACACAATATTGAACACCGTAGTGTGTCTCTTCTTAACAAAGGACCCAATTCTTCCTGAATCTAATGCTTAGTCATTGAGAAAACCAGATCTTGGCGTTGCTCCTAAAGCATATTAATCTGCTCCATTGAAGGCTTTTTTTTAATTAATCTAATCCTCAGTAATCTTCAGACAGGCATGGTATTTTGCTTGGTTTCCCACGTTCTCCAATGTCTTTCAGCAGAGGTGAAGGTGTTATGTCTATTTTCCAGCTCTGGCCAAAGGGCTTTTTTTCCTCCATTGAAAGCCCGATACTCTGCTTAGACAAAAAGTGAACTGAATTTCCCTGTGGGCTTCAGATAATTTGGGGTGGTTTTATATCTGAGCACTGCTTTTGTGCATGCAGAAGACAGATGTTGGAGAGTTTATGACTCAGATGAGAGCCTGTGTGCATCTCTTCAGGGTTTAGGCTGTGAAAGTTTTGCTTGATTGTAGTTGGTTTGTTTGTGGTTTTGTTGTTCCGTTTTGTTTTTGTTGAGAGGCTGCTGGTTAAATTTCAGTGCTTCTGGTTTGGGTACTGGATGGTGTTTTCCATGTTTAATGGCTCAACCTGTCACCAGTTGAAGATACTTATGCTGTATGATTGGCAGGGCTGTTTGCTATGAGATGAAACCCAATGTTTTGACCGCTTTGATTTCTTAAGTCACCATAAATCACTTTACATTTAAAGTCCTGTTGCTCCTGTCGTGCTTCTGGGCACCGAAGCCTGATCCTCTCTTCCAGCTGTCCAGAGATGCCAGCAGCCAAATTATCACAGTCACGAAGGGCAGGGTGCTCTCCTTTCACTCCACCCAAGCAGAACCAGCCACCTGTGCTGTATTTAAGTGATCCCGTATCCTGACACAGGATCTGTATGAGAGAACCAGTGCGTGTACAGTGGATCCGTTTGCAAGAGCAGAGCCTCTAGTTCATGGGTTGGGAGAGCTGGTGAACAAGTTGGGATGCTGCTGTGCCAGATCCACTCTTGGCCTGCCAGAAAGCGCTAGGCTCTTCCCCAGGCTTTCGGGAAAGGCAACACACTCTGTGCTCACCTCTTCAGCATCGTGGGGATGCTGCAAAGCAGAGGTCTTTGTACTGTTCTTTGTACTACTTGGGAAGAAGATGTTTCCCTTTGGTGCCCCTACGGTGGAATGCGGTAGTTGCCCAGCACAATGGGTGCTGCATGGCCACGGACCTGTCAAAGGACGTCTCCACGTGAGTCAAAGCAATGTGTAGAATTAGGGGAGGAAAAATGTGCTGGCAGCCTTGCTTCCTTTAGCATTGGCTACAGGTATTACATGAAAGCACTTTTGGGGAAGGCTGACACAGATAGCTGTATCATCTGGTGAAATTGCCTGGAATTGGAAGCTGAATGCCTGAAATTGTTTGACTTCTCTGGCAACCAGACCATCATTATCCCCCCCTCTGCTTCCACAGTGGATCAAATAACTGCTTCCAAATGGACTCAAGTTATTAAGCAGTGTGTATAATTAAAGTCAACTCCTTGTGAATTTGATCATTCATTTCCTTAAGGAAAATATGATGAAGTAATTACAGCTCAAGCTAAACACAAATCAAATGCTATTCTAAGCATGATTCTGCACTATGATTCTTGTTTATGAATGACTCCAGGGTTCTATGGCTTCAAGCCTGTTAAAGAAATGTGGCTGTGTTTTTAATTGTGTTTATAACGAATGAACAAAAGGTTGCATGACTCATTCACTGTGCCAAGACCGTTGCTCTCTCTGTATTCACACACATGTGGCCTTGGCAAAGCTGCTTGCTCCTAAAAAAGCATCAATGGGACAGAAGAAAAGGGAAATATCTTGTTAGGAAGTCTGCTCCTTCCCCTTGAATTTTGTCTGGACCAAAACTAAACTTTACCTGTATTAGCTATGAATTTGAGGGAGTCCATTATTTCTTAAGCCAGAGCCCTGTCCTCACCCTCTCCCCTTTCTCCATCATTCCTATAGCACATACGTTCTGTTTTCAGCCAGATTTGGTAGAGAAATGGAAGATACACAGGCTCTACAAATGCTGTGGAAAGATGGTTCTGGGTAGAGAGAAAGACCCAAATTTGTGCCTCCAGAAGGAAAGGTCTGATGTATAATCTCAGCTGAGCTGAAGCAAAATGCTGGAGCTGAGCACTATAAATCCCCTGGATGGAAAGGTGTGTCAGCTCCTCTGAGAAGTTTCGGTGGCTTCAGGAGGCTCGTGACCCGAGTCCTCTTCTGCAAGGGGAAAGAACAGCTTGCAAACAGGCTGCTTAAGTTAATTTGCCCACTGCTTTCTTCCCAAGAGTTAACAGAGCGAAGAACAGGATGCTGGGCCCCTCCAGGAGGTATCATGATGGAGCAGGCAGGTCCAGCGGGCTCAGGAAGGGCAGAACAGCCTGCTGTGAAGCTTCAGGCTTAGTGACGTGTTGGCAGGGAGATCTTTCATCTCATGCCATCTTTCTCTTACGGTGACATTTCCTAGCTGTCTTACTTCTGTGAAGTCACCTCATTTTTGTGATCCTCTTCTAAATTGAGAGGTTTTCTGCGGCTCAGGCTTATTCATATTTCAGATCCTGGACTTAAGTAACACCCTCAGTTATTAATAGTGTGAGATGGACGGCAGAATTAGGACAGAGTGCTCCGGTTCAACTCTGGTAATTAAGTAGAGATCCTGACTTGGCCTTCATACCTTATGTTGGTCAGCTGGAGGACTTCCAGCCATGGGGACACAGATCAGCTCCACCTCTGGTCTTCCTTGTGAAATAGCAAGAAAGCCCTAGGCTGGCCCTGTCAGACAAACGAGCCACCCACTTTTGGTCTTTTTATGTTTTCCTGATGTCCAGATCTTCATAGTTGGCAAAGTTTAAGAGTTTTGAACTGAGAACGCTTTGTCTTAAAGCACTACTGGTTGGTGATGCTATGTCTGACATTTTCCCCAGCTTTCTAATGAATATTACGATATAGTAGTTTAGACAAATTCAGTTAAAATCAGCAGTCCCTGTGAATGGGGCAGTGTCCGGGTTTCATTGCCAGGCTGCTAAAGAAATATTCCAGCAGCGAATTTTCTGTATGCATATGGATATTTCATTTAATCAGACTCTTGCCTGCAAAGCATGGAAGACTGGGGGAAGAGAAGGGGGCAGCGTGTTCTATTTCTTATAAAAATAAAAATGCAGAAGCAGCCATCAGATGAAGATATTTGGATCCTGCTGCTGCAAACAAAATAGAGACATGGAAAGAATGCTAAAGAGTTGCATCTATCTGCACAGTAATTCCCATTAAATACTCTGAAAGAAACAAACGTTTTTGTAATGTTATGGTACTGTAACTGTTTTATGGTGAAAAGCTAAACAATTTTTTTATGACAGTCAAAAATCTGTTTAAAAGTCACCATCAGTAGAATATATATGTTTACCTTTTAATTTCTTAGCTTTCTCCTTTTCTCAGTGAAGGAAAAAATTACCTCAAAACTAATTTTCCTGGCTACATGTTAATTGCAGTACTCTTTCTTTAGACATTTTTAAATGAAAATTTTGGCCGTTTAATTTTTTTAATATAGATGAATTATCAAAAACGTCAAAATTGAAAGTAGTATCATGGGAACTGTTTGTTTTTAACCTCAAAAAGAGCAGGGAAAGTATATCACACTTCTCCTAGTTTAAAACATCAAAGTGGATCTTGAGAAAATAGGAAGCAAAATTGATGCTTTGCCAGTGGTTCCACCCAACCTACAAGAGGTGATAACATCTGACTGGGGGTGGAGACCTGCTTAAATACAAACATAGAGCTGGATTTAAAATAAACTGCGGCTCAGACCAGCCTGGGGGAGAAAATGCTGCTTTGAAGTGGCTGAGGAGTTGGGATCTGAGCTGGGTTGCGGGTTGTTAGGAAGTGCAGGAGAGCCTAAAAACCTGTGTGTGGGGTTTTATGCTTCCCCTGCCCACACCACTGGGATGGGAGAGGTGGAAAGGGGGAAACGCTCTTCTCCCGGGGTTGTCTCACTGGGGTGGGTGGAAGGGAAGGACAGGCTGTGCATGGCAGCCTTAGTGTTCCATTTTTAGTGCTTATAGGAAGAGGAAGAAGGTTAGCTTTGTCCTGCCTCAATTAAGCTCCTGTTAGGCTTTAAAAATAGGGCTGTTGCTTTATGAAGGCTTGCAAAGCTCCCAGGCCGTGCACAGCTACGTAATGTGTCATCCTTTCTGCGGGCCAGAGGAAGTTTTCTGTTGGGTATCTTGTGCTCAGCAGGTAAAGAAGGGAAGACAGACTCTGAGACTGCTGCCAGGTGCCCACTTAATAAAAATAATCCTGTCAATGATTTTTGTTCCTCTTCTAATGGTGAGGAGGAAGGAAGAAACCTTATGGGTTCAGGGGGAAGTGCGTTTGATGTGCACACATCTGGGCATGGGTGCAACCACTGCTGGTCAGCGTGGGTGAGGAAAGGCAGGGTTGAGCACAGGGATGAGATAAAGCTACATGTACTAAAATACCATATTGTGGCCCAGGAGCAGTGGGACATGCCTGTGGCTGCGTTATAGGTGGGAGTTTGGAGGAGGTGTCTTGCTGGCATCTCCATAGGCTGCCTGTGCAGGTAGGGTGTCCTGGCCCCGCTCTGCGTTCAGCTGGGGGCTGTAGCTGTAGCTGTCACAGCAATACAAATAGTTGCTAACGTTTCTGGCTCTCACAAGAAGAGCTGACTGACCTTTCCCAGCCCTGTGGATGTACTTAATCTGCACAGATTAAGCATTAACATGCTGAATTATTTTTTTTCCCCATCCCACAGAAGATTTTCTGCTTAGTTTGAAAAGAAAGGGTGTGATTTTATTTGCGTCTGAAACTAGGATAAGGGGAACAAAGCAAACGGCCTGATTAGTGCCCCTGTTTATCCCCAGTCATTTTCCATCATTTCTGGTGGATTGTTCAGGCTGCGATGATAGCCTGGCATGTTCTGGAGCACAGTACAAACTGCCTCTCTTTAGGTGCTCATAATTCACACTCCATTAGGATGTCGATGTAGGGAATACTTAGCAGGATGTCAGAGCTTGCTAGGCATGATGAGATTGAGTTCATCTCGTTAAACTGCATTCTGAAATGACAATCCAGTATTTATATATATATTTTTTTTCCCTCAGCAGTAGCATACCCTTAGGAGAGCAGCGTGGCTTGCTCCAAACACAGATATTGATGTAAAAGGGCCTGCGATGCCCACCCCGACAGCCGCTCTGCGCAGCATGTGCCAGGCTGTCACAGGTGTTGGATATTCTTGTAAGGCTGTGGGAAGACTTGACTTTTTTTCCCTTTGAAGCCTAACAATGGGGTTTTTTTATTCATCTCAGAATTGATTCACAGCACACAAATCTTAGCACATGTCTGTAGGGATTCAGCATCTGACTAAACAGAAAGAAATCTTTTATTTTTAAACCCATTAGGAACAACAATGCAGTGGGAAAGTTTGAAGCTAACATGTCGGCTCTTTTCTCCGAGTATTTGAATATAAGAAGTAGGTAAAATAGTCAGTGCTGCAGCAGAGTCTCACAGGGTGTTGAGCTGACTCACGCTGCTGCTTTTGCTGTGTGCCCATGGACATGCTGAAGACCAGTTGCTGGACTTGGGGACCTTCTCCCTAATCTCAGCAAGTGATAATATCCAGATGGGTACTTGGTGTTTTCCGTGTTCATTTTCAGCCCCAAACTGACTTGCATCATCTTTTTTTTTCTGGGGCAAACCTGCATGGAGAAGAAAGCAAGAAGCAACTCATTGTATTTGACCTTAAGAGTGAAGTTTATGAATGTGGGAAATGAAAGGGCTTGCGAGTCCATGTTGGAGCCAAGGATAGAGCAGGCAGATTCATTGTAAACTGATGCGTAGCTCAGGGCATGTCTCCTCTGCAGGCGGGCAGGTCCTGTCCCACTCACTGCCCTGGATGCTGACTGCAGACGCACTCTGCTGTCACAGGTGTCCATCCCCCTCAGCTCTGCTTCCCCATGATCTACAACATGCTCTGAAGGGGGTACATCAACTCCATCAGATGGCTTTTTATCTGTTTCCCTACTGGGATTGTCAGTTCTCCACCCTTCCTAAGTGCTGGTTTGTACTTGGACCTCATTTTGGAGCAAAGCAGATAATTCACTTGCTGAGGAACCCAGGTGTGAAGCTGGAGACCAGAGTCTGTCCAGGTCGATACCCTGCATCACGTATGGATGCAAATCGATGTGTACTGCTTGGCTTGTGTAAGAAAAGCAATACAAATGCAGTATCTTTGTTCCAGCTTGGACTAGTCTTTCTTAGCAAATACAAAATGCTTTGCAATAGGAACAAGTGAAAGTAAGCATTCAATTTCCTTTCCTGATTTTCCCTTTGCACTGCAAGGTGACATTTGGGAAGCAAAAAAAGCGCAAACCAGCCTGTTTTGCTGGACCCTTGCTGTGTATCGGGTGGCCTGTATTGGCTGCCTGGCCATATGCTTCGGGTACCAACGTGTTCTGTGCTTGGAAGCAGTTGGTTAATTTAGGAGCAAAGCTGACTGAGTGTAAATCAGTCAATTCCTCATTTCAGGGTTAAATCAATATCAATTAATTCAAAAGTACGGGAGGGTTCCATAGCGCTTGTATCATGCTGGTTTCTTTTTCTGTTGGTAGCATCCAGCAAACTGAGCAAACATGGAGGAGAAAATTGAAACTAAACTGGAAAGAGAAGGAAGTTACCAAACACTTGGGTGGGGGCAAAGGAAGTGACAGAGAGGAGATCGTGAAAAGGACGTGCTCCGTCCCTCATAAACATCAACATCTGTTGTAGAGTAATTCTGTGTAGTAGTAATAATTATAGAATCATGACCTTGTGATGAGCTATTGCAGAATTCGCGTAGATTTTTTTATCAAGACTTCATGTCCTGTGAGCACGGAGAGACATGTCAGCAACAGAGGAAGGGCTTTGAAGCGTTATGCATTAGACTGACACAGAAGACGACATGAGAAATGGTAACTCTTTCCTTGGGGGAAGAGTAGTGGATGCTGCTGCTCATTTATTTATTTACTTACTTACTTCCCACCCCAAGGTTAAGGCAAATACAGTTCTTGGTGGCAGGCAGTTCTGACACAGATGCTGCATGATCCATGAGAAGAGCTGCCTCTCAATGCAGTTGACAACTGGAACTATATTTAAGGAAGGGAACTCTGCAAAGGATGCTCTGCTCTGCGCAGGTCCCAGGCTCTCACCTTACTCCTCTTTGCCTGTTACTGGTTTGTCTGGAAGGAACTTTTGCTTACTTGGTCTGATGTCACTCCCAGACAGAATTAGGGGAAACATTATAATGAGATCCAATTAATAAAGAACAAATTTATGGGAATATAATTAATGCCAGTCAAGAAGGATTTAGGGAAAATGGGTCTTGTCAGATATATTTTTTCTCCCGAGTTTTAGGAGAAGCAGGTATCTGGGTAAATGTGGTAAGTATGTAAGGGTTTTGTCCTAGAACAACATGACCCTAAAAAATCTGATAGTGATTAATAGATAAGAAACTTACTTCACATCACAAAACGCGGTTATCAAGGAAAAGCCTCAAAGGCAGGAAGCTCTTTTGAGGGCCTGGTGTTATTCAGCTTTTTCATTTGATTTGGAGCAAGCGTGAGTTTAAACCTTACTAAATTCACAGGTGATGTGCACATTAGCAGGATAGTACACGGTATTGAGAGTGGGCCGGTTATATAGAGCTGTCTGGACTTTTTGCTCTCTCCCTTCAAATAAAATGTGTTTTCTTACATATTTCTTAATATAATGTCCTAGAAGGTCGTACCAGCAGGACAGGCAGGGGCTGCACAGCATCCAGGCGAGGTGTGGTGCTGTACCTGGAGTTTACTGTGTTCTTGGGAGACGCAAGCAGAAGCAGTGAAGTTGAGAATACAAGCTAATTTTTACCTCTGTACGTGTTTTTGCACTAAAATGCAAACTCTAGTTCTGCTGTACGTTTTCTCAAAAGGGCGTTGAAAACCTGGAGAGGTCATTAAAAACATTCAGGGGCAGGAGAAAAAAATACCAGAGCATGAGAAACATAAAGAGCTCAGTCTGTTTAACTTGTCAAAACAGAGTAAGAGATGACTTGATGATGCTGCAGAAGAGTCTTTATAGTGAGAACACAAAGCAGCTCTCGTGGTGGAAAAGGACATTAAAAACACTGAAATCTGAAAAAAAAAAAACCTGATTAAAAAACCTGAAAGCTGAAACCAGACAAACTTAAGTCACATCTCTAAATGTCAGGTAGTAAAATCAACTGCACAGGCAAATGGCAGATTCTTCCTCTCTTGATATCTTCAAATACAGAGTGGACAGCTTTTTAGAAGATACTCTTTAACCAAACATAGATTATTTGGCTGAACAGAGGGAAATCAAAGTACCTGTCAACACAGAAAACTTGGGAAAGTGTCTGCTGGTTCCGTCTGGTTCCTGGCGTCTGTAAGGTGCTGGGTGTCTTCAGCCTCGGTATTTGGGCAAAAAATTTATTCTTCCCAAGGTCATTTGATGCAGAATCTGCTCTTCAGCTGGGTGTTGCACTGCAGGCTTGACCAGCTGCTTAACCTTTGTTGTTTACTGCTTAATTGGAAAAGGTGCAGAGAATAAATCTGGGGACACTGCAGAAAATGTCAATACTGCTTTTACTCATTCCAGGTACTGCTAACAATTAAATTAAGATAAATGGTTTTGGCAGGCAACACCCTCATAGAGTCAAATCGTCTACCTTCTGGATTTGCAAAGGTATCGAAGCACAAGATGTCAGGTAGGAGAGGAGGCATAGCCCCTGTGCCGTGCTCCACCCTGGCCAGAGAAGATTGCTAGTAGGTGACTATGGCTTGTAGAATGTTTTTGGTCTGCAGGCAAGCAGTGCAGCTTTGTACATATTTATTTCCTTTCCAAGTGTGCCATTTCTAATCTGCCTCTCTCTCCCAACTGACGTGGTTAAAACACTCTTATTTTTGTAATGTGCTGACTACGAGTAAAGTTTGGCTAAAGGGTTTGAGTGATTTAGGAACCTATGTCCCATTTCTGATTGCATCTCTGGTGCTTATGCCAGTGTCTTACCCTGTTTCAGTCTTGACTTGCTGCGGTAGTTTGTGAGCTTGCCTTTTTGGCAAAAGAGTTTCCTCCCCTTCTGTTCAAGGGAAGCTTCTGGCAAAGAGAGACTAGAGGGCAAAAAGGCAAGAGAAACCTTTCTCCAGAATAATGAGAGATGGTTTGCGAGATGCAGGAGATGCTGTGCATCGCTGTCTGGAAGAGGAGGGAGGAATGAAGGATTCTCATCATCTCTTCCTGTCTTCTTGTTTTCCAGAGTTTCTCCCTTTTTAAATTTATTTTAAATAAGACTATCCATGTGTTATAGCTGTAGAAGCAATCAGGAATACTAGAAAACCACTCATAGAAAGACAGCAGTGGAAAGTGTGCATGTGGTACAGCAGCTGAACTTGCCCCATGCCACCTGAATCGTCTCCGGTACAGTGCTCTGGTACTGCCCATCTTCTGCGGTGCTGCCTTTCCTTGTCTTTGGTTCCTTCTGCTTTATATCATTATGCTTTGGAATCGGGAAATGGCTGATAGAAAGCAGGAAGCACCTTGGGTTCCTCTAAAGCCTTGCTGTGTCCCAAGTTTGTTGCCAGATGCGGTTGCACAGTCTTCTAAGTATGAATGTCTCTAGGCACGTCTCATTAGATCAGGGAAATAAGACATTTTTTAAAACAGATGTTGCATAGTGAAGCAGCAGGGCATTTTTAATTTGTTTCCTACATTTATGTCATTTGCTGCTTTGACTCTGGTTGTCCAGCAAGGCTCTCACAGGGACTAACCTAAAAGGTGCAGAAAGATGAGTGTTCTGAGAGAGCACACATGAAGGAGGGAAGAGCATTGATGGATGTAGATGACTAAAAGATTTTTTGTGAAGGTGAGACAAATTAAATGGACCGTCAGGTCTGCCCACAAGGCTGTGGGATGCTCTCGGAAAGGTGCTTAGAAACAGCATCAGAGCATTCAGCAAGCTGTAGAAGGCTTGTAGAAGGTGTGTCAAAAGGAACAGTTCTGCAGTGGCTGGGGAAGTAGGTAAGGCTGTTTCATGAGGCTTTGTTTTTATTGACGCCTATATTATTATTCTTGCCTGAAGGTTTGGATTTTGAAAGCACATTTTGAAAACATTTAAAATGTTTTACGTTTGTGTAACTTCCTGATTTATACAGTGTGCTCCATGCATTGCTCTAGGCACACAAACAATGCACGCTGTGGTTAATGTTAACCCAGAACATGCATTTTCTGTCCTCTTAGCCCATGGGGACACGCATACACGTGCTGCGCCATATATGAGGACAGCAGCTGTTGCAGAGCCCTGCGCCCAACACATTTACCCAGCTGGAAACCTCATGATACCAGAGGAAAAGGGACTTTATAGCTGTATTTATAGGACAATTTGCATTTCAGTGTAGGTATAATTTAAGAAGTACAATAGGAAGCATTTCTGATACTGTACTGTTTTTTTGGGTTTTTTTTTAAAGTGCCTGTTCACACCAAGATCTAAAGAAAAGTATTTTAGGTCAAGCAGCTTGCTACACAAATAACAACATTCCAAGTATTTTAGACAGGTTCTTACAGATATCTTCAGTTTCCAAAGTAGTTGGGAAAGACTTGTTTTCTTTAATATTTGGGCATCCTGAGTTCTCTAAACCCAGTAGCTGTATCAGCTCTTCTCCAGGGGTGGTACTCAAAAAGCTGCAGGGTTTCTGAGGGTGCCGTGGGTCAGAGGTTTGTTGTCTGAATCAGGTTAATGGACGGGCATCTTTAAAGGATTTAGATAATTCTGCTTTGTTCAGAAAACTTGTAGCAGATGTGTTTCAGGATGAGTGCTGTATGTGGGATGAAATCTAGAGCCTTTTAACACTAGCTAAAGCAATTAATAGTAATGGTATTCATTACATGTTCATTACATAAGATGGTTTGTTCTGGGAAACAGGCTGCTGGAGATGGAGGATGAAAATAGCAGCTGTTAATTTCAGAAGGCTGAGCCTCTGAAGACTGCACCCAGGAGGAACCAGAACCTACTTAATTCCCTTTGCGCTGTGGCTGAGGGCATGTACAAAGGGGAATAGTCCTCTCCAGGGTTTTCCACTGCTGTGCCTTGCCAGATGCCACCAGGGAAGGTTTTGGCTGTCCCCAGCTATTCCCCTATGGCCTGTCTGGGAGGGCTTCTGCTTTCACGATACCTCTGTTGCTCCCTGGCCTTTTCCTTCCCTCTGCTCCCTTGAGCTCACCAGGACCTGCGGCTCTTTGCTGCTCCCCACCATCTGAGGCAGCAACATGGGATTTGTGAAATGTTTCGAGGCACGGTCAGGCCATACACCTCTGCCTGTGGCTACTGCTTCTGTGTTCCCAAACTGGGTAGCTCCCTGTACAGCGCTTGTGTGCCTGCATGCACCTGTGCTCAATGCATAATTAATTGGTACAAATGGTTGCAGTAGGTAGGGTGGTTTGTATGTTTGAGTTTCTGCTGAGCCCTGGCTTGCTGGAGCACTGGGTTTGTTCCAAAGATGACTGGGGGCTGCTGATGAAGCAGGGCTGAGTAACGAAACGCTGCGTGAGTGCAAAATACTGCCTGGCTGCCAGATGCCAGGCTGATCTTCTGAAAGACCTTCTCTGCTTCTCCTTGACTCTGTCATGTCAAAAGGCTCTGGGAACAGTAGCTGACTGTCTTTTCTCCCCTTTTTTTCCTAGATGGGGATGGTCGTAGACTGAAAGGAGCCATCCAAAGGAGCACAGAAACTGGGCTGGCTGTTGAAATGCCCAGCCGGACCGTCCGTCAAGCCAGCCACGAGTCCATTGAGGACAGCATGAACAGCTATGGATCAGAGGGAAAGTAAGTCATTGAAAGGGAGCTGGGTAATCACTTGTGGAATGCACTGTTCTTCTTACACCTATTAATTTTCCTCCAGCATGACAGATGCTGTGTTTGTCTCACTTGCCTATGCTCCAGGTGTACTGCCCGTTCAATTAAGGAGCGGATCTCTCTGCCTGCATAGCTGGCACATACTCTAGCTGTTTATATACTTTTTTAGTGTCCTCATTATTCTGAGCCGAAGCATATATCCATTACTTTTAACCTCTTTGCCTTTAGAAGAATAGTTCAGGGTGAATAGCTGAGGCTTATTACTGGTAATAAATTATAAGCCAGTAGTCTTTAATATTGCACAATCGCTGTCTATCTTCCCTATTTCAAGATAGCTTTTTGGTTTAGGGGGGGAAAAAAAAGTGCCAAGGTGATGAAAAGGATGCAAGTAGTGAAATAGCCATTCTTATATCAAAATACAGATTTAGAAGCCTGTGTGTACTCTTCATAACAAGCTTTCATTTCATCTGAATTACAGTGTCCTAAAAGAATGTATTTTAGACACGTTTTTTGACCCCAAGAAAAGTTATAACACGCTTTGCTGGGCTTAGGCTTTATACCAGAATGCAAAGCAGGGAAACCTTAGGCAAGAATTTTGGGGACTGACTTGTCTCCAAGTCTTGTTTTTGTATTTCCATTATTTGAAGCCATATATGGATATTATAATCATTTTATTAAGATGACCATTCATAGGAATCTTTGGAGTCCCCCCCCCCCCCCCCCAGTATTTAAAAAAGGGGGCAATATATACTATCAGATTGCGTGCTTCTAGATAGGAGGCCAAAATGTTTGTATACCTAAAATGTGCTCTGTTTAAGCCAAGTACCACACTTGGCATCGCTCTGTACACTCTCTAGTCCTACATGGTATTCCAAGTACACTGTACTGCTAAAATGCTGTGATAGTCCAAAGACACTCTCAATTAATGTGATTCTAGTGTTAAATAAGTAACAGGCTGTAAATTAAGAGAGACTTTCTTTAGCTTTAGAAGTAGGCTAATCCTGGAAAGGCATCATAGATCTGTGCTGAAGGTTGGAAATAGTAATGAGGCACAAGCTGCGATAGCAGTCTTGTCACTCCAAAGCTGTGATGTACTTTATCTCTTCTCTGAGCTGCTGTCTCCGGTCAGATATTCCTGCTACACTAGCACAGTCCTGTGGCTTGGAGTTCTGCCTCTGCCACGAGATGCAGAGGATTAGTGATTAAATTCAATCCCTTGGCAATGTGGGGCAAGAATCTGCTTTCGTGCAGAGTAGAATTCTTTCCTTTTTATATTTACATAGCTTACCCTCCTGGGAAGGGGTATAATTCTCTGAAAGGTCTGTGTCCTGTCATTGCATATGCTGGCAGCTTTGATTGCACTTTTTTGGAGAGAGAATATTTCTGCCAACAAAGTATTGCACCCAGACAAGTGCTGTTTTACCCTGAAGGCAGGCAGCATGTAGCTATCAGCTCAACAAAGAAAGCAAAATATTGTCTTACAATCCAAATGTCTTTATTAGAACAAGTCTAACAAGTCTAATGTTTGGTATTCCAACCTTAAACGCTGCCAGGACATCCTCGCCACCCCCTCTGCCAGGGGTGGGATGGTTTCTCCTCTGACTTCTTTGAAAAGTGTGATTAAGTGGTTCCTGGATGCTTTGTTCCTAGGTGGGGTAATTGATCTCCTCTGGAAAGCCAGTGGGAATTGCAGCTGGCTGACTGAGCTGGAAGTGATAAGCAAACATGGCTTAGAGTACAAAAAGCTAAGAGGGCTCTGTTGTCTTGAAACATGGTGGGAGGGCGGTTTCTTTGCTTTCCTTTACTGCAATAAAGAAAGGAATTGTATGGGGAATAGCTTTGAGGAACAGAAATGTATTCTCCTAAATCAGATTTCTCTTGACCTCTCTCGTTTGCTGGAGCGGTGTTCCCAGGGAGGCAAAATGAAGATTCTTATGACTGTTAGCTGAGGCAAGTTTATTTTCTTTTTAATGCTGGGTTTCTGACTGATGCAGATACTTCTAGGTCAGAGAGAGTTTTCACCAGTGACTGTCAAAACCCCAATTTTCAGCAAGATGAGGTTGCCCTAGTTCTTCCTACCCATGCATCTCTTCATTATGTTCACACAGGAAAGAAAATGGATTCAAAACCTCATCTTCCAAGAGGGTTTGTTTCACAAGCTCCATATGTTTTTGGAATCCTTTCAATTTAAGGACTAAAAGGACAACTTCCAAAAATGGCACGCTGAAATGGTGAAAGATTTGGTGAAACTTTGCTGCAGAAGGTTTTAAAATACCTGCTGTCAGTCATACAAACATGCTTTCACAGTGAGGCTGATGGACGGCTTTCGTGTTTGTTGTGGGGAGCTGGCTGCAGCCAGCTACAGCTGCTCCGTGCCATTGCAAAGCATCCCAGTTGAAGAATTTCCTGTAGTGCATGACTTTGAGCAATGCTGCTTTTCCTGTGAATACCAGGGCACATGAAATCCGGGGTGGTTTTTTTTATGGATACTTGGGTGTGCTAGACCCTCCTTCAAGAACTTACTGCCTTTAGGGTTTTACCTGAAGACAAAGTATACTGCAGATTAGCTGATCTAAGGATGTATCTTCTGGAATTTAAGCTCGTGCGCATGCCAGTGAGTGCAATGTCAACACACTGCTCCATTTAATTTTTTACCATACAAAAAGTTCCCTGGCTACATTACCCAGCTTTTATACTGCACAATGGTAGTGCACTAGTGTAGGAAATTAATATAATAAAACTCAATCTAAGACCTTATAGAAGGGAAAGGTGATATTTATTCTAAACAAACTGTTTTCAGTCATACAAAACTGTTTTCAGTCATTCACACTTCTAGGTTTCACGCACTCGTGCTCTCACCGCCCCATGCAGGCACCAAGCTGTAGCCGGGGACCAGGGACACCATCTGTCATGCCTTCACTGCGTCTTCTGAGTTGTTCTTCACAACTTGCTGGCTCTTGGACTGTTTCTTACACTTTCTAGGACTTACCTTGTTATTATGGGGTGATCTTTCACCTCAGGGTCTTGCTTTTTTTAATTTCCATAGATCTTAAGCCATGCGAAGCTTTTTGCTTCCTTGTCTGGGGGATCTTTATGGCTATAACCTGCCTTCAGACAGGGTATGGAAGTCATGTGCTCTCTAACTTTGCTATCCTCCTCTTGTCGTCATCGGACAGGTCTGCTGCTGATGGGTTGGTTGTGCTTTTGTACACACAAATGTTTCCATTCATAATTCATCCAGACCAGTTTTAGTACTGGTTACAGATCTCTAGAGCAGTGAGTGTTTATTTCTATGTATGTACTTAAAAATCTGCCTAAGAGGACAGTTACCCACTGTAGCAAATGCCTACTGGGTAGTCTCAGGACACCAAGATTACTGCAAGGATAAAATTCCGAATATAGGAATAACTCACAAACAATCCCCTGAGATTCAACAGAGATCTCCAGCTCCATCCTGGCTCTTGCACAACCTAAATCTTGTCTTGGCTGGGTTTTGCTGCAGCTGCACGAGACCATGTACAACATTCATAAAGCAATAGATTCTGGACTTAGGTGTAACTTATTCCTGCCAACCACTTTTCTTTCTGAAAATGGAGCAGAAAGACAAAAATGAACCTGAAACACAGGATTGCTAGCTGCCATAGTCCCTAATAAGTGGTACTCATCAGCTTTTGTGTTCTTACTGGCTACTGCTGAGATGATTAAGTTACGGAGAGCTAAGGTGATTTTTACCTTAGAAAAGCACAGCAGGTGATGACTAGCAAGACTTAGAGGATTGTTCTTGTACTGTCTGAGATGAGCCTGCCTGTCCAGCAAGGAAGCATCGTTCATAAGCCATATCATCTCTTTCTCCCTACATTGAAGGCAGCACCAGCCTGAGCACCAGCCTGAAGCCACCATTCTGATGAGGACTGGAAGCAGAATGCAGCCTGGCACTGGGCGTCTTGCGCCTCGCAGCTTTGTTCTGTCTCAGGCAGTTTCTGCAGGCTACAGTTTGTACTAGTCCTCCCATCTGTCCGTCTAGGGCTGGACCAGTACCAGGACTTAGGCTAGGAGAGCTACCTGCCCGTCTTAGCTTCATGATGGAGCAGTAACTTAAAGAAACCCAGAGAAAATGCTGGCCTGACTTTTGACCACATGGCCATGTGGGGATTCACTTTCCTTCACCAAAAATTACCCATCATTGAGGAATAACCGAAAGACTTGATTCCTAAACGCACCATTCAGGAGATTCATATCATAGCTATTCACTGAATGTCTCTTTTTTGGCATCCAAAGCCAGGGGACTTCTAGATTCTTTTATAGCAAATTATCTTTGGGGGTCTCCTTTTATACAAGTCTTTTTAAAAAAATGGAATGAAATGTGTTGTTGATACAGTTCAGGCTATGAGAAATCAAGGCCTTTTGAGATGAAAACCGGGAAAGGTGTGGAGATTGTTTCTGCTAATATGCCAAGAAATTAGTCAGCCCGTTCATCAACAGCACATCCTTTTGTGGTGTTAAGCTTGACCAGCATGGCTCAGAGAGGATGCAACCTTGAGAGCTGTAGTTTACAGCATAAATACAGTGAATCCCACCTTCAGGAAGCTCTTGGGAACAGGCAAAATTGCTCTCTGAAGACAGGTACCTGTCTTTTATTCAGTGCATCCGAAATGACTTGTGATTTCTAAAAATGGAGCTAGCCTGGTAAGGGAATGGGGACGTCTTTGTACATAATTCACTGTATAGTTTTTATAGCTCCGTTTAGGTGGCAGAATTTATACAGCAGAAGGAATCGGGTACACGAGCGGAGTATGGGGTGTTACAGCACATAAGACAACACGTCACGGTGCTAAAAATGTTACAGAAAGCGTAGTGGCCAGGAGAGAAGAGGAGCATGTTGAGAGGCAGAGGCGGGGACATTGCCTGGCAGAGGAGAAGTGTGCGGTCGGTGGGACTGGGTTGGGTTTGGGTCCTGCAGGGATAATTGCTCATAGAAAACCCTGCCAGCCAAATAAAAGGCTCCTGCAGCATTCACATCGACTCTGACAGGGTAAGGGCTGTGTGCCCAATCCCCTGACAACACAGTCAGATGCATATTGCATTAATAATCCCTCATGTGCACCTTAAATATTTTAAAGATAGGAGCAGTAGACATTAACCAGTTCTGCCTTCCTCCTTAGCTGACAGATATCTACGTGGCTTCTGCCTGTAAGATGCGATTTGAAAGACCTTAACATGCAATATGGATGAGCGTGGTTGTTGCACAGTGTGTTACTGCTCCCTGAAATTGGAATTCTGATGGGTTTTTTTTTTATTCTTAAATAAAATAACTATCAAATATGTTATCTGTCTCAAAGGAGACTTCCTCCCCTTTCTTCTTCTTGATGAAGGAAGCATGTATTGCTGTCTCTTTTTTTTGAAAACAGCTGGAGAACTTAGGTATGCATTGGATGTGTAGTATAGTAAATTTGTTAGTTCAGCTGTGCCAGTCAAACCATTCAGTTGAATGGCTGTGATTAGGCAACTTGCTTATTAATTGCAATTTTGTGAACTAAGAGGTCAAAAAAAAAGTCTTTTAGAAAATATTTATGAGAACAGAACAATAATTTTTGAACCCTAGACCCAAACACATGCCATGTACCTACTAGACACAGTGGAGCACCTCTTCAAGAGTGTATTGCTATTAAAGGCTTGATGGCAAATAGGCAGTTGTGTGGATAGTGTGAATAAATCCATGAAAAGCACAAGACAAAATGTTATCTTCTGAAAATAGCTGTTCTCTGGGTGCGCCGGGGGTGGCTGTGTTGAAGCTATCTGCCTGCACCCACTACCCCACCTGGCTGAACCCACAGCAGTGGAGCAGTGCAGCTCTGCAGAAGTCAAGATGTGCAAGTGTAATAGAGAGGCAGAAATGGGGATTTGATCCAAGGGGGACACACACAAAATCCTCTCAGAATACTCCCCTTCTTGGCAGAGCTCCTCAACAAAAGGCTGTCACACCCAGCCTGTGAAGGGAGCAGGAGATGAACATTTCACTCCGCATTTCTTCTGCTCAGACATAGCCAATGTGTGGCCGCTACAAGTTAGTACAATCAACACCAGTCCCAAAGTCTTGTAAGACAGAATTAAAAAGTACTGTATCAAGGGCAAAATAAAGGAAAATGCTGGTCTGTGCTTTGAGCTGACTCCACTCACGAATGGTGTTGAGGAGTGATAGGCAAGGAGGAAGGACTGGAAGAAGGTTTAGAAGGAAAATGAAAAGCAAAGCACAGGAATAAATTCTCTAGGAAGGGATTTGAAGAACAGGTTAGACAAGCAGCTGTCATGAATGATGTAAATAAAGCTGCTCTGGTCTTGGGACCTCGGAGTGGGGTGGGTGACCCGTGGAGATGCCTTCTTACCATATTTCCTGCGAGTTTTGCAAGGTTTTGACAAGCTGATTCTGCAGGCGCTTGCAGCAGCGTAATGGTATATACCTGGCATACAGAGTCCCAGAAGCAATTTAAAAATAGATTTAGAAAAGAGGTCAGACAAACTCCGCATGGACAGGAAAAGAAATTAATGATACATTTTCCCTAAATGTGTCTGTGCTGTTACATGCTCTGCATGCTAATGCACAGCCAGCGACGGGTGGGGGTGCAGAAGAGGCTAAGCAGAGCCACGTATGCGGTATGAGAGGCATTGGCACAGGGGCTCTGAATTTTCTTTATGCCATTTAATCAGCATGGTCCATCTAGGCATTCAAATCCTGATCAGTTTACAAGTGAACTTTGAAAAACTAGTTCTCCGTTTGAATATATCTGAAGAAAAGTGACCCTGCCGTGAAGGAACCAACTGCTTGATGCTTTACACATGGAGAGGGAGGGCGCAGAGCTTTGCAATGGGTAGGGCAGGAAATGCTGCTGCCTTGAGAGAGCAGAGAAGCCATCAGCTGGCAAAGAGCCTTTAAGCCACTCTTAAATTACGCTACAGAGGACAGATTTCATATGCCCTGACCTACAGCACGCAACGCAGGAGCACAGTCTTCAGAGACTGCTTGCACAGATCTGCTAAATAATCAGGATTATAAATGTTGTGTTTAAAAGGAAGAGCATCTTGTCAATCTCAGCCCCAGTTTGAACACATGGTATTATTCTGCATATAAACGTGTTGCGCAAGAAATTTTTTTTTTTTCTATTTTGTCACCTTTTTGTTACCGTGGGAATGGTAAGGAGGTACACGCTGTGCATGGGGACGCGTGCGGGCAGTGCCTGGGCTGTGGGCTCGGCTGGCCCCGTCGCCCGGTGTCTGCGGGTCCTTGTCTCCCTCTCGCGGGTGTCCAGACGACTGCAACGGGAGGCATTGTCCCCGGCTCAAGGGGTGTCCCTGCTGCCGTGCCTCCACGCTAGCTGGCTGCTAAACTTGGGCTTAGAAATGGTTGTTTTATCCCTGTGTCTGAAATGGGTTTTGTAGCCTGTGCTGAGCCTTCCGGTGCACTGGTACCTGTGCAAACAAAGTTAATGTTCGTGCAGGTTTCTGCTGATGCTGCTTCACGTTAAAGGGCTCAGAGATCCCATGATCAGGAGTCTTCACAGTGTCATCCTGCTGCTGCCCCTGCTCTTGCTTCCTTACCCGCAGCCTAGAGCCGTGTTCTGCGGGCCCTCTGGCAAAATGCCCTTCATTTGTCCTTGACACCCCAGAGGTGTCACTGACCTCCCTGTACTCTCTCTGTGCCTTCAGGTCAATAACAGTCACGTTCAACTTAAAACCAATTCCACAGCAAAACCCATAATCTTTAACTTCATTAAAATCATTCTCATTCAGCTGTGGCAAAGCAGAGCCCATGAATCATGAGTAGTGCAAGCAGAAGGCCAGGGAAGAGATAATTAATTTCTCTTTCCTGTTCAAAAGGCTGCGCTGCCCTCACTCAGTGAAGGATTTGTGCCCTTTAGACAAAAGGCTGTCAAGTGTCACCTGTTAATCTTCTCTGTGTGCGGCTGTTTGTCAGCGTGAGATGGTCCTGCCGCAGCCCTGGTCCCCAGGGCACTGCTGGTTATGACAGTTGCTATTTGCAAATCAGCTGCAAAAGGCTTCCACTTTATTTCTCCAGCTATTTTTAGCACTTCTTTTTATTTTACAATTAAAAAAAAGACATTTAGTATTGGTGATATCCAGTTTGTAGCAATTTTTTCCCCTTAAGGAAGAGGTATGTTTGGTGACGGGAGAAGGGCTTTCCAGGGTTGCTCCAGTGTGTGTGGAACCCATCTGCTGGCTGTCACCCAAGGGGGAGCCGCCACTGTCACCTGCAGCGGATCCCTTCAGGAGTGCATCCAGTGTGTGGTGGTTCAGCTGCAGAAGTGGTTGCTGAATCAAGGGCAGGTTGAGAAACGGCTCGGTTTCTTCAGAGGTCAGGCAGGAAAAGTCTGCTGAGCGTGCAGCCTGCGTCAGAGTGGCCAGGGAGGGCTCCTGGGAGCAGCAAGGCTGCGCTTAAAGACCTAAAGGAAGTCACGGTGGTCCCTGGGAGCTCTCCTCCTCCCTGCTTCAGCTGCAGGAAAAGCAGGCGAGTGAATGGGGAAGGTCTATCCCACCGATCTCAGAATCAGACCGTGTGCAGTCCCTTCACGTTGGCATCCCAGCTTTTCTGTGAGCACTTGACAGAGCTCACTGAGCTGGATTTGAGCATCCTAAATTTAGCCAATGCAGCTAAATGGTTCCTGCTGTTTTTAATTCACTTTCATACTAAATTTCTGCGGTTTTATTTTCCCCTTCCCTCTCCTCTCAAGGGAGAAGCAGTGGCTTTCTTGGAGGTAGCTTATGATTTTTCCAGACAGAAGTTGTTTCCATTCCAGGGTTATTGGCAATACCCAAATATATGTCCAGGAATCGGTCAAAGCCAAGGAGCCTGATTTAGAGCCGCTGCTTCTAATGTCTAATAAAGCAGCACTGAAAAGGTCAGCCTCTGTGCTACGTAGCAGCCAGTCCCGCCAGCTAATGGCATAATCTATTAAAGAATTTATTCACTACATCTTCCCTTCCCGGTCAAATATAACAAGAATGGGGAACATTAACTGTCTAACCTAATACTGAGTTTCATATAGTGCTAGTAAACCTATTAACTGAGGCTGTTACCCAAACTGCCGGAGTCTTGACCTTGGCCTGTGTTTTGAAGTGGGCTCTTGCCTTTCCTCTCCAGATCCGCCTCGGTGCTGGAAAGCGGCAGCAGCTTCACTGGAGCAGCAGCTCCGCTGCTCCCCTTGGGAGGGTCCATGCTTGCAGCACGGCCCTGGTGTCCCTGTGGCAGCGTCCTGCCCTCTCGCTGTAATTTCCACTGAGGAGCATTTAGCATTTTGAGGTCATCCCGAGCCCTCTCACTTCTCAATCTGTGTGGAGGTAACAGCAATGTTTGTTTTTCTGTAAACACTGCCGGTTGCCGTTGGTTCACCTTTAGCCCAACAGCTCTTGTTCTTGTGCTTTTTAATGCAGTTCTTTATGCTTTCCTGCTGTTTTGCTCTATATCACTGATGTAGGCTGCAGCATCAGCTGCTCCATTTCCAGATACTTTTATTTTCTCAGGAGCTGTCCCAGCTGCTGGGCAGAGCCTTTGGGAGCGGTGTTGCCCAAAGGATGGGTGAGCTGGTGTGTGACAGAACGGGTGGTTTCTCTCCATGCATGTATCAAGGGCTGACAAATACTTAGCGTCAGCCTGTGACGTGACTCTCTCCCCAGCAGGTAAGGGGAAATGATCTCCTGTGGCAGGTTTTGAGTATTCAGGGGCCAGAAGGGTGTCTCTTCTCTGCTGTCCTGCAGCGAGTGGAGTTTCAGTGCATGGTCTTCTCCCAGCTTTGTGTCACCCCTGCAGTAACGCGGCCAGAGTTCGCACCAGAGAGGGATCTCTCCGAGACCTGTTTGTGGGTGTGCTGCGGCCTCTCGCAGTGCTAGGCTTTGCCTGGTCGTGGGTTTCCCCTCTGCTGTCCTGGTCTTCGGCATCTTGTTAATGAGCCCAAGCATCTGTTTCTGAGCACAGCAGCAAACATTTCCCTGAGTGGCTGTGGATTGTCTTGCCAGCTTGTTATTTACGTGCTTGTTCAGGTCACATACTCCCCAGGGTAGGAGTGAGACCCAAGCTTGGCCCATTTATCTTCCATGAGTTGAGGAGAATAAAGAAAACATTTACCTTCTGGCTGATAGTCCATTCGTCTCGTGAATCTTATGTCTTTCTCTGTCAGCTCTCCTTTTTCTTGAACTATTTTGGGTTCTCTAAGCACTAGTTTTCATCGGTTTTTAACTCCCTATGGGCAGCTCAAAATGCCTGAGCCAGCAGGCTTGAGGAGTTTTGCTGGTCCTCACGTGCACCAGGACTCACTTCTTCCCTCCTTGTATGGGCAAATCATGAGCCTGATAAAGCCTGTCTGGCTCTGAGCTCCCCCTTCCCCTGCTTTCCCCATCACATGTCCGTCTCCCTGCAGATTTACCAGCCCTGGGGGTGTCTCTGTGCACAACGTGTCCCCATCAGCCTTGCTACACACCCAGCATCTCTGCCTTGGTCCTGTGCGCAGGACACTGCTCCTGAAGGGGAGCAGATGTGGCTGGGTGATGGGGCAGGAGCTGTGGACCCACAGGGTACCTCATGCTGCCCCTGCCCCCCGGGATGGATGGTGGCAGTGGGGGTGCATCTGAAGTGTCGGTGATGCTGAAAACTGAGAAAAATCCAAGCCTTCTCTGTAATTAATGCCAATTATAAATCCTGCTGATTCTGTTGTATCTCAAAATACCACCTGGAGTGTTTGTGCAAACAATGGATGCAGGGTGTAAAAACACCAAGCCAGGGAAAATCCACCCCATGCAGAGCCCCTCCCAAGCCTGTCTTCCAGGACGCCAAGGCTCCCTTCTCCGTCATTTCACAAAGGTGACATTTGTAAAGAGCTCAAGGGCAGGTTTTTCCATGCTGAAGGCTCAGCCCCTCCCTGTATAGCAGTGATAACCAGAGCCGGGTGAGCGCGGTGGGGAGGTGCAGTGCTCGGTAGAAAAGTCTGGCCATTTCATTTGGTGCCCCCGTCACAGTGAGCTGAGACACCTCATGAACCTGTCATGAAGACATGTGCCAGTGACACGTCCTCTTCAGTCCCGTGCGCGGCAAGACGCTGAGGTGTGTGTGCTGGCTTTCTCCTTCCTCATGTGAATAAATAAGTATTCCCATGGGGCTGAGACCAGGTCTGCAAATAGCTAATGAAAGCTGAAATCCCAACCTGAAATTAACACTCTTCTGGATGAATAGGATTTAAAAAACTTTCATATTTTTAAATGTCTTTTAAATGTAACTGGCTCGCAGGGTGGAATCAATGAACCTTTGTGGCTGACTCAGGCTGCGTGAGAGCCGGCAGTCCCCAGCCCGCCCTGCAGGCAGGGCTCCCTCTCTGGCTTTGCTTCTACTGAACGTGCGGCATCCTTTCTAATAAATGAATTTGGGGCAGCAGGGAGCTATGGCATGGTGTGGGTAATCGTCCCCCACCAAGGACGTTTGGAAAAGTGCAGGAGGTTCATAATTGTGCCTGACTTCGGTGTGTAGCAGCTTCCCCGGAGACAGAGCACAAAACCCAGCACGGTGGCATGAGTACCCTGGCACAAAGCCCCTGACCTGTGTTTCAGCAGCTGTGTTTCGGTTTGGCAGATGCCTGTAGGACAAAAGTTGATGTCAAATGGTGGCCTCAAGCCTCCTCCTTAACTATTCGCAGCAAGTGGGGCAGCAAGTTTTCCCACAACCTGTGATACAACTGCGTAAATCAGGGTACAACTGGGTAAATCTTGATTTGTATCAGTGTATCACAGGGTTTGACGCTTTTGTGTTGCTTCACACATGTCCAGTGCAGTGACCAGCATCTGTAGCCACGCCATAGACCAGCCTCACGTGCCTGGTGAATAGATTTGGGGGCTGTGTCCGCCTGGTTTGCTGCAATGACTGTGGCAGAGGCATTGCTGCTGTTTGAGGGTGTTGTCCCTTTAGTCTTGCACCCATGTTCAGGTCCTCTTCACGATCACTTCAGGCCCGGTCATGGAAGCAGGTATGAAAACCACACAGTGGATGTGATGGATGCTTCTGGTGTTAAGCAGTAAGAAATGGGGTCTTCTGGTCAAGAAGGAGATGCATCACTCTGTAAGTGTGTAAGAAACGAATAGGGAATTGAGTTCCAAGGGGACTGATGTTAGCACCCCTCACCTCATTTCTACCTACTGCTCTAGAGGCATTATTTCCTCCCCAGAAAAGAAGACTGGGAAGGGACGGCTACCAAGAGAGATCCTATAAGCTATGCTGGGAAGCTGCTTAGGTTATAATGCTGTCTGGAAGAGGTGACAGGCTGTGTATGAGCCTGAGATGGCAGAGATTTTTGTTACAGTCAATTAGTTATAGTTAAACAAGTATTAACCAGCTAGTGACTGCAACTATTACTGGTTTGTTTGGGTTTTTTTGTACAAGGAAAGGTATTTTAAATGGATTCCATGTAACTAAACTGCCTAGAAATTAAGGAGTTTTGCACGAGAAAAAGGCTTTTGTAGATGTCATTCATTTCAATGATATATTAAATCTGGTTCTTTAGTTACTGGATTGCTTTAAAATGCAAATTAACCACTTGCCAAAATCAATTTCTCTTGCAGCTTGAATTTCAGTGGAGTCCATCTGGCATCTGCTGGGCAGTTTAGTGACTTCCTGGGGAGCATGGGCCCTGCACAATTTGTTGGGCGTCAGACCTTGGCCACCACCTCGATGGGTAAGGAATACAAAAATGTTAGGTAGCTTTAATTTAATCTTGAACAGACCGCTCCTACAAGCCACCTAATAACATGATAACACGTCCAACATCTGCTGCTCTACCACTCTTCCGCTCTGTTTCTCTTTTAAATCAAGTAAACTTGGCTGAAAGGTTTTGCTCGTTGCTGCCAATGTGGTGTTAGTACGAGAGCACCAGCTTTATGCTTTCCTCCATCAGGTCTGAAAGGCATAGACTAAGTAAAGCACAGCTAAAATCCTGAAAATGCACCCTGTGCATCTTTGTGTTTTACTTGCTTTCTAAGGCCCACCGGGCTCTGGAAAGATTTTCTTATGGCCCACCATAAATGCATTTTCCAAAGCAGCCTGCAACTCTAGGCACTCCAGCTTGGGAGAGGGGAGAGGCTAGCTGCCACTGAAGTGTATGAGACTGAGTCATCAAAGCCGTGTTAGAGGGCTGACATTAAGAGATTGCTTTTGAAAATATGGGCTTGACTCACTGCAGAGCTGCTCCAGAGTAACGCAGGAGGAGATCAGGCACTCGGGGCCTACAGTTTGTTACAGCTTGTTGCAGACGTGACGTGAGGATTGGGTTTTTAAAAATTTTAATAGCCTTCAGATATGTCATTTTGAAAGTCTTCTGTCTGTTTTGGTTTAGGGGATGTGGAAATTGGCTTGCAAGAGCGAAATGGGCAGCTAGAAGTGGATATCATTCAGGCTCGAGGACTGACACCAAAACCCGGCTCCAAAACACTGCCAGGTAGTGTGCTTTGACCTCCTAAAGTAATTCACTGACCCCCAGCCTCCTGTGATGCTTGTGAATAGGAAAAAATTTAATTCCGCTTGGCTTCTGCAGAAATAAGCAGTCTGTATGTGGTATTGAAAATAAGGCTGGTTGAGCAAATCTTTTCACTGCTGTAAATGCCTTCTTTAGAAATACCTGAGACACAGCACTCTGTCTTTTCTAAAGTAAGCATGAAGAATTTTTCATATTTGACCATATTTATTTTTTCCAGCTGCTTACATCAAAGCTTACCTGCTAGAGAATGGCGTGTGCATTGCGAAAAAGAAGACAAAAGTGGCTCGCAAATCATTAGATCCTTTGTACAATCAGGTGTTACTGTTTGCTGAGAGCCCACAGGGCAAAGTATTACAGGTAAGATGAGCAAGTCTCAGGTTTGCCCATCTCTCTTTTCCACCTCTGCCAGAAGAGATTAAGTCTGACAAGGGATGAGAAAAAGCCAGTGTTTTCACATTGAACAAAATGCACTTGATCCGAACATAAAAAATGGAAAGGAAAACTTTTTTTTTCATCCTCAAACTGATTATTATTTGACGCCCTGCCAGGTAACATGAGTGCCTACCAGGAAAAAGTTGATTTTTATCTTTTTAATTCTTTTTTCCCCGCCCAGTTAGGAGATAGGTAGGACCTATAGCTGCTAAACAATCTTGGAGCTCAGGTTGTCTTCTGTGTTTATACATATTCAGAGAACTCTGCTTTGGCCATCTCCCAATCACATATCCTGCCTTTTTCTACTTCTTTTCTTTTACTGCCATGCATTTTCTGCCATGCTTATTTTTTCAATTCTGCACCTATGTTTCCAAAGCAAAGAGTGATTTGCATTGTTAATTCATACCTAAGTCATTTCCATCCAATAAAGCCTGTCTAAAATCCACTAGTAATACTGATTTAATTAATCTGCAAGTTTCTGTTACTTACCTCCACTGGCATATGAATTGCCAACTGAGCTGCTGGATCCTTCTCATTATCGAACTCTTCCTCATTTATCTTGATTAGAAACATTTTCCCCTACTGTAACAAAACTGCACATTTTTGACTGAAATGGGGTGGGACCTGGCTTGATCTGCTCTTACCTTGCATGAGTTTCCTTTCCTGATGTCTTGCTGCCAGGAAAGGCACTTATTCCAAGAGAATAAAATGAGGAACTTGGTTCTTTGCCAGCAGCCATGCCACCGAACCAGCCTTCTGCAGTGGCTTGCTCCATCTCATGCTGATATAGAGTGTTAATTTTTGTCTTATAATTGGCATTTGTTGTCTCTCCTACCTCATTTTACAGAAAATTGGAATGTTCTGGTTATTCAGAGCCTAGGGGAAAGAAGCTGTCAGGATTAGCCAGAGATCACTAGTCACCATCATAACCCATCGTACTCATCCTCTCCTCTTCAGAACATGGACTCGCTCTGGAGTCAGCCATCACCTTTGTCTTGAGCCACATAGGGACACTTGGTCATGTGCAGACCTCCAGCATGCCTAAGCCCATGACCCTCACTACATCTGTTGTTCCACCCACTGGTCTCCATCGTGTCGTGTGATTCAGCTTTCCCTGCTTGTCTGCCAGCTCTCTTTCATTAGACCTTCCTCTGCCTCTGCAAGCATTTCTCGGCAGTCTGTTCTGCTTCCCCTGCATGCCACTCCATGTGTGTCCCTTGCGTCACCGGTCCCGCTTGCCAGCACTCGGCTCCTGCCCTTCCTCCGGGTGAGTAGCCGTGCGTTGTCTCCATCTGCCCTGTGTCACGAGCTCCAAGTGCAGAAGTTAAGACATGCTCTTTTCCTCAAACTGTTGGCTCTTGACCCAAGTCTTGTCCACCTTTTTTTTGTTGATGTGTTTTTCCACATCAGGAGCCCTTCCTGCTCCTTTCCCATTTTGTTGTATCCAAGGCCTGCTAACTGTGCCAGGACCAGGTTTTACCTGCAGATACTGGAGCTGCAGCTCCAGGGATGCTTTGTGCATGACCAACAAGTAGAACAGCAAAATGGTGTCTCATCGACACATACATTCACCTCTTTTCTGTGGGGGCAGGAGGGGATAAGATTTGTATTTGTAAAACTGTGCTTAAAAAAAACCAAACTAAAATCATCAGCTAGAGCTTGACGTCACCTGTTGGTAGCGAAAATCTTTCTGCTCTTCTAGGGCTGTAGTAAAGCCCTGGGAAGTTGGATGAATAGAAAGAAGGATTGATCAGATTTGTGCTTCCCAACCAAGTGTGCAAGTTGGAGGATTAACTGTGCTCTCCCTCTTATTCCCAAGGTGATAGTCTGGGGAAACTATGGACGCATGGAACGCAAGCACTTCATGGGAGTCGCCAGGGTCCTGCTGGAAGAACTGGATTTGTCAACTTTAGCAATTGGCTGGTACAAGCTCTTCCCAACCTCCTCGATGGTGGATCCCACTACAGGCCCACTCCTGCGTCAGTCCTCACAGCTTTCCCTGGAGAGCACAGTGGGACCCTGCTGTGACAGGTCTTAGTGAGTGAGGAAGGGGGAACTGCTTTTGTTTTTTAAACATGCTGTCAAGGTTTTGTTTGCTGGAACTCTGACCTCAAGCGCAATGCATGTTCAGTCAGTTCTTGTGGAGCTGGAAGAGGAGGATAAACCAGTGACCTTAGACAGAAGACGAGGGGGCGGGCGCTCTGCCCTCTCCGTCCGAGGAGGAGGTGCCGTGGGGCATGAGTCCTAGTTGTCAAATTAGACATACACCTCTTGTTTCACTTCTCTCGCTGTCATTCTTGGATGCTTGTTTCAGATCAGTATTAACCCTGGAAAGTTGCAGCATTTGAAAGAATTTGGGGGGAGTAAGGAAGGAATTTTTTTTGACTATGCGTCTTAGAAATTTCTAATACGGATTCTTTTGTGAGAAAGTACCTGAAAAATTCAGAGGCCATTATCTGACCTAAAAAGAGCAGGAGCAGAAAGTTTAAGAGGAAGCCTTAGGGTCTTTCTTCTTGAAAGGAAGAAAAAGAAAGAAACCTGCAACTCTTTCTTTAGGAAACAGTTCCCTATCACTGAGTCATGTTAACTGTAACACTGTTGTTGCTCTGTTTTCAAACTGTGCCAAATTACCAGCAAGTGTCTTTACTGCATTACTTGTCTAACACTGCTGATGAAGCATACTTGGTGGGAGAATAAGTAGCGCCTACTTAGACCAAACAGTCTGAACAGAGTTCGGTTTTAGCAGGCTAATTAACTGCAATTTTGCTCAGAAAAAAAAAAAAAACCCACTAGAAGTGGGAGATGAACATCAGACTTGCAGCTTGAGATATGTTTTGTATTGTCAGATAAAATGTTCTGCAATTTGTTGCTGTGCATCCTTCAGTCACAGTGTCTTCTGTCTCCTGCTTTTCTTCCATCTCCTTTGTGCTGGTACATATTTGCTGGAGATGCTACCCTTCCTGTTCTGCTATGGAGATGCTACCCTTCCTGTTCTGTTATGGACTGACCTGAAACAGGACTGTTTTATTCTGCCACTGGGGAGGAGATTGAGGTTTCTGGGGGTGCAGAAGAAAGAAACCTCAGGTTTGTCATCTGACAAGAAGGTGCTGGGGAGCACATAACCTTCCTGGTGGAGAGAAGTATGCTTTAGGCAGTCCCGGTAGTCCAGAAACATTGTCAAGTGTCCTCCAAGAGGAGATGCAATCCCCAAAGTATGGAGAGGTAGGGGTTGAGGAATCTGAAGACGCAGTGGTCACAGCATGTATATTTTGTTAATTAAAGTGCAACACTAATTGTAAAGGAGTTGCAAAGATTAAGCCAGTAAAGCACATTCTCTGAGCCGCAGCTGCAGCTGTCAGCAGAGTCACGTGCTGGAGTAAGTGTGCTAGATCCTTCAGACAATTAAAAACTTACTATCCCAAATCACAGAGAATCTCCAGAGATTTTCTGTTGATAGACCTCTTTTGGCTAGGTTTTGTCTTCATTCCTAATGAGGATTCGGTGATCACTGTCTCAGAACAAGCTTTTGGAGATGTTTTACTTTGTGATTTAAAAGTGAAGGTCCCATGTCATGTTTAGGAATGAGCAGATTTGTGACCTGTCATAGAGGCATACTGAACATTTAGTTCTGCATGTGGACCTCAGCTTTGTTAGAATAAAAGCATGAGTGTTGAGTGGATGGTAAAAGCAGTTGCTTTTGGTCCTAGCTTGTCTATGGCATTTTAAATTATTTTGAGATAAATTACAGGATAGGTGCAAAAGTAATAGGCCTTACAATAATCTCTGTAAAAATATATATAATATAAAGGAGAGGAAAGGAGGATAAAGGACATAGAATGAATAGTTTTTTGAATCTTCAGTGGCAAAAGCCTCAACATTTCAGATAAATGTCTTAATTTCCTTGATCAAATACGTCTCTGGCCTCTCACTAATTATTTTTTCTAAACATATTAGACAATTCTATATATTAGCTGAAGAAAGTTAGTTGCATGCTGGTCAAGCTATGTTGTGTCTCTCTCTTTTATTTTTCTTTTTAAAAAAAGCACATTTACTGTAATTCAAGTCAGCATCTTTTCCTCTTGGTATGTAGTGAGTACTAGGCAATATTGTATAATATGTGTATGAACTAGAATAGATTAGGTAGATTTAGTGGTTTGTAGCACTGGATCTTTTAATAACTATGTCTTTCAAAGGACTGTGGGGAGCTCCAGGTACATCCCAGACCTGGCAGCTGAGTAACAGGGCTTCTGTCTTAAGTTATGCTGAAAACTTTGTGTTGGTACTTCGTTTGGACATTATCTACCAGTAATAGCAAGTTAATCATGGTTTTCCTGTGTCGAATAAGATGAATGCAACACTTTTGCAGTCTTTAATGGGGAGTAGGAGACTAAATAGGCCAAAAATACTCACCCCAAAAACTTTGTTTAATGACTGTGCGTTGAAAAGCTCAGTTCCTGTACACCTGGCAAATGTCTCTATATCCTACCCCTCCAAAAGCTCTGCAAGCTCGATGATGATCAGTTTAGTTACAATAGGACTACTTAACACTGAGGACTATATTCCGTAAGTTTTTAATCATGCTAAAAGGTCACTGTCAGGGTGAAAAAAAAAAAAAAGTGACAGTTTTACTTGTGTTATTTTTGTTAACATCTCAGATTCTGAAATTTGGAGGCAGTTTTAACAGTCTGCTCTGTCCTGTTTTCCTCTGCATTTTTTCCGTGGTTGATTGTTGTCCAGTGGTTCTTGCTTTCGTTTCTACTCACTTCCAAGTCCTGTTTCTCCCCAGTAAGTGAACGTTGCAAGCCGTGGCTGCCACACACAGCAAAATCAGGAGAACTGGCAAGTGCAGATGATTTTCCTTCGAAAAACAGAGTCACGGGAGCCCTGTTGAGAGTCCCCACAGGGCGCAGAGTGAGGCCAGGAGACTTGCAGGGTACCCTGCAGTATAAATTCTTGCTTCGCTCACGCTTGCGATTCCTGCACTGACCATGGTGTATTATTGTTAAAAAAGAAGTCTTCTAATTATCATTTTAAAGACCCGCAGTATAGCATCCAAGGCAAGTCACAGGCTTGGAATAGCTTATTTTTATAAAGCCTCACCTTTGTCGTTTCCCCTCCCCCCCAAATTTGACTTGCCAGTTTCTGTCTAAGATGATGTGATATGACAGTTGGGATTACCAGTGTGGTTGTGGAACAAGTAGCAGTTTGCCAGCAATGAGCAGCTGAAAACGAAACTTTGGTCCCCTTTGCAAGTCCTGACTGACTTTTTTCCTGTGTCTGAGTCTAGCTGTTAGTTATAGTCAGGGAGGAGGGGAGAGAGGGGGAGCAGGAGACTTAAAAAACAGGTTTCGTAGTATTTTTGGTCTGTGAGCAATGATGAGGGATGAGACTGAGGAGAGAGAAATACCTGCCCAGCTCATGGTTGATTCCCTGTTCCTGGTGCATGAAATTCTACATTTTAATAGTAATGGGAGGATTGCTTGCCCAAAAAAAAAAAAAAAAAGGAGAGCTGGTCCCTAAGTGTTACTTGCATTACTATTGCATTACTATTACCATGGAAAACAAAGAAATCCTGATGCTGAGAGCAGAATGATCTATCTCCAGTGGGAATCCCCCGCACACAGGGAGAGCAGAGCACTGAGACCATGCCTTGCATGTGGCTTTGTCCTCTTTGTGGTCTGAGCAAAAAGCAGCCGTGACTGTGGTTAGTCCTGGTTTGTTAGGCGAAAAATGTGATATTTTTCCAGTCTCCCAACATTGCTTTCCCTTTGCCCCAACACAGCTGGGATGCCACAGAGCCAACACAAGGTCCTCCCTCTGCAATTCAATCCATGGGTCTTCATCCCGCAGCCGCGAGGGGAAGCTGGAGCATCCCTTTTGTGCTGTGTGCGGGCCTTTGTGTCCACAGGCAGGGTAAGGGCCTGTGGGGCACCTAAGGGCTGTATTTTTCAGCCAAGCACATCCCCACTTCTTGGCCATGGATTGTTTCAAAGGACATCGCAGAATTATTTGCTTTGAATGAAAATAGATATTTAATGTTTCTAGCTACCGGATCCTTTATCAATGTACTGTTCTAAATTTGCAGGTCTTCTGGAGTATGAATATCACAAGTTCCTGTAAAGGAGCTATTTTTAAGATGTTGAGGCAGTTAACAGAATCTCAACCTAAGCATGTTTTAGTAATGTTTAGACAGCAAGACAACTTTTTTATGAAATTCATTTTAAGTTAGTTTATTACATGCTGTTGGTAATATTTTAAAACAGGAAAAATATTTTTCTTTAAAGACAAAATGCTGTATGTTTTTTAACAGATAACATAATTTAGTGTGTTCAAAAATGTTTAATGTTCTAGGTATGAAGTTTACTCATTCTTTTGATTTCTATGTTCCTTGTTATATTTTATCAACTTTTTTCCAAAAGAAAAGAGGCATATGTAAATAAACACCAGAAAAGAGTCCTATAAAAAATTCTGTTCAAACTGGCCATAAAATTATTAGTAAATATTTGTTATTGTTCATTAACTCTCAGCTACTATTCAAGCCTTTGTTGAAAGAATTGATGTTGTATTTTCAAGATGAGGACTACTTAGCTAGTTTTGTCATAATCCTGTACTCTGTATAAAAATCTTTTTATAAAGAAAGTCTAATAGGCTAACAAGCAATAATATATTCCATTTGGTGTGCACAGATTGTGACTTGCAGGCTGTAGTACATATTGTTGATACAGTTTATAATTGTCTTCAATCTCAATGACATCACTTTTGAAAGAGATCCATATTAACTTTGATTGTAAAAAACCCCGAAGACTGGGCTGTTGCCTTGTGAGGTATATTCATGCTATAGACTTCTCTGTGAGTATATGTGCCCATTGACATGAAAGCTCTCTTAGGTGAAGAATGAAACAGCTGTAGGTGACTTCATACTACAGAGGTAAAAAATAGTTTCAGTATAAACTTCATGACTGTTTCAATCTCCCTGTTTTTCTTAGGCTATCTAGTATTTGTAACTTGATGAGAATGGTTCCTACTGCCACTGTAGCCCTGACAAAGCAGAAAAGCCTTTGCAGTCTGGGGCCACATGAGTTCTGCCTGACAGCTGCCTAATTTCCTCCAGATACCAGGGGCAAGCTAAAGGGAGGGTTTTTTTCAGAGCAGCAGATGGAGCTGCTCTTCTTTCAAGGCTTTGTGGGTTATTTTGTCCATTTCGTAGGTGGGATTTGTCCATTGCGTTAGAAAATTCGACCCAAGGCAGAGAGATTGCATCTTCGCAGAGGGTCATGGGGGACTAACATGTAAAATGGGAACAGGCTGTTCTGTGCCGTTCTTCAGAAGTTACCTAATGCTGGGCTTATCTAAAGAGTTTTCCAAAGTGGCAGGATCGGGATATTGGATTTTAAGTCAGCTCTATCATTGATGCAGTGCATAAAATAAACCAGCTTCAAAACAGCATCCCAGTTCATTGCCTGTGGATTTCTTGTATCATTTCCCATAGGAAAAATCTCCATGTTCTCGAGAATGCCATTCTGCTGGGCATGCTGGCAGCAGGTCGCTGACCCAGTGGTGCAGGGAGCCCCGATGTATGATAAAATAATTCACATTTTTTTTGCGAAATGCTTTGAGGAGAAAGAGAGATGTGTAAATGCAAAGTGCTGTCAGTAGAGAGATCCAGGGCATGTTGAGATCTGGAGCAAGCATCTAAAATGAAATTGCAGCTACCAAATTTGGGCCAAAAAGTTAGAAAAGAGGCTGGTCAGTGAGCGCCTTTCCATGTTTACCCCAGTGCAGACCTGCCAAGGCGTGGATGTTTGTGGATGTCCCTTTGTGTATGAATGCATACAGGCACGTGGCGCACAGTAATGCTTTGGAAAATGCCAGGTTCCTGTAGGCAGGGGAAATCCCTCTGAAGGGGCTGCCTGGCTGTACAGTCGATGTCTCTTTCCCTTGTAAGAGCCCTTTGCCCACCCAAGACGCAGCAGCCAAGTCTGTGGGATGCTCGTGAAACTCGGCATGGCAGAGACCCCAAGCTGCGCTCCTGTGCCCTGCCTGTGTCTGACGGTCTGCCTGGCTTTCCAGCGCGCATCTGTGAACGTGGTAACTCCCCGAGGAGTGTGCAACTGATTAGGAGTTCTCAAAATGTGACTAATGAGTCCTAAACTCACACTGCCAGACCCCTCTCTGCTCAGTGACCAACATCACAGTGACCAAGCAGCCACACGTCCATCCCTAGCCCCAGCCACTCTCCCACCACAGCAGCATCTGGTGCCTTCCTGGGAAACCTCAAGCTCTTCCCATGGTGTAGACACCCTTCTGCCCTCCCTTCTCTGTGGTAGCTGCTCTCAGCCCAGTGGAAGAGAGGAACCAGGGAGAGTTTCCTGTAGCATTTGGTTCTTTGCACTTCAGTGGCTGAAACTGAGAAGGAGCCAGCACCAGCCCTTTATAGAGCACCAGCAAACAGAGGCTATGACCCAACGATTTTCCCTTTGTGACTTTCCAGTAGCTAAAATGGCAACCAAAGCTATATTGTTAAACCCCACTCTGCCGGGTCAGTGGACAGCCTTTGCATTTACGCTGCACGCTGGGTACCTTACGTGGGCTTTTGAGACCCTCTCACGTGGGAAGGAAGGGGCTTTGTCTCGCCGAGATGCCGCGTGGGCAGCAGCGAGCTCTGCTCGCTGAGCGGTGACAGGGGCAGGAGCAACTTGAGGGAAGAATCGAGGCACACCTTCTGCTGAAGCCATGCCCACAAGCTTCCCAGGAGCTAGGTTTTTGTAGTTGCTTGGGATAGCTGCCCACTGGGGCTCCAGATCCCACTAACCCCAGCCTGGAACTTGAAATCCTGCAGCAGTTTTTTTTCTTTGGGGCTGTTGCCCCTTACTCAGTGCTGCTCACTGGTCTCTGCTTTGGTGATTCCATCTCCTCGCCCTGGAGCTGGTTTTGGCTTTGTTTGGAGCAAAGACAAGTGAGGTTTGGAGGGTGAATTCAAGACACGTTCCCCCAGTCTCACCGCGCTGAGCTTTCCTTCGTCCTGCTCCCTGTGCCGGATGGACAGGGCATCCCGGGGATGCAGTGCCTCACCCGAGACCCCTCAGCAGCACTGCCATGGCCTGCCACCCACCCAGGATGCCAGTGTCCTGCCCGTGTTTTGTGACAGTCCTGAATTCAGACCACAGGGGTTCCTTCCTTTCCTATCCTTGGTAGGAGGTGGGTGTCTTCTGCAGGGGCTGCTCATGCGGATGGCCGGGAGACAGCAGGGACAGGGAGGGAGCTGGCTCTGTGATGGCCAGGGAGGAGGGGAGCTCCCACCAAGCTTTCCTTCAGGTTCCCTTTGCTTTTCCCTGCTCCTGCTGCTCCCTCCATGGGTTTTCCTTTCCCTCTCGATACGAGGCCTTATTCCGACCCGAGGGGACCGAGGCTGCCCACAGCATCTCGTTGCGCTGGAGCATCCATCCCGCGCTGCCCGCAGGGAGCCCTGGGGCGGTGCTGCAGAGCTGGCCTCTGCTTGGGGATGGAGCCACCCCCCGGCCCAGCCACACTCTCTCCTCCCCGGCACCAGCGTGCCCGCTCTCTGCCTTGTACCCCCGCTGCCCAGGGGCCTGGCCACGGTAGGGACATCTGCTTTCACAGGGTTAAACCTTTTTACTTCATCAGTTCCTCCATGAAAACCCATAGCTTTGCAGGGGCACTACGCGGTTGCTGCCTCTCCTCTTGCCTTTCATAGGAGTGGGGGCAGCTCATCTGCTCTTTTTGGCCTCTGTAACCCTCTCCAAAACTTTTGAGAGGTTTTTAACGTCCTCCAGTGAGATGTAATCTCCGTGGAGCTGGAGGGAACACAGGCAATAGAGCTGGGCAGCCTGCTTGCCACCGTGGCAAGCTGCTTGTGAGGTATGTGGGCTGCCTTGGGTGGAAGGTGGGATGCCATCCCGGCAGCGCCGGTGGGACGCCGGCCGCTGGTCTGTAGTTGGAAGAGGATTCTGCTGTACTTTTTTCCTGTCTGTAGGTTTTATTCAGACAATATGTAATGATTGATTTACAATTCAGTGTTAAGCTAATGACAACGTTGATAATGGTGATAATAAAACCTTTCTTTTTTTTTTCTATGGTGTGTTGGAGGTTTTTTGTGGTGTGTCTCTGCCCATTATCTTCAACCTGTGACTTCAGCTGGCCCATCCCTTCTCCCTGTGCCTAAAGGGAATGAGAGGAGCTCAGCCTGGTGTTTCCCAGTGCTGTCCCAGGCTCCTTCACGATGCTCTCCATGGAAGGGCCCTCCCTCTCTGAGTCAAACCCAGCTTCAAACCTGCATTTCCCTGTGCTGTTTCCAAACGTGATGTGGCTGTGGGCATCTCGAGGCACAGAGCTGAGCCTGTTCCCAGGCTCTGCTGTTCCTTGCTCCCCGTGCTCTGTGCACTGCCCCCATCAAAAGCTGCCTGCTCCTGCTGTTTTTCTTCCCAAGACCCTTTGTGGCCAACACTGGCCACTAGAGATTGGTTTCGAAACCCTGGAAATGAAGATGCTGCTGGCAGAAAAAACTACCCCTGACCGAGGTTGTTGGGAATTCCGGGGGGTCTGTGTGGGTGCAGGGGGAGCCTGGGGACCCTCGGGGTGGGAGATGTGTGGGTGTTACTGGGTGTGCAGCTACTGCCTGGTCCTGGATAGACATGGGCAGGGCACGTTTGGGGCCTCTGATGTGACTCTTGCTGCGGGAGGAGGGGACAAGAACAGGCAGCGTTCCCTGGGGAGCTGCCACAAGCCCTTTTCCCATGAGAATTAGGAGGGATCACAGTGTCCCAGTTCTCTGAGAGTTTCTTAAAGGTTTTTCTCATGCCTCCAAACCCCTCTGCAGGTCATGGGGGCAGGGCAGCTCCCCACCAGCCACCCACCTTCCCTGGCTGCAGCCCCGCGGGGAGCAGTGGTGGAGGAAGGAGGAGGAGGATTTCTCCAATGGTGCGAGTGTCAGGACAGCCCAGCCCAGCACGGTACTGGGCATGAGTGGGATCAGACCATCACTAGCCTCCAAAGGCAGGAGAGTGGAAGGAGGATGAGAGGTGCCGGCTCCATGCTGACTACTCGGAGGGTGTCCTGGGTTCAGCATGGAAAGGGCAAGAGATCTCCATCTGCTGCTGAGCTCCCATGGCAAGGCCACCACAGCATTCCCAAGCCTCGGGCTGACAGCCTTGGTGGGGGGAGATGGGACATGGCAACAAAGGGGATGAACTGGTGGGATCAGCCATGAAATGACACCGCTGAGAAGCCAATGAAAGCCTCATTTTTAAGCCTTTTCCATATGCTCATAATTTGCTCCCCCCCCGCAGCTTTTTCTGTTAAGGCTTACACAAGCTGGTCCAGACTTGGAGCCACTGGTGCAAAGCCGTGCAGCTGCTGAGCACCTCGGGGAACTGCAGCCAGGGCACGCTGGTGGTGGGAGACTGGCCGCAGGTTGGGGCTGTGCTCCCGGCTCAGTCACTGTCCCTTCCCTGGACCCGTGTGGGACAAAGGGACAAGCTGAGGCTGGGAAGGGATGAGCATCTTGCACGAGAGTCCTGCTGCCCATGGGCAGGCAGGATGGATCTACAGGTGGAGAACCTGGCAGGGGGCAAGCAGCCATGCCAGAGAGGATCCCGCAAATCAAGGAACCACCCCTCACCTGCCCCGGCAGTGCAGCGGCCCCACTGCAGCCCCGCAGCGCTGGCACTGCCCTGCTCTGCTGCCTGCCCCGGCCATCGGAGCTCCTGCCCATCCCCACACTTGCCCACTTGGGCATCACCCGTCTCCAAGCCCAAATCCCAGCCATTTTAGAGTCTGGAACAAGAAAGTCCCAGTTGTAACAAGCCTTCACGGATTTGGGGTGACATCAAAGCACAAAGCTGCCTCCAGGGAAGCTCAAGCACCAGGAAAGGTTGGAAACGTGGAGATCACTGGCCGGGAGGGTGGAGGAGCCCAGGGCATCCCCACGTGGGGGGCAAAGACACCATCCCACAATGGGCAACAAGACCCAGCTGCTTCCCAGCTCTGAGACAGCCACTCCAATCCCCTCCTCCCTCCGATGGCCAAACATCCCAGCAAACATCCCCAAGGCTGATATCCCTGGATATAAACAGTGCCCACCCCGCTGTGGCAGGGGAGCCAGCCCTGGCGTACCCCAGCAGCCAGGCAGGGCTGGGGTCTGGGGCTCAGGCACATCCCTCTGCTCACCCTTGTGACAAATAACCAACCACCACCAGATGGATTCACCTTTTATTAAACTGCCCAGAACAAAAGGAGGAGAGAGCAAAGCTTGCCCTGAGGCCTTCCCAGTGCCCTCTGTGTGCCTTCCCCACCGGGAATTTTCCTCCGGGAGAACCCCCTCAGAGGGTATTTTAGGTAGAACCAAGAGTGGAAATGTCCCTTTATTGGGGGAAAAAAGTGAAATGGAGCTGCTGCTGCTGTCAGAGCCCAGTCCTGTTTTCTTGCAGGTGAGGCAGGATGGACACGGGCCACGTCAGGGGGCACCAGCTGGAAGCAGCCTCCCAGGTGGGGCTGTGCGGGTACCGCATCCCACCCGGGGACGCACACCGAGACAGGCTCACCCTGTCGCTCATACCCCCAGCAGCGACAAGCGCAAGCGCAAACCCACACCACGACACACGCTTGCTGGGCTGCCACCGGGGGGAAAGGTGGAGAAGGTAAGGGTGGTTTTAGCTAATAATCTCATCAGAGCCAAACCCTTTGCAAGTGGCTCTACACTGGTTAAGCGAGGCTCTCCCTGGGGCTATGCCCTCAGCAGGGTCTGGGCTCATCCCAGAGGAGGGCTACGGCTGGGCTGGAGGAGCTCAGCTTCCCCTAGGAATGGGCCGCTGCATCCCACCAGCCAGCTCAGCCTGGGGGACCTGCTGCCACGGGGTAAGGTGAGCCGGTGGGTGAGGGTACGGACCTCCAGCTTCCAAAAGTACTGAGCCAGCCACGAGCCAGAGCTCAGGCTCGGAGGGCTGGCGATGGGAGATGCAGTGCCAGGAAGCTGTCCCCACATGCTGAGCGGCAGGACTGCAGCGCGTCCCCTCCCTCCCGCCTCTCCCTGCTCACCCACCACCTGCAAACCGGCTGCATGGTGCCGACTTACCTGCACCCACTGCCGGGGAGAGCCTAAAGATCCACAGCCCCACAGGGCTCGCTAACGCAGGCTTTGTGTTTGGTAGGCTCTCAGCAAGTGCCATCCAGTGTCACGAGAGGCGGGTGCTGGCCACAGCCACAGCCAAGGCTGGGCAGGGTGGGAGGGCAGCAGCATCTCCCTTTAGGAAGCAGGGAGGTGGGAAAGCAAAACTACAGCTGGCCAGCCTTCAGACCCGGGGGGCTTCTTGCCAGACCCGAATGCTCAAACCTACTTGGGAGGAAAAAGCAAAGAAAACTAACAGTGTAATTCGGTGCCTGCAAAAAGGAATGATCATTTCTCAAGGGGGTTTGCAGGCACCTGCTGGACCCTGTGTGGGGCTGGCTGCCAGCTGAAAGGGGAGAGGAACAGAAGAAATGAGAGCAGTAAGAAGGACCTGACATCTCCGTTCATAATTTATCCTCATCGTAAGACTCGAGCACCGAGTACAGCTCAGCACGTGCTCCTAGATGGATTTCCTCCGCAGCCGGGGGTGTTGCCGGCAGCGAGGGCTGTTGGATGATAAAGTGCTCCCCGGGGAAGAGCCGGTCTGACCCCGCGTGCTCAGGGAAACCTCGTCGATTTTGTAGGAAATGGAGTTGTAATAGATGGGGTTGGTGTGGGAGCTGAGGGTCTCAGGGTGGGAGGGCACGGGGCTGCTGCACAGCTGAGGTCTGTAGCACAGGCACGTGCAGAAGGAGGGAACCGCGGCCGCCGAGTTGGCCGACTGGCGCCGCTGCCTCTCCACATCGTCCTGGATCAGCGGGATGAGGTTCATCTGGCTCGTCCTGTCCTCCACGGGGAGAAAAATGGCATTGCTGCTCCGGCTGTCCTCTTTGGGCTTGAGGTGGATGTTGTTGCGGGCTCTCCTCAGTGAGGCTCGTTCTTCGGCATCCCGCCGCTCATCCTCTGAGTTCATCGTCAGGAAACGCAGCACCACCAAGTTGAGGAAGGCACCGATGACGGTCAGGCCCACCAGGATGTACATGAAGCTGAAAGCCACATATGGGGGCTTCTTTTGCAAAGCCTCGTTCTTCTGCAGAGCCACAAAGTCTCCAAAGCCGATAGTGGTCAAGGTTATAAAGCAGTAGTAATAGGCATGAAAGAAAGTCCAGCCCTCAAAGTAAGAGAAGGCTGCTGCGCCGATGCACAGGGTCCCCATGCAGGACAAAAAGCCGACAAGGACCATGTTCTCCATGGAGACATTGGTTGTCCTCATGCCCAGACACTTCTTGATCTTCTTGAGCAGCATCCGCACGACGGTGTTCATGCGCTCCCCAAGGCTCTGGAACATGACCAGCGTCAGGGGAATGCCCAGGATGGCATAGAACATGCAGAAAACTTTGCCGGCATCCGTGCCTGGGGCAGCATGTCCATAGCCTGTGAGGGAAAGAGGAAAGGCAGGCGTCAAACCCTCACTGGGGTTTCCAGCAAAGCTGCCCTGAGACTAAGAGGAGCAGAAGGAGAAGGGAGGGAAAATGAACCAGTAACAGATCTGCAGGGGACACAGGATGCCACATCCTTTGGGATAATGGTGCGTTGCAGCATTGTGTGGGCTGAACCCCATTTGGCCTTAAAAGAGAGAAGGTCCCTCTGGATAGCCCCCAAGCTTGTGCAAGGAGGCCAAGAGCAGCCTTAGAGCTGGGCTGGGGTCTGCAAGCCTTCTGCAGCTCACCAGACACGGAGAGATAGTGATGCTGGGTCTGTGGGGTCACCACATCCCCGCAGCAAGGCGGGGGACAGGGGCACCACAGAACGGTGACACCAACAGCCCGGTCACCCTGCAGGGAGGTATGCACCCAGCCAGGCCCCTCCAAAACTGCCCTACAGAGCCGTTGTCCCCTTGACACCCACTCCTGCCCCTCCCGTCCCCAAGTGTCACGTGCATCTTTGATTCTCCACTACATGACCATTCGCCACGTGGATGGTCAGACAGGAGCTATAGGGCCCCTGCGCTATAGGGTCTGCAGGAGCAGCTAAGTCTGGGAGGACTTCTGCAGAACGGCTTAGCATTTACTCCAGTGTCACTAAGACTCAGGCCAAAAGCCGCGCTGGATTGTTGGGGAGGAGGGGTTGCGCTGTTTTAAATGCAGGGAAGTATTTCTGCCACTGCAGCCCCATCAGCCCTCGTCCGGGGCAAGGAGCTCAAGGAGGACAAGGTTCTCCTTGAACGCCTTCCGAGATTTAATTTCCCCACCTCGCTCCAAGTTTCAGAGCTGTGACTCAAGGACTCACACAATTATACTGTGAGTTGTAATGAGGTATTCACCGCAATCTTCCGGTCTTGTTCTGTGCCCACCTCACCTCATTATACAAGCTTTGCAGGAGCCAGTGGCCTCTGACCGAAGCGGATGAGTAAGTAACTGGGTGCCAGGGAGTCATGTCGCGTGGGGAGTCACTGCATCCAAAGGCATCCAAGACCTTCTTTTGAGTTTCTATGAGAAACTACTGGGGCTGGAAACTTCCTTTCTAAAGGCACCTGCAGAACAGCGCTTCCTCCTTCCCGCGCTGCCGGGTGGCCTGTTGCAAACATATAGCTATATTTTCACTTTTTCCAGGTATCCACGTGACTTTTGCATGAAGAACATGGCAGAGGAAATGCCCTCTTTTTATTTCTCAGTCTTGTTCAAAGCTGTGACTTGGATTTACCTCTGCCTCTGCTGCCAGTGGATTTCCAGGGCTCTTAGGGAAGCAGTGATGGGACAAGCAGAGGATGATAACCACATTGTCCCAGGCTCCCAAGCACTCCAGGAAACTCCTGCAATGGCACAGTGCTGAGGATACAGTTATCCTCGACCGTCTTGTGCCCTGAACTGGAAGCAGGCAGGAAGGGACCGGTTTCTAATTGCCCTGTCTGTTCATCAACCCACGCAATCAAAAATGATAAACTTAATGCCCGCATGCCACATTTCACTGAATACAGAGCAGATATGAGACTGCAGCGGCAAAAAAACCTCAGTCAGATCCAAGCTTAATAACCCTGTGCAATTATCAGGTCCTAGGCTACAAGATAATACAATGACAGCAATGAGGAGGTAAATATAATGATCCAGAAGAGCAGTAAGTGGAAAAACAGTTGTTGTACCCTGAGAGACTCCTGACAGAGCATTTGACTGATGCTTTCAAAATGACAAAGAGAATTAGGAAGAGTAAACACAGCTACATTAACATTAAAACTGAGATTTGGAGCACAGCCACATATAAAGAGATCTGACGTGACAGCGTTTTAGAAATATGGCATCTGGGCTGAAATTATTTATTGCATGGTGTGTGTGATAAGCGTAGCCATTGTTTGTCACAGTCAACAGAAAAATAATGTAAATGAAGATATAACCTGTCATGAGATGATGGAGATTTTCATGTAAGCCATTCATCCTACCCTCCTGCTGGGGCCTGACACTAGTCATGCCCCGAGCCCACAGCTGCCTGCTGGCCACGGGCATCGCCAGCCCCCCCAACCCCACACCATACCTCCTGGGGGCCCGCGGGGCACCTGCGCCTCTGCCACCCCTTGTCCTCTGCCCCTTGATCCCACCAGTCCGTGTCCTGAGGGATGATGTTTTCAGCTGCCAGCCGTGTCTCACCCATCCCAAGCCTCTCAGCAAGGCTGAGCCCCATCCTGCAGAGGCGGAGGTGGCTGCTGGCCGTGGAAGGGCAGGATTTGGCCTCAGGGTTCCTTCCTCCAAAACACTGACTGAAATCCCAGCACAAGCAATGGCATGAGCAGAGGATCCCATGCCTGTCAGCCCACATGGGATGCTCAGGGTGCATGGATTAATCAAAGTGGATTAATTAAACAATGCTCAGCTCCCATGTGGCTAATCTCACCCGGTATTAAGGCAATCCTCATTCAATTTAGTTTCTTTCTCTTGCAAAATTGAAGAGGGCAAACCAAGGCTCTAGTACAGGTGAGTGTCTGCCTGGGGGTTTAATGAGGTTAATCACTCCCCTCCAAGCTAACTGACACCCATCTCTCTGCAGGTTCCCACACAGGCAGAGGAGGTTCAGCGGCTGGTTTGGCCCCCTGACGCAGGTCTCATACAGTCAAACATCCAGAGTTTAGAGCTGGCAATGAAGGCAACAGTTCCTGCCCAGCTCCTCAGCCTGGCTCGCTGGCTACAGCACTGCACAGAGGACGGACGCAGCTCCCGCCTCAACCCTCTGACACCCCTGCCAACTTCTGCAGCTGCCTGCCCCAAAGGTGTCTGCAGAAGCCCCATCTGCTGCCGCCTCCCTGGGACAACGTGCATGTCACGTTTTGTGGCCTCAGCCACAGCAGCACCCGCGGCATCCCCCAGAACATGGACTACCTCTCCCACCGCTGGGCACGGGGGTCCCACAGGGTCAGCTCAGGAGGTGGCCCAAAGAGGCGTCCCAGCGTTGCAAGGGTGAGACCCGCCTCTCCTATGCAGGTAAGCCCCCCAGCGACGTCCTGGGGCATCCAGAGGTGGTGGAGGTTTTGGAGGTGCAGAGGTGCGGGGCTGGGGGGATGCGGGGATGCCAGCACTCACCGATGGTGGTGATGACCGTGATGGCGAAGTAGAAGGAGCCGGCGAACTTCCACTGCCGCCCGGCGCGGTGCGGCTCGGCCTGCAGCACCAGCCGCTCCAGCTCCCGGTAGTCGTCGGCGGAGAAGCGGTACTTCCTCCGCAGCTCCCCGCGCTTCTGCTCCAGCAGCCGCTTGCGGCCGCTCTCCGCCTCCGACTCCAGCGCATCGAAGACGGCGGCGCCCACCAGCAGGTAGGAGAAGATGCAGAGGATGAGCGCGGCCGTCCGCAGGTTCTGCCGCTTCATGGCGAGGGGCGGCCGCGGCGCCTCAGCCCGGGCTCCGCATGGCCCCGCCGCCGCCGCCCCCCGCGGGCCCCGCCGCGCAGCCCCC
>VXBO01007671.1:317422-354490 GCA_013400135.1 Rhinoptilus africanus | reverse complement strand
CCGCGCACCGCCCCCCGCGCACCGGCTGTTCCGCGCACCAGCCCCTGCGGGCACCGCGCACCGGCTCCCCGGGCACCGACTGCCAGCCCCTGCCCACCGGGCACCGGCTTCGGCGGGCACCGGGCACCAGCCGCTTTGGGCAGCGGCTCCTGCGGGCACCAGGCACAGGCTCCCCAGGCACTGGCCCCTGTCGGCAGCGGGCACCAGTTCCCCAGGCACCGGCTGCTTTGGGCACTGGATACCAGCTCCCTGGGCACCAGCTCCTGTGGGCAGCAGGTACCGGCTCCCTGGGCACCAGCTGCTCCAGGCCCCAGGTCCTGGTTCCTGTTTGCGCCAAGACTGGCTCCCACGTGCCCCGAGCCCATTGTGCCTGGCAACACCAAGCTGGAGCTGGCAGCCCCAGCCTGCCAGCAAGCCCTAGCCCTTCAGCCATTATGGTGACATTAATAACGGTCCCTTTCCCCAGAGTTGCACCTGGCTGTGTTTTCCCAGACTGGAGGAGCTTCTTGTGCCCACACCATCGCTGCCTGCCCTTCCTGGAAGCAGGGACCTTTGGGCTGTGTGGGCCACCGCTGGTCCCACAGCCCTGCAGTGCAATCCCCATGCAGGCAGCCCTCGCCTCTGCTGCTCCAGCCAGTGAGGAAGACACCCCGGTGCCCGTTATCTGTCTTCGACCTGCTTTTTCCTTCCAGCCTGGCCTGTTTCTTCCAGTGCTGTTTTAAGGTAGCAGAAAGGAACAAATTAACCAGGTGCAGTGTTTCTGCTGATTTCTCTGACATGTCGGTCAGATGCTGTGGGTGTGGGGGGACACAGGGCCCAACTCCAGCACTGTGCTGGCGTGGGGGGCTGCAAGCAGAGCCTCCCCATGCTGATGCGCTGCGCACAGCCCAGGTGAGCTCAGAAGTGCAGGGGAATTAGTTTGGTAGGAGGCAGAGCCCACAACATGAAGCCCCTGTTTCTCTACTGGTTTCCTGAGCTTTTATGTAAGCCTTATCTTTCACTTTTAAAAATAGAAAGATACTTCTCTGAGCTGTATGTTGCAGGAGATGGTATCTCCTTTGAGAAATAAACTCTTCTTTTGACCAGGAGTAAAACAAACAAGGCAAACAAACCAGTGAGCGGGCTTACATCCCTCTTCACTCCATCTCGCTTCTCTCTGGAGAGGACAAGACGCTTTGGGCTTTAATTGCAGCAAAGGAGGTTTGAGTTGGACAGAAGAAAAACTTTTAAACCATGAAGACAATGAAACAGATTGCTTGGGGAGACTGTGGCAGCTCCATCACTGGAGGATTTTAAAATTAGGACAAGCAGGTGTCTGGATGTCTGCTGAAAGCTCTCTGGGTAGAGCTGATGCCCTCCCGGAGCCCCTTCCACTGCCTTTCCATAGCCAGCACAAGGGACATGGTGCCCTTTCCCGCTGTAATAGTGAACTCTTTCACCCTGGGCGCTTGCCACTTCCCTCCTCCTTGCCAAGCCTCCGTGCCAGCACCATTAGTGAAAGTTGTTATTGAAGAAAAAATATAGGTGCCAGCATCCATCACCAGCGGCATGAGCTGTCGGTGCATTGCTGTTTGACGTTCTAGCACTTGCAGCCTCCTAAATCAGGCGGCAAAGCCTGGTCTGGAGGAATGCGTCTGGTTTATGTTCTCCTTAGTGTCGTTTGCAGTCCCACTAATGGGGCCTGGGATGGTGTCAAACCTCAGGATCCCGGGAAATGAGGGGGCTCTCTGACAGAGAAGATCCACTTCTCCTGCTGCCATCCAGCTGCTGGTGATTTTTTTCCACTGGTCAGCAATGACATTGCGCCTTGAAGACAGGATGCAGTGCTGCTAATTGAGCTCCTTTTGGTTCTGTTACAGAGGAGGGAGATCTTACACCACTGGGTGCCTGTCACACATCTTTTAGGAGGAGTTCTGGGGACTCCAGTGCCTTGCAGGTCAAATTTTGAGGTCACCAGGTAATATCTGGAGCTTTAAGCTGATGCTGTAGCATGTTATCCGAAGCCAGCTTCTCTGTGCAGACGTTGGGCCAACATGTCAGTGCAGGGTCAAGCATGCAAAACCCGGGGAGATGCTCTCCAGCCATGGGTGAAGATAGGCGCGAGCTACTTGCACAGTTTCCTTTAGCAGCAGCATCGATCTTACGTGGTCGTGGAGTACCTGGCTCCTCCACTGTTTGTTTCCAAGCATGTGTCTGTGATGACAGCCAGCAGTGCTTGGGCAGAGATGGTAGAGCACAGCCTTCCCAAAGCAGTACCTGCACAGGAGGGGGTCTGTGGATGGGATCTCACCCTCCCTGTGGCTGGGGCCGTGTGGGGCAGGGGGGCCATCCCTGTCCCTGCAGTAGGAACAGTTCTCGGCGCTTCCTCACTGTGGTTTCTGCAAGCCCTGTCCTCTTTGGGCCTGGTCGTGGGTGCTGGCTCCAAGGTCTTCTCCTGACCACAGCAGAAATCCTCACCTGGCAGTGTCTCGTGGAGTGGGTCTTCCCTCGGTGCGGCCTTTCCCTGCTGTGATGCAAGTTATGGAGATTCAGGCAAATCCTTTTTCTGGAAAAGGGGATGCCATTGTTGGAACAGCATTGGAAGAGGGACTCATTCAGCAACGGGCACAACGCATGGCTGCTATCACTCCCACGGGGGCTGGGGATGTCGCTGGTTGCTCCTTTTGGGGTTTGCTTTGACCTCCTGCAGGTCACAGCTCCCTGGGGAATAAACGCTGCCCCAAAGGAACAGGATCCATCTCCTAATGAGAAACCCTGCATGAACAAACCCAGTGCTGACAAAGCCAGGACTATGCGGGCAGAAACAAACGCAGTGTGTTCTGAGTGGGGTCGTAGCCTTCATAACAAAGAAGATGCTGAAATCAGCCTGCTCTGCACTCTTACTGCTCACGCATTGCTTTTTCCTGCATGGAGCGAGACCAAACTGTGTCAGATCACGGTGGTGCAGGGCAGTCCCTCCTGAGGCATGGGAAAGTTTCACGCTTTCCCACTGGGAAGCTCCTTCAGTTCAACCTTTGTCTCTCCCCCGACTTCGCTGCACTTGTGAAAGGTCAGGCTGGAGCCGCTGGATCAGGCCAGGCAAGATAATGTACTTTATCATTGATTTCCAGGGAGAAATTGCATTATAAGATTAAATGTCTCATTTTTATTGCATGGAAAGGCTGAGCGAAAGCAAGAGCTCTGAAAATAACATAGAAATCAAAGTGATGTGTTTCTGTTGTGAGGTGCTTGTGACGGGGAACAAACATACCTTGTTTGTTTGTTTGTTTGGTCAGTCCTTTGGAGGTGAACTTTGAGAAGCTGCTTCCTTCCGAGGTTGGTAAACAAAGTCAAACCTCATCTGTGTTTAAACCAGCACCTAATTAATGTGTCTAATTGGCCTGCATCTACTAATTCCAGGCTGGCAGGGAATTTATTAAAAAGTCTTTCTGGTTTTAATGGATTGAAATAAGCAAAGCAGCTTAACAGTCTCAGAGGAGAGATGCTGAACAGGGATCAGCAGTGCGGGTCGGTCTGAGTGGGTCCTGCAGCCCGACGTGCGTGGGGAGAGGTGGGAGCATCCTGCCAGCTCCGCTCACGCTGCCTCGGGCATCGGCGCTGCCTCGGGCTGGGCAGGCAGCTCCTGGTCCCCGAGAAAAGGCGTCATTGTTAACGGATGTGCAATACTGGCTGTCATCACCCCCCGGGCCACACTGCTCACCCACCCAGGGCTGAGGACAGGCTCTGGTGGGCATCACCCCCTCCACAGCTTTCAGCCACAACGGGGGCTCAGGGACCCTCCTGGCATGCTCTACTTCTTTCCATTATTTTTAGAGAAAAAATAGATGTTTTCTTTTGCCTTCATAAAAGCATCAGCTATTCTGGCTTTAATGCCACTTAATACCAAGATTATAGCCTTGCAATGCCACAGGATATTTTTAAAGCAATGTATTAGTTCATTTCTAAAAAGGATTAAATAGCGAGATATGAAAAACAACCAGCTGCAGCTGCCCAGGCGGGAGCGGGACTCCGCGCCTGTCCTGACTGTCCCAGGCCAGGTGGCACTGGGAGTCAGGCACCAGGAGCAATCCGCCTGCCCCATGCAAGAAGCACGGCGATGCCCTCTTCTGTGGACACAGAGTCCCTCACTGCATCCAGGCTGCACGTAGCAGCGTTTGCTTCTGCCCCATGCCTCCATAAATCTTCCTATAAAGCATCTTCCTGGTAGCCAGAGCTCAGGGATACTGGAGGCTCAGGAACCTCCTGGCTTTCTCTCAGCTCTGGGATTTCCCTGACCCTTTGTAACTCAGACACTTTGCTCTGCTTTGTAATCTGGAAGCTCAGCAAGGGAATTAATGAAGCATTGGATATAAACGGGTTGCAAATGCAGATGGCCTCCGCGAGGTCATCATGGATGTGGCTTGGAGGTTTCAAACTCCAGGGCAGGTGGACTCAGCTCCATGTATGACTGTCTTCAACCACCTTGCCTGGTACCAGCCATCCTAAACCTTGTCCGTGCCCCCCCCTCCCCGATACCCTACAGCTCCTTAGTGAGCCCTCCCCAATTACCCCTCCTACTCAAAACGGGTCCTGCAAGGGGCTGCCCCATCCTCCTGTGGTTGTTGGTTGTACACGGAGCAGGCCTGGGCTGGAAATGCTGACAGTGCTTTTGACAGTTTATGGCCACAAACTCTATTTTCAGCCTAATAAGTTTTTTATACGCTTGGAAAGCTGTCAGTTGAACATCAGCCAGGCACAAAGTACCTGCCATAAGTGCCTGGACCGCAGCCAAATGGGAAAGGTGCTGCTCCGCTTTAGCAAGTTCTTGATGTCAGCCGCTTTAGTTTAGTTCATTTATTTGTTTTTAGGATCCTGGCTTTAGTAATAAAATAATGAGATAAAATAATAATGTCCCTGCTTAACTATTTATGGAGATATTTGCTGAAAGCCTGCTAAATCAGAACTGGAAACCAGTTTGGATTGGCGCTTGGGGATGGGAGGCTCCGCAGTGGTGGTGCTGGGGTGGACCCAGTGACAAAGGAGAGAGGCTTTGGGAACGTGTCTGGAGAAGGGTCCTGGTCCCTGGGAAGGTTAATCTGGAGACGAGCTGTCGTGGCTACTAACCATAGAAACACGGCCACGTCAAATCCTTGGCCAAATGGAGAGCAGGGCCTGATCCTGAGCGTGCCTCTGCTCCCACCATGGCAGCGTCATGATGCTATAAATGACATTGCTGCATCACAGCCCACGGGGCTGCCAGGAAGGTCAAGGGCGGGGGGACAAAGGGTCTGGGAATGAATTGCAAATATGCGAGGCTTTTTTGGAGGGTGCCCCGGTGACAGCTTTGCCCCTGTCCTTCAAGGCAGCCCCTGCCACGCCAGCTCTGCACTACGGGGACAGGAAGGGTCCTTAACCGTTGGGGGGTTCCTGTGGGACAGCCCTGGGTGAGCGAAGGGCTCTGGCATGCTGTGTGCCCCATCTTAGCCCACGTGGCAACCGGTGAGCGCCATGGCCACTGCCGGGAGCCCTGCGGGTGGCTTCAGTGCCAAAGGTGTCTGCCTGCACGGTGGGTTCACTAACTGGGTGCTGTGGCACCCTCCTTCCCACGGGAGAGCCGCAGGGCAGCATGTCCCATCCCAGGGACCGCAGAGCACCACAGGCTGGCTGGGCAGGAGCGTCTGCTGCCAGGCCCAGGCTCTGGCAGCGCATTTATGTGCTCGTCCAGGTGTGCTCAAGGGAGGAATGCTGGTGGATCATTGAATCACAGAATGTGTTGGGCTGGAAGGGACCTTTAAAGGCCATCCAGTCCAACCTCCCTGCAGGGAGCAGGGACATCTTCAACTAGATCAGGTTGCTCAGAGCCTCACGAAGCCTGGCCTTGAATGTCTCCAGGGATGGGACTCCACCACCTCTCTGGGCAACCTGTTCCATCATGTCACCAGCCTTGTAAAGAATTTCTTCCTAATGTCTAATCTAAACCTACCCTGCTCTAGTTTAAAACCATTGCCCCTCACCCTGTGGCTACATGACCTTGCAAACAGTCCCATCCCACCATGGAGCTGAGCCATGCTCCGTGTGAGATTTGGCTGTTCCAGCAGCCAGGGCGGTGACCTCGTGGCGCGGGAGCTGCGGCAGCCCTGGGGCTTCGCTTCCCAGGCAGACAGTTTACAGCAAATGGCTCGTTTCCATGCTAAAAATAACCCGCTAGGAAAGAAATTGGCCCCAGCACTTCAAGTGGGGAAAAGTGCATTTATTAGTAAAACTCAAGATGTCTTTTCCTGTTCTGCCTCCGAACCTCAGGGAACCGGCGCTGAGATGATGACTGCGCTTTCGGCCAGGCACCAACTTATTTCAATGCAGCGTTTGATTCCACCAAGATGCATTTTCCTTTCCCTGCTAGCGATGCCCCCCAGGCTGGTCCCAGCCCTGGCTTTGGGGCCATGAGCGATTTCCCAGCTGAGGGAGCTGTGAATAGCCCTGTGAACACGGTCCCAGCTGCGCCATGCCTGAGGTTCCCGGTGGGGAATGCATACAACAAAATTAAAATATTTGTTTTCTCTTGTGGTGAAAGCACCGTGTCGGGGAGATATTTCTTCCTCTACCTTAAAATTGCAGATTTTACTGAGTCTTGTTTTATGCAGAGATTTTCCAGCTGCTTCTCTCCAGGCTTTGCTCTGGAAGGATTAATTGGGGAGATGAGACACACCCTCTCTGAGTTGCAAATACAGAGATGTTCCTGCCTGCGCCTGGCCCAGCTCTTTGTGCCCTGGCCCAGCCCTGGTCCCTTCTTGCCAGCCACGCTCAGGGGCTGTGTGGTGTCCCTGGGGCAGAGCACATGTCGGCAGAGGAATCACAGCTGTTCTGGGCATCAGGACACCAGATCTGCCATGAATCTGTTATAGGGAATCAAATTAACACTAGGCTTTTCTGGAGGTGGGCAAACCACCTTTGCTAAATGGGAAAATAAACCAGAGGCTTCTCTGGGTTCAGAAATATTTAGCTAACTTTGAGGTCCCTTGTTTGAGTGTCTCTTGGGGTGGGAGCTGAGGCAGAGCAGTGATGGGGACGATGCTCTTATGGATATCCCCCCAGGGCACCTCCACACAGGGCCACACATCAGACCCTGTTTGGCACAGCCAGTTTTGGATTTCTGGCTTCAGAACTGCATATGAACAGTCCCCTTTCTGTAGGAAGATTGAGAGCTGCGAGCTGTCTCCTGGCCTGGGATTTACAGGTGGTGGTGCAACTGCAAGGCCATCGCTCAACCCCGTGCTGTTGCCTTTGGGTGAAATACTGCCCTGAACTCCTGGGCTGAGTCTGCTACTCGGTTTCATCCATGAACAACCCTCTGCTCCTCACCTCTGTGCCACTGGAAAGGAAAATAAACCCTCTTGCATTTCGTGCTGCTGGGTTTGCTCCCACTGGGGCTAACCAGAGCTACTGGCAGTAAATCTGGGGACGAGGAGTGATGAAATGGAGACCTGTCAAGGAGGGGGAAGAGGCACTGACCCACCCAGAGACTGGTTCCTCCACCACCAGCTGTGGCCACAAAATCCAGCCATGGAGAGATGGTTCGTACTCATCCCTATGGACAGGTGGGTTAAAACACAGACTTCTCCCTGACATTTCAGTTCACAGGGCCGCTCTCCTTCGCTGTGCACCTTGTGCCATTGGTGTCTCTGACCTTCGGCTGGCCCTGGGACAAACCTGCCGCAGCTCTTCCCACCTCCCAGCTCAGCGCAGTGGGGTGGTGGCTGTGGGGATGGGACTGTTGTTTCTGCTTTGCACACAGAAAGATGCTTTCCCCCAGCGGCCCTGGGGAGGCTGCAGCATCTGCTGGGTACTGCAGGCCCACTGGTGTCCAGGATAGCCCCAGACACCCAGATGGGCTACATCCCGAGGGCTCTCTGCATCCCCAGCTCCTCTGGGCTCTCAGCATGGCACTGTTGCCATCCCAGCCTTGCACACTCTTTTATAGGGGGATTTTTTGCCTCCACAACTAAATAACTCCTAATTCGGTGAGAGTGGCTGGCTCATCACTACCACCAAGCCTACTCCTGAGCTCTCCTCTGGGCCAGCAGCTTCCCATTGCCATGGGACCTTCTCACCCTAAACAGCCCGGACCGGAGGCACAGCATTGTGGTCGGAGCCAGTAAGAGCTGACTGGGAGCTGTGGTGTGCGGTTCTCCCCCACCTCTGCTGAGCAGCCCCTCCACATCAGAGCAAAGGCAGCCAAGATGGAGTTAATGTCTCCTGTCCTTTGATGTCCTCTGCACAGCATGGAAGCAGCCTCTCCGAGGAGGAGCTCTGGTGGTACTGACAAACCTGGGAGCTTTCTGATGCTCCTTAGGGTAAAAGTTTTGCCCATGAGCCCAAACAAGCAGAAGAATCTCATGATGGCTGGGCTGTGCCCTGGCACAAAGGGCTCTTCAGGGAGCTGGAACCGACCTGAGCATCTCGTGGTTGGGGCAGAGCAGCGCTGTTGGGTGAAAATTAAACTATAGTCCAGTGCAGGTCGTGGTGCACAGAGCAGCTCCCGAGGGTTTCTCACTGCCCTGCTCTCCCTGCTGACCCCTGCCTTGAGCAGCGAGCAGCACGGATGGCAAGGGGCACGGAGGGCTCACTGCCGCGGGGGGATATTTAGAAAAATGGTCTGGAAAATGGCACATCTCTCTTAAACCTCGGCTCCCTGGGTCCTCCAGGACACATCTCTGCCTGCAGGGTGCAGCCACAGTCACTCTGTAACGCACATACAAATGCGTGTTACAGCTGCAAGCTGCGCAGTGCCGCTGCCACCGAGCTGCAAGTGCATTCCATAGCTCTCGCTCTCCCCGGGCCCCACGCTGCACGGCATCACCTATTTATAACTGCATGCACTGCAGGAGTAATATTAGACTGATGGCCTCACACAGTCACGCTAAATGTTATTCTATTTATGTGATTTGCTCTTCTTCACAAGCTGTTGGTCTCCCAGATGCCAAAACACTCTGCATAGCATAGACAAAGACTAAGATTTTTCTCTTTTATTAAAATCTTCACCAACGGCACCCAGTCCCAGGTATATTTATCCTTTTTTCCCAGGTCACCTGGAGTAATTGCATCTACTATTCCTTCCCCATTCTGATCGATATCCTTGGTAAATAAGATAACCTGTCAGGTCTGTTGTCCCTGTAGCAGAAGGTACTTCAGCAATGAAATTGTTTTGCTGCAGAAATAAATGCCTCTCACTGAATCTGAGGATGCTGTGACCTCTCATTAGTGACCTGAGTGACTCATCCCTTTTTGTGTGCGCACTGCAGCCTCCCACCAAGCCGTGAAAGATGCACCATAAAGTCGTGCCACCCGTTGCCCGGCATAACGGGGAACCCAGACCTGCGGGAGCCTCCTGCTCACACTGCTTCTCCCCCGACTTTGCACATGTTCTTCACACCTCCGCCTGGGCCTGGGGGTCTGCGTTATGGAGATGCCCTGTTTGCACGGTGAGGATGCTGTGCATCATCTCAGTCTCCAGGCTTTGTCCCAGCATCAGGTCCCACTCTCCCAGGCTGTGGAAATCCCGGACGCAAATGCATAAATGCATATTTTTCCAGCACAGGGCAGCCAACCCACACTTGTTTAACAAACAGGGCTCTGCTGCCTGTACCAACCCCCATCCTGAAGTGAGGTGGGCAGCTCGGTCAGAGCCAGATTTCAGCCACAGGCCATGCATCACATGCCATGAAGACTGTGGGGGGCTACCACTTTGTACCTCTGCAGCCATCAGCTGCGAAACAAGGCCAGGCAGTCATTGGGCTGAACGCGGCAGGTCCCTGCGGCTCACCCGCTGCTCACTCCCGCTCCCCACTGCTTGCACACGGGAGCCTCTCACCCCTTTGCTTTTCTGGGTGCCTCTGGAAGCACAAAGACCTTGGAAACACAGCGCGTTTAGTCTCTTTTTAGAAATCTGTGCAAAGTGGAATAAAGAATTAAACAGAGTTGAGTCATGCATTTAGCTGCTGCTTATAGCGATATTTTCTTCTTGTAGAGCATTTTGCATGCCAAGAAAAACAGTTTTGCATTTTAGGGAAAGAAAACGGTGGTACATCTGTGCATCTGTATGTAACGCTTGTTAATTCTGCCTGAACGGCTTCCTGGGGCTGTCAGCTCAAAAGTTCTCCTTACAGTAACAAATCTTGACTGTGTATGCAACAAATCCTCAACCAAGAGGGGTTTATTTAATGAAGCAAGAAAAGCTGCCAAATTTCCAGGCTTGATCCCAATACCATTAATGTCAGCAGGAGAGTTCCCACCATGTTTGGTTTGTTGGTTGGGTCTAATCTGGATAAGGGAGTTAAAAACCTGTGTTGGGGTCGGATTTGCAGACAAGTTCGTTGCTCCACTTTGCTGTGCCAGAGAGTCTATGGGAAAAGCAGATGGTACAGGTGGGGCTCATCTTGACTGATTTTAGGCATCTTCAAGCCCAGCAACAGATATCCAGGGGAGGGAAGAAGGAATGTTCAGATCATCTTAAGCCAGGAGCCCCAAAGAGGTGAAATTAATTTATTTCTTTCTGTGGAGCCATCTCACCCCCTGAGGATGTGCCGCTTGTGTGAAGGAACCTGACAGGGCTGGAAGGTCTCTGCAGCAGATGGAAAAAGACCTTGCTCAAAGCCAGCCCCTGAGCAGGCAGGTCCCGACCCCGGTGCTGCCGCAGGTCTGCTGCTCAGGTCTCCTCCCTGCGCTTGTGCCAGCCAGGAGCCCAGGCTGATGGGTTCAGGATGCAACCATGGCACAGCAACTCCGGTGGGTACTGACACCCTCCCGCCAGCAGCAAATGCTTCTGCACAGCCCTGGCAAGGGCTGGCAGAGCTGCTGGGAGAACGGGAAGGAGGAATGTGGCAGCTCCCCACCTTCCTTGCGCCCTCACCCACTGCCAAAACACGTGCTACATCCTCACCTCCCCATGCCATGAGTGGAGATCGGCACAGAGCAAGAGCTGCCCATGCTGGTTGCTCCAGGGACAATCTCACCACTCTGCTCCCAGGGGCTAAAGAGCACTGGGGAGGTTTGGAGGGGCCAGCGGTGCCCACGTGTTTTGAGGGGGTCCCCAGCAGTGACCATGCACCTGCAGCATCCCACGGAGATCAGCAGCTGCTCATTGTGAGGAAAGGAGCCTCCCTTGATGGCAAGGGCTGGAGGAAGGAGGGCTGCTTTTGCTGCTCCATCACCAGCTGCAAAAGCTGTCCACACAGCCTCATGTGCCAGTGGTTGGCCCTGAATTACACATATAGCTAATAAAGGGAAGGAGCTCATTCCTTCAGTTCACAAGGGGAAGTAACACTGTCTGAGAATCAAGGGGATTACAAAGCATGAGATACCAAAACCCCCCTGTATCTCAGGGCCATCATGGCTTTTGCTGATTTGACAGAAGCAGGACACAGAAAAATGAGCAGATTTATGGCTACAACTGTCCCTGGGGCTTAGAGATGCTTCTCGGGATACAGCTTTTTAAATCATCATTAACAATGATATGAGGGGGCTCTGGAGAAGATGGATTTGGGCACAACAATGCAGGGGGTGAGAGCAGAGTTTGCTGGCACTTCCTACGCAGTGCTCCCGCCCCAGGATGCAGAGATGCTTTATTTCAATCAATCATGCCTAAAGTGGGTGCAGTGACAGGATGCTGCAGCTCCTATGGGCTGTGGGGAGCTAAATGGGATCCGTGTGTGAAGATGGAAGAGCTGGACAGCTTTTGGAGGCAGGCATGGGCATTTTCTCAGGAAAGGAGCAGAAAAGTTCAGAGCTCTGGAGAAGCCCAGATCTGGGTACTGCGTGCAAGCAGCAGAGGCCAGACCTGCTCCTAACATCCCAAAGGTCTTCCCTTCTGCAGAGACAGAAGGACATCTCATTTGGGAATTTTAGCTTTGTCCTTTGATTTCCTCTGGATGAGGTGGGAGCTGGAAATTTCAGGGCTTTGCTGAGCAGATTTTGGGGACCTACCTTAGTGCGTGCCTGGCCCAGCGCTGCTCTCCACTGGCTGCCTGCAGTCTTGCTGCACAGGCAGGCAGTGTTCCCTGCAGCTCCCTGTCTGCAGAGACCTAGGAAACTCGTCACCACTCCCTGCAGCAGGCAGGACCCTGCTCAAGCCCATGGGCCAGCTGGCTGTTGTGTTCCTATAAAGCTTTAAAAGAAGCCAGATGACTCACAACTGAAAGCATTAGGTGTTTATTTGCACTTTAGACATTAACTCCATCTGAAAGCCAGCTGCGGCTCCCTTTGCACAGCAGCAAAGGTGAGTCCGTGCAAGGAGTTACTAACCTTCATAAATACCGGCCTTTGGTCTAAAGAATGCAGCATCCACGGGTTGGCACTTTCCCAGCTGATTTTAACTCACAATCCACTTCCTTCAGTTGAGCTGCAAGATCTGCTGTTGCAAATCATGTTGCTTCTTTCACACGGACCAAAACGTTCAAGCTGTTCACGATGGGGAACACCAAGAGCAAAACGCCACTTGGGAGCATCTGCTCCCCACCCAAAGCAGAGATCCCCACGGCCTCCCGGAGATGACACACACACTGCCCTCACCATTGAATCTTGACTTCACAAGCCTTCAAACCAGTGTGCCTCTCTTTTTTTTGCATGTCTAATCCCCTTGCAAGGCTGGATGTAAGAGTAAGATGCTGCCACTCACCTGAAGATTTCAAAACCCTCCTGGGGTTTGCCTGCTGAAAGCAGTGGTTCAGGCTACCGCAGTCATTCGCCTTGCAAAAAACCCAAACCCAACCAACAGCCTTCAGAAACTTTAAAATGCCAATTTGCTGTCTGCTGTATGCTCTTCCAAAAAAGAGTGAGTAATGCTAAAATACTTTTTTTTTTCTTCTGTGAAGGAGGTGGGCAGTAGATGATAACAGAGATCCTGAAGCAGCTCAGTCACTCAGGAACAACTAACCCAGGAACTGGCACAGCTTAGTCATATACTTAAAACCTGATATTTTCACGAATATTTCCATTTCCAAGGCACTTCCCCCTGAAAAAATTCATCCTCTCAGCTGTTCTGCAATGCAGGCAGTTAATTACCGGTGCCCTCTCCTTGAGCGGAAGGGAAGCGGGGGGAAGAGGGGATGCAGTGGGAGGACAAGGTTCACCCCCATTCCTCACTCACCAAGGAGCTTGATGAGCCTCCAGGGAGCCAGGGGGGTGTTAACCAGCTTGGACCACTGCATTGGAGGCTGGACCGAGAAACACTTCAGGACTGGAGTAAATGCAATGTTCATCTCTTTCCATCTCCAGGTGTACTACAGGCAAAACTGCTGGGTGGAGTAGCTTTGCTCTAAAACCTGGTCCCAGTTTGCTCTCTGATGCTGCCAGTCCTGTCTGTCCCTTGTGCGAGATTGGAACCAGTGATGCTGCAGTCACCATCTCTCTGCAAAACAGGGATCAAGGTGGGAGGGGCTGCTCCCGAGAAGAAGCCAAGCACAAAGTGAAGTGGTGCCATCCTTCAGAGGGGGTGCTGGGTACCTCAGAGCTCATCAGAAGCTTCCTCCTCACAAAGAATGATGCTCATCTTCTTCTCATCTGCCTGGCAAGAGGTTTTCCTGCTGAAGTTGAACCCCAGGGACTGGCTGGCTCTTTGGTGAATGGTCCTCATACGTGACATGCAGTCTTCACTGGTCATCACGTAGATCAGGGGGTTGAGGGCACTGTTGAAGCTGGCCAGGCCCCGGGTCACCTGGTAGGAAATGTAGATGTTCTTTAAAGCCTGTGTGCAGGATCCTTGCAGCTGCCAGCCTCGAGACAACAAGTTGAGGTTTCTGAAGATGTGGTAGGGGAGGAAGCAGATGGAGAAGAGGACCATCACGAGAATCACCAGTCTGATGCTTCTTCTCCTGAGGCTGAGGTCCACGGTGTCATTCCTGCAGAGGACCACCACCACATGGCAGTAGCATCCGATGATGATGAGGAACGGGATGCCAAACCCAGTCACAGTGATGGCCACATTGTACGGCAAGTAAACGCCCAGGTTCTCGTGTCCCGTCGTGTCATGGCACCGCGTCCCTGAGTCGTCCATCTTGCTGAAGGTAAAATCGGGAGCTACCTGCGCAATGACCCACAGCCAGACCATCACGCTGAGCCACGCAGAAGAGGCTGCCCCCTGGTACCTGCCCCTTGCCTTCAGCGGGTGCACGATGCCCAGGTAGCGGTGGACGCTGATGCAGGTGAGAAAGCCGATGCTGACGTAGAGGTTGAGGTGGAAGAGGCCCCGGGTGATCCGGCACCAGCCGTGCCCGAAGAGCCACACTCTGCCCCGTAGGTAGTAGCTGAGGAGGAAGGGCAGCGTGCTGACGTACAGCAGGTCAGCCATGCCCAGGTTGCCCACCAGCAGGCCGAGGGGATGGCGGGCGCCTCGCCGGGGCCCAGTGCAGAGGTGCCACAGCCCCAGCCCGTTCCCCACCAGGCCCAAGGGGATCACCACCATGTAGACAGCGGGCAAAAAGTGCTGGGCGAAGGCAGCGTCCACGGGGCACAAGGCCCTGCTGGCATTGCTGGGCCACCGGTCAAGAGCCTCGGTGGCCATCGGGTGCTGTGGCGGCCCGTCCCAGCTGCCGGGGGGGTGGCGGTGGAGGCAGGGCTCAGTGGGGGCAGCGGCGGGGCGGCCGCGCTGTGCCCAGAGCCGGCGCCGGCAGCCCCGCGTCCCCCTGGCCTGCGCTCCAGGCTCCGGCCGGGCCCCGGCCAGGGTGGGGTTTGCGGCGCAGGGCTCTCCCCCGGAGCGTGGGGAGGATGTGGCTCAGCCGAGAGACCTGGTGTCCGCAGGCTTCCGCCACTCCCTCGGCGCCTGCCGCCAGCCCACTTGAGATATTTTGAGCTGGGCGCCAGGGACGCGCAGGCCCACGGCTATTTCGGATGCTGCAGAGGAAGAGAGCAGGGAGGGGGGCTCTGCCTCGGGGCGGAAGGGAGAGGTCTGATGATGGGGGGGCACATCTTTCAGGCTGCTTCTGTTCTGCCCCACTCGGGGTGAGGAGAACCCCCCCATCCCTTCAGGCAGGGGGCTGGAAGCCTGCACCCCATGAGCCGCCCCTCACTTCACTCCTCACAGCCATTCTCCTGGCCCCACTGTTCATCTAGGAGCAACGGGAGCCAGGGTGAGGTGGAGACCCCCAGCTTTCCATGGGGCTCATGCTGGCAGCCCCGCTCCAGCAGGCAGCCACACCACCATGCCAGCAGCCCCGCTCCCTGCCGAGCGGCTGCATCTCCCCTCAGCACACAGCAGCGACCGGCTCTTGCTGTTGCCTTCTATATCCCTACCCAAGCACAAAAATGCTCTCCCCCCACCCTGGCTCTTTGACCCAAGCAGGGAGGGAATGCTGGGCTGTGACCCTGCCTTCCCCATCTCCCGGCTTCCTTCTCCTGCCTTCCCTGTCGCAGGGGATGTCACGCAGAAGACAACTCAGATACTGTGAGGCTGGGGCAAGAGCTAAATCCAGCGACCCCAGAGAGGACCCCCAAGAAAAGGCAGCCCCCGTTTGCATTGCTGAGCAGCTGCCGCTGCATAAATGAGGCCAGAAATAACTTTATCTCCAGGCGCAGGAGCAAACATACCAGTAATCAGACGGGAGAAGGTTTACCCTGGCAAGCCACAGGGAAACGACCTTGGCAAAACAACTTCATTTGAAGGGCTGGGCCCAGGACGGGCCACGGCCACCTGCTTTCCTGGAACTCCATCTCGGGCAGAGGCTGGGAAGAGGCTGATATCTCATCTGCCAGCGGGGTAGGAGTGGGGCAAGTCCTGCGAGCCATCCTGACTGCCCTTTCCCCCTTGGGAGCAGCCAAATGTTGCCACTGGACCATGCTCGGGCATGGCAGATCAGGGCCAGCACAGGGAAGCCCTAGATGGCGATAGCTGCTTGCTGTGCATATCAGTGTGTTGACTCCAAAAAGCACTCAATGGAGCGGATAACGATGGGAAAGGCTGTAAGTTATTTCCTGCCTACATGATAAAATCTAACCACTTCAGATGTGCCCCGAGAGGTGAAGCTTAAACGCTATTTCCATGGGGTGAGGATATGGCTTTTCTGAGGTTTGCAGAGGCTCTGGTGGGACTGTGCTCCTGCAGCAGCAGCAGAGGAGGTGTCCATGGGGGCTCACCCCTCAGGAAAGCAGTCCTCCATCCTGCCCTGCTCCTGCCCCCTTAGCTTCCATGTGTTTCAGCTGCTCCTGCAGCCTGGGGTTGGGGTGGAACTTGCAGAGCAACTCTATTGAGGTGTGGAAGTGCAGCGAGATGAGAGGAACAAACTGGGACCAGTTCCCTTTGTCCCAAAATATCAACCATTGGGGAAACTGAGGCAGACAGAGCAGCTGGTTGGGAATATTTCTGTAATCACGGGAAGGGTCACAAGCTGCTCTCAGCAGTGTAAGCAAAACTTTCTCGGTCCCCAAAACAAAGGCCTGGGGCTTGGTGCCTCCTGCCATGGGAAGAGAGGAGCAGGGCAGGGCACAGGGGGCACTGCCTGTGCCCAGCTGTAGCCCTGTGCCCTCCACATCTGCTGTACCTCTTGGTGCCCTCTTGACCCATGATTTCGCTCACATTAGAGTTGCTACCACCTGACTCTGCCTGAGCATCCTGTATCAGGATGCTCCCCTTAGTTGCCTGGCTCTGGCACACGGCAGCAATGCTAGAGCACAGGGCTGGGATGGCTCCTGTGGGTACCAAAGAGGTAATTGTAGTGATGAGCTTTCAGGCAACGAATTCAAGGCTCTTCAACAGCAAAAAAAGGGCCTTGATCTACTTTTTTTTTATTGAGCACCGCACTCCTGCACTTGGGGAGGTATCCGAAAATGGTTAACTTAAATGAGGGGTCGCCCAGCCCTTTCTCAGCCAACACCATGTATTTAAAAATCATCAGTCATGAGAATGACTTGGAAAAAAAATTTCTGGTGCATGTTGTTTACTCATGTAGTAGGACACGGTTTCTCCTTCAGCTGCTGAGTGTGCTTGCACTGAAATGAGCTGTGATTTGTTGCTCACCGTTGGTTCAGGAATACGGTCATCAAATCACATGCCATTTATGTGTGCAGATGTGGCAGTATGTCCTGAGGACAGGGGTGAGTTGTCTCCTGGTTTGTTTTTTTTTTTTATCTTCAGAGGTGACCCTGATCATCTGGGGATGGCAGAGTATTTATCTACTGCCCCACAAAAGCAGGCAAAGCCTGGGACTCACTGTGTCAGAGGCTGCAATAAACCTGATCCTCAAATAACCATGTTTCCAGGGTAGCAGGGCTTTAGAGGGAAAAGCAAATATCGTGAGACTAGCAATCAAATTGCAAGTGTTGATTTCCCTGTATTCTTAGGGAAAAATAACTCAGATTTATTTGGATTCATTAATTCATTATTTAGATGTTTTCTGCTCAGTGAATCGGGGAGAAATGACATTTTGCAGGGGAGAAAAAAAAGGAGAAAATTATAGCAGAGGTGCATTGAGTCATTTCTGTTTGAGATAAGAATTACAGGTTGCTGCTTAAAAAGTGACCTTTTGATTTGTACCATCACCCAGAGGTGGCTGGGCAGGATTTGGGAGAGTGTGAGAGCCTGAGCAGCACTCCCTGCCAGCAGTTCACCCAGCGTTGGTGGCCACAGCCCAACATGCTCAAACAAAACCTGGCTTAAAAACAGGATTTTCAGTACATAGGACATATCTCATCCATGTCAGTCGAGGAACATTGCGGTTTTTGAAGTCTACATGAGCCTCATGTCACTGCTTTATTGGCACAGGCATTGCAGAGGTGAAATAAGTCAACAAAGCTGCAGACTGGGCCATGTTCATTCTGTGATTTGCTGCCTGACAGAGGTTCGCCATGTCCCCTGTATCAAACTGCACTAATAATTTGTATTCGGGCAGAGCACCGTATGATCACAGTAAATAATTCTCTTTGTAAGCAATGTTTTACTGCATGAGCAGTAAGATTTTCTTGTTGGGTTTTTTCTCCCCCCCGCCTGCCACCTCCAGAGGTGCTGGAAAATCATCCTTGACTTCAGTTTTATTTTCAGCGCTGGCTGGGGGAGCAGGCGAGATACCTTTCCTGCTGCTTGTGGGGAGGGGGGAGGGAGGAGCTCCCTCTGCCATTTAGCCTTTTGCCCCTGCACACCCAAATCTGCCCCAGTATCTCGTGTGCCTGGGTCAGGAGGACAGTCAGCTGGTGACAGTGCTGGCATGATGCCGGGGAAATCCTGGTGCAGGGGAAGCGGAGGAGATGTGGGGCTGGCCGGAGGAAGTATGAATTACAGGGGGAGAATTTGGGCTTTGTTTTTTGCGAAGCTAGGAAGAGGCATGGCCTGGGCTGTGCTGGCCTGCTGCCCCAGCAGTAATGCAGCCAGCGCCATGCCATGCTATCCCGCACATCCCAGCAGCGAGTGGACTCGCCATGTCCAGGGATGGTCCTGTCAGCAGAGCTGATGGAGTTACGGCTTGATAAAAGCAAGGGGGCAGAATTTAATCCAGGGTATAATATACTGTAATGTTTTCAGTGCTTTGATTCACTATTTTGTTTTTTTAACTTTTTTTCTTTTTTTATTCTAAGCAGCCTGAATTGAGGTGCCTCCAAGCTGCCGGGTCCTGGTCAGGCCTTTCCCGCCGCAGTCAGGCTGGAGTGAGCAGCAGGGATCCCGGGGGCTCACCAGAGCTGGGATCACGCTGCTCACACAGCCCCAGACAAGCTCCACACCTAGATGAGCGCATCTTTATTTTCAGTTCCACAAATACACGTTTAAACCGTACAGATCTCACCCGGACATGTTACCTAAACCTCTTGCCAGTTGCCCTGCGTTCCCTCTGCACGCTTGTGCGAGGCCGTTAGAGGGCATTTGGGTTTCATTTTCCAATCAAGCAGAAGGATTATCGCTGTGAGAAAGTTAAGGCAGAGCTGCCGAGCTGCTCTCCCGCGCCGACTCCTGCACAGCTCGAGCAGCTCCAGCCTGTCAGAAGAGGGCCCCTACTCATCTTTGTGATTTGTTTTCTCTTTTTCCTGGTTTCCTTTTGGCCCTGGCGTGCAGCGTATGTGCTTGGATGGCAGGCGGTATGTCTGGTGCCGCGGAACGGTGTCTCCTGTGTCTGAGCTCCTCGCTTGCCGAAGCCCTGCCAAACCACCAGTGCTTTGAAGAGGAGGAGGCCAGGCGGAGCAGGAAGGTTCGTGTTTATTCTGGAGAGATGCGGGGAAGGTGAATTAGATCTGCCATCAGGAGGATGCCTCTGTCGGTGCCCAGGAAGGCGGCTGCAGGGTGGATGCTGTGGGGCAGCTGAGCTCGTGCAAGGTCGAGCTGCTCAGCCTGGTGCGGAGGTGACTTGTGGTGTGCAGCCCGATGTACCTGCTCCATCCCTGGGGGACAGGGCTTGAGGGTTCCTCCCAGGGATTTGGGCTTCCAGGTGCTGGATACAGTCTCTATCACAGCGCCTGCAGAGCAGAGCTGTGTGTGTGAGTGACATGGTGGAGGAGCAGCATCAGCTCACCAAAAGCCCCACTGATCCGGGAAAGGACCAGTTCCTCATTTCTTGGGTAGGTTCATGCTCAGGGCAGGGTTTCCCCATTTCTTATTTGATTCAGCCTAAGAAACTCACGGATGCTGCCCAGTAACCCTGCCTGCAGCAGTGGGATGAACAAAGGGGGCAGGTGCTGTTTAACATGGGGATCTTGTTCTCCATTTCCACCCTCCTTCACAGCCAAAGTCCATTAGTTTTTCCCCAGTTTCCCAAGGGACATGTCCTCCTTCTCCACCAAAACCACAGTGCCATGGGCTTGCGCCAGACTCTTTGCCGGAATGAGGTGTTGGCTCCGGGATGCGACCGGTGTGTGCATGGCTACAAACGACCTCCTCTTCCCCTCTGGAAAAGCAAAACAAAAGAGTGATGGGGAGATGGAGGGGCTGGTGGCATGTCCCCCGTGTCTAGGGAGTGGGGGCATGTGGTAGTGCAGGTGCCTGGCTCTGGAAAGTGCCAGCTACATGCAAGCAAAGCAGTTTTGCACTGTGTCCATGCTAGGGCTGTGGCTGGCTAATTAAAGGGGTGGCAGAGCCCTGCCTCTCGGGTGTACCCAGGGAGCCAGGCAGGAGCTGCAGATGCATCTCCAGCCACAGGGGCAGGTAGACCCCACCTGTGCAGCTCAAGGTTAGATGGGATTCACTGTGCTCTTGGATTCAAACATCCAGAGATCACAAAGTTTAGGTCTGCACCTGCAATCAGCTATTTTCCGAGTCCTGAAACTAAGAGACAGTTTTTCTTTCACTGAGACAGAGTCATCTTGTGGCTGAGGAGGGATGATGGGGTGCCCACAGGTAATCAGAGCGTCCCATGGCTCGTGTAGGCTGGCATTTCCCTTTCTTGGTCAAACCTATTGCCCAAAGGCACTAGCTTCACTGAGGCCCTCACTTACCACCGGGAATGCTGCTGGCAGGGCTGGGCAGGGTCTGGCCATGCAGAGCCGCCTCTGGGTCTCCAGCCGGCAGTAGCGGTTCTGGTTGGAGACGCGGGTAGAAAAGCCCACGCCGCAGGTGGCTGAACAGGCGCTCCACTCTGTGCCCCACTCCTGGCAGGGGTATGGCAGCAGTGGGGACACTGCCCCGGGGGCTGGATGAAAAGAGATGAGGGCAAAAAGGGTGGTTGGAGCCAGGCGCTGTGCAGAGTGCCCTGCGGGTGCTGCGGGCATATCCTTGCATGGCAGGAAAATGTGCAATGAGGTGTCTCCTGTTCATGCTCACTGTCTGGGGTGAAGGGACCACTCCCAGAGACCTGTGTGGGCATCCCCCCCACATCCCCACAGGTAAGATGTGTCCTGCATCTTACCTGCCGCAGCGTCCCGGAGGACGTGCTGGTCCCAAGCTTCACAGATCCACTCAGGGCAGCACTTCCCGGGGACCTCCACACGCCGCGGGTAGGGGCAGTCTGAGGTGGGCAGCCGGACATCCTCCTGGCAGAGCGGGACGCAGGTGAAGCCCCCGTCCAGGCAGCGGCACTGGAGTTTGCAGCTGGGCTGGAAAACCTCCCCGTCTCGATAGACCCGGCCATTCACCTCACAGCCCTCCTCGCTCTTTTCAACTGCAAGCGACAGCCGGGGAGCCCGTTAGGGACAAAGTGACAGAGATGTGGATGGCAGAGGGGACTGCTGGGGGAAACCGTGGGGCTGGCACAAAGGGACTGACCAGGAGGGACATGAGAAGTGACTGAGAAGTGACTGAGAAGTGACCTCCTCCCCTTTCTGCCTCCTCTCCTGATCTCTCTGTATTTTCAAAGCAGCAGCTCACCACTTGGTGAGAAACCTTCTGCCCTTCAGCCCTGACCCTGCCTTTCTGGGTGTTCAGGCTACAAAAAGTTTCTCTGAGATATCTCTGCAGGACCCCCACGCTCCAACCACAGCAGGGTGACTGCAGCATCCCTAGGACCCCCATGTCCATCCCTGCTCAAATCACTCTGAATCCCCAGGTCGTAAATGGCACAAGAACTGGCTGTAGCTGCAGCACAGCCCTGAGGCAAAGCTGCAGGCACCAGGCTGACTAGAGCTGCTTTCAGAGCCTTCACTGCTTCCCTGAAGGTGCTGCGGGATGCCTGGCACTGTCCGGAGCCCTGGCCAAAGATGGGGTTATGCTGGGCTGGGAGTGTGGGGGCATCCCCGGGGGATGTGGGCACCCCTGTGCTCACAGTTGCAGGTGGCTCCTGTCCCCATGGGCGCCGTGCTGTAGTCGCAGATGAGGCCCTGGCTCTGGTCGCAGACGTGGAGGAAGTCACAGGGCTCTCCCAGGCGCCGGGCGCAGATCTTACAGCAGCCGCAGCCGTCCAGGACCAGGGGGGACCCGTGGGGGCAGCGAGGTGGCACCCAGGGGCAGTAGCATGGTCTCCGGCACAGCTGGGCACACACCTGCGGAAGCAAAGCCGTCCCTGATTCCATACAGGGTTTTGGTTTTTTTTTTCTATAATGGCTGCTATTTCACTGAGGCAGCCATGTAACTTTCTCTCAGTCATGAAGGCAGACTTTTGGTGGAGGGAGGCTCTGCAAATCCATAGGAATATGACGAAGCAGCCTGGAAATCTACTGTCCCCTTAGAGCACAGAGTGATGGGCACCTATGGAAAACCAGGGAGAATCGGGGATACTCTGCAGGATGAGGACATAAACACACCACTGCTCTGAATACACAGGAGGAGGATGGAGCTACAAGGTGAACATCCCAGGTAGTGGTGGTTATTTAGGGGGGCTGGCAGCCCTGGAGGCAGCTGATGCTGCCCTAAGCAGCCCAGCATGAGGGAGGGAGGAAAAGCACTGTGCCAGCCACCAAAGCAGCAGGTTGTGCCCAGCTGGAGATGTGGCTTTGCAGGGGCTGAATGCACGTGGTGAGGGCAGAGCATCTCCCTCCGAACAGTCTTAACAACTCTCATTTGTGCCAACAAACAGGGCACCGCATCAACAGCAGGGCAACTGAACCCAAGCAAAATTCCCTGCTTTCCTTCCTGGACCAGCTGCCTCCTCTGCCCTGGCCCTGGCTGCAGCTTCCTCTGCCTGGCCCAGCCTGCTGGGCGAGGAGTCCTGAGATAGGCACGTTTTCAAGGACTAGGAGCTACGTTTCCCCTCCTAGCTAGACTGNAGAGGGGGAGGATGACCTCCCCCCACCCGCTGGCCACACTCTGCTTGATGCCCCTCAGGATGCCATTGGCCTTCTTGGCCACAAGGGCCCATCGCTGGCTCATGGTCATCCTGTTGTCCACCAGGACTCCCAGGTCCCTTTCCTCAGAGCTGCTCTCCAGCAGGTCACCCCCACCCTGTCCTGGTGCAGGGGGTTATTCCTCCCCAGGGGCAGCACCCGACACTTGCCCTTATTGAATTTCATAAGATTCCTCTCTGCCCAACTCTCCAGCCTGTCCAGGTCTCTCTGGATGGCGGCACAGCCTCCCACCCCTCCCAGCTTTGTGTCATCAGCAAACTTGCTGAGGGTGCGCTCTGTCCCCTCTTGCAGGTCATTGATGAATATATTGAAGAGCACTGGGCCCAGTACTGACCCCTGGGGAACACCACTCGTCACTGATCTCTGACTAGACTCTATGCCCCTAGCAGGGCTGTGCACTGCTCAGCTGATTGTTTGCCAGGGATATGCCTGCAAGAGTTCACCTGGGCATGTAGGTTTTTATATCCACAGCTCATTCTGTTTGCACAATTACCCTGACACAAACAGCTTTTGCAGGCAGTGCTTGTGCTCCCATCATGTCTTTTCTGACAGGCCTGTTGCATGTAGGGCCTGAAGCCAAGTGAGTTGGCTTTGTGGTTTGGAAGGGAATTCTTTGCCAGTACTGCCCTGGCAGCGTGCGTGAGCCCCTCACGGCCGTCCCCGGGCAGCTCTGCTGCTTGGCAGCCTGCACGCTCTGCTCTCTGCACAGCCCACACCTGCAGCATGGGCAGCAGTTCAGCAAATGTGCAACCGAAAAATTCATCGCTGTGCTGGTCCAGATACTGGTGTGTCTGCTGAGGCTGCTGAGAGATCAATGGGTTCAGCTGGACCACGTAAATTTTTGGATACCATTTTTCTTTCTCTCTTAATTTCTTCTAGTAGCACCAGGAATGACACAACCAGTCAGAGAAGGTAGGTACTGGTGTGTTATCTGTTTCCCATTTGCAGCAGTTCAGGTGGTTTTTTATGGGGCTGTAGAAATATCAGTGCCAGCAACTGGAGATAAAATATATCCAAATTGGGCTGGGCACTCTGTTTCTTGTTCTGGTTTTATCAACGAGCACCATTATTAGTGTGGCAGAAACCAGAGAGAGACTGGCGGCAAGGACCAAAGGACTGGCTGTGGTGGCCAGGTTTGGGCTGGAGGCACGAGGGCCCTTGATGATTCTCCAGGCACTCGTGAGCACCTGGGGCCAGTGTCATTTCTCAGTCACAGCTTACCCAGGCAGCCAAGGGCATTCTTCATCTTTCAGGAGGCTGCTATTACAAATCAGTGTTTTAGAAAGATTAGCCAAGCCAACTCCATTAATCCATTTCCTTGTGCTCCTTGTAATTAACTTGTCTTTAGATGACAATGTGGCTCCTATCAGAGATCTTAACTGTCTGGGAAAAGTGCCAAATAAGCACGACGCTGCTGTGGTGTCCCTGCTTGCAGAAGGTCTGCTTTGGGATTCAAGCAGCAATTAGAACTTGGAGCTGAGATATGCCAAACTTTTCAACTTTCCTGCTCTCTGCACAGGCAACTATTTTCACTTGGAGTCCAAGTGGAAACAAAAAACAAAAAACAGACCAATCACTGCAACAACCCAAATCCTGTCGGAGGCATTGACTTTGCATGAACATCCCAAGGAGGTGGGGGGAGCTGAGTAATGCCCCGGCTGGTGCTCGCTGCTTGGCCCCCTGCCTCGGGGAGCCTGGGCAGGGACCAAGGCATCTGCAGGAGCCGCTACCGCCGAGCTACTGCTGTCTCGCTCGCAGGGATGCATACCACAGCCCCCGGTGAGCTGCGGGGACGGGTGAGCAAATAGAGCGCATTGCTGTCATTCCTGGGCGCTCCATGGGCTTGCACAGCTTTGGCCCACGAATGTTTAAGCCCCTGCTGCTTAATTGCAAATGTTTCTCCCAAGCATAGCTGTGCCCCCCTGGGACTGCATAAATATAGCCCGTCTGCCAGCCGGCATTAGCCACTGGGCTTGTTATAACATCCCAGCTCTGCTTGCATCTCACTTTGCAAGAACTGGGTGCTTGACCGAGTAAGGCTAAAGCCACCCCAGGGCCCTATCTCCCTTACCTTGGAGAAGATGCAGAGGAGGGAGAGGAAGAGGAGCTGCTTCTCCAGCTGGAGCCTCATGCTGCTCTCCTGTCTGCTACTTCAGCACATCACCCCCCAGGCAGTTTGGAGGCAGCGTCGTGTTTGCAGGTTTTAAAGCCCTGAGTAGGTCCTGCTGGTGTTTATACTCTCCCTGCTCTGATGTCACTCACAAGCTCCAATATAAACATGAGTAGGTTTGGACAAGCCTCAAGATTTTCTTTTTTTTTTTTCTTTCTTTCTTTTTTTTTTTTTCCAGCCCACATTCCAGCTGCCATTTCCACTCCCCTCAAGGTGAGAACATGCTCTCTACCCAGACAGCGAGAGAAGGGAAGAGACGCTGTCCCCAGGGAGCGAGGGGCTGGGGAACCACGGTGGTGTGGTGAACTGGCGCCTCTTACTCCTGATCAAGGTCTGCCCAGACAGAGCCAATGTTTTCCTCCTGGGTTTTGAAGGGTTTGGCAGGGCTGGCCCTGACACCATCTGCTCTGGGACATTGCCCCACGGAGTGGGGGACCCTCCCCTGTATTTTAAGCTGGACGCAGTGCATGGCAGGCTGTGGGACACAGGTGAGTTGCTCAGGCTGTAGTAAAGAGCAAGATCCTGTCCCTCCATCGCTGGGGACAGTGTGTGACTTGCTTTTGATTGCCAGCAACTGAGGTTGCAGTAGTTTGCCAGGCAACTTCTCCAGGCAGTAGAGCTGTGCTTCCTTCCTTCTCTGTTTCTCTGGCACAGCAAGAGCCACAAAGGGGTTTGCTGCGGTGGTGGTGCTGCCACAGCATCCCTGTCCTGCGTGGGGCTGCAGCTGCCCAGGGAGACTGCTGGGGCTGGGGCAGCGGTGTTGGATGCACATCGCGTTGCATTGCCCAGGATCCATGATGCAGAGGGGGCTGCAGCCTGGCCCTGCTGGTTTCAAGCCTTATAAACACCAATTCAGCTCCTGAAAAATTGTGACTGGGTTAAACGATCATGAGAACTTAAAATCTAATTATTGGGAAGAGGAGCGGGTGCTCATCATTTGCCTCCCAATGCTTTACCACTTCTTGGTCTGCCCTTTGCAAAATTTCCTCGTGGTAAGGCTGGCTCTTTAGAAAGAAAAAACTAAACATCTCAAGACCTCCAGGAAACTGAGCCCCTTCTCCACATTCCCATCTCCCAGATCTTATCGCAAGATGTAAGAAGGGGAATATGTGAGTCCGGAGCCCCAAGGAGAGGCCTGAGCTCAGGTAAGGATGCGGGATGCCCTGCAGCTCTCCCCAGCTCTTCTCCTGCACCCCCCTTGCCTCCAGGACGTGGTCTGGGGACAGGGACCTCCTGCCCTGGCCCAAGGGACAGGTCCTGGATGCACAGACTGTCCCTGCCTTGCAGACACAGTGAGAACTGCTGCTGTGTACCATATATTATGATATATGTTGGCAAACATGCAGAAGGGGCTGGGTGCTGTAGAAGCAGAGCGCTGACATTATGCCCCATCCTGCCCTCCATCATTTTCCCCCCTCCTTTTCCTTTTGCAAAGGCAGGAGACAGGTCCTCTATCACTTGAGCATCAATCCTGACCTCAACTCCGCCACTTCCATAGCCTGGAAGCCAGGGCATGGAGCAGCGAGGAGCACACAGTCAGAGCTCTCCTGTTACCACCCCGATTCTCTGCTTTGGTTTGGCTTTGTTAGCTGCGATCAGTCTGTTAACGAGGTCATGGCAGCTTGTGGAAATACCAGGCCACCTTCCAAAGGCTGCTGTCACTTATCCTGGCGCTGGAGTCTCTGCTCTTTGTGTCAGAGCCCCATCTCCCTGCATGGCCCGAGCCCTGCCTGGAGGCAACCCAGGGAGATGCAAGGACCATGCGTTGCTCCATCCTCGCTGGCAGGGGGGTTCAGACCCTACTGACAGGGGCTCACTAGCCAGCAGGTTTGATGCCAAAGACTGGAGGCACATCTTGTGCTGCCATTTGCTCCTCCACACCCTAGAGATGGTGTCCTCCCTCCAGCCACCGCGTTTGGGATGCTGCAGCCCAGCCAGATGTCCCAGAGGCAGCTGCAGTGCCTCTGTCAGCAACGGCTCGAGAGCAGCCAAAGCGCTGGTCCAGCCTTGCCGCAGGGGGACTGTGCATTCAATTAATTATTCCAGGCTTGTGTTTATTAGGGACTGCTGATTAATGGGCATGACTTCATTTCCCAGTTAGAAATCAGGTGACAGTGCTGGTAAGGGAAATAAAAACCTCTCGTCGCCCTCAGTGCTCTGAGGAGCAGCCAACAGCTCCGTGTGTGAGGTCTGGGGGGCAGTGGAGCATCCCCCGGGGGGGCTGCAGGGCTCAGGGCTGCCCAGGGGAACCCACTGCCGATTAACCCCCCCGTGCCTGCCCTCTCCTGGGTACACGTTTGGCTCTCTGGGGTGGGGACCCCTTCTTTACCCTCTCCCTCAGCTTGGGACAAAAGGGGACATTACTTCCACAGCTGATACCACTGGGATGCAGTAAGGTGACATCACTATGATGGTGTGACATCACTGTGATGGTGTGACATCACTAGGAAGCCAGCAGAGCTCGGGCAGTGACAGAGGGCTGCAGCACCAAGTTAAGCAGCCAGACAGGGGCCAAAGCCACCATCCCGTGCCTGGCCAGATGCCCAACCTTCAGATGGCATCAAAGATCCCCAGTGGTACCTCACTGGGTTTTGTGGGTGCCTAGAGGACCTGGCTGGAGGGGTACCCACAAAGTCCACCATCATTCTGTCTTCCCAAGGAGGATTTTCCTGGCTGACATGGACTTGAGCTTCCCTTTTCCTGGTGTCCCACATGCCCACCCAGGTCACTGTGCCGGGGGACCAGGGGCTGCAGGCAGAGCCTGACAAAACAATACAGCCCTTGCGCAGGCTTTGATTTGTGAAGCCGCACGAGAGCAGCACATTAGCAGTTCATTTTATAAATACTCAGTTATAACGCTTCCCCTCTGGAGCACGTACCCCATATGTGTTCTGTACCATACGTGTGAATTCATAGCTAGTAATTAAGTCCATATGTTGTGCTTCGCAGATGCCATGGTGTTATTGTCAGGTTTTTCAGGGGGTTGTAATTTTTTTTTCTTTTTGTGGTCAGTTGTTCAAGAGAATAGTTGATACAGGGATCTGAATACATCTCCTTTGAGTTAGCCGCTGGCAAGCTCAGCTGTTTCTATAGAAATGAAGGAACTGACCCAGTGAATTTACTTTTTAGACAGCTGAGTTTTTTCATGTCTGTGCAATTTAACGTGCGATCATGAATAACACAGCAAGGCTCTCATTTGCACACCCTGCTCAGCTGAAATTGCATACATCTGTGATGGATATAGACCATATTCTCCCTCCATCCCTTTTCCTTTGCTCAGGACTCTTCCCTTCTTTGCTCTTCGCCATATATTGAACACCCTCCCTGGAGCTGGCTGAGGTCAGACCAGGGTCTGGACATCCATCTCTGCCAGGGAGCACCCGGGCTGGCCTGGGACCTTGCTGGGTTTGTTTCTCTTCATACCAACGGTGAAATTATGGGTCTAGGGTGAGCCTAGCTCCATACCTTGGTGGGAAAGACGTTCCCTTTGCTTCTGGGCACTGCTGGCTCAAATCCCCGCTGCAGAGGAGCAGGGCTGCCCGTGGACGGTGGAAAGCACTGGTGGGAAAGCTGGACAGACACCAGCTTGGGAAAGCCAAGAGCCCTGAGCCAAAAAGGAGACATCTCAGGTCTTCCTCAGCTGTTGGACACTTTGGGGTGGCTGCTGGCTGTTTTTCATGAGACTTCTGGAAACACTCCAGCTTTGGGAAACTTTGAAATACCTTCATTTTTGGCAGGATGAGAAAGTTGTTTCCTACCCAGAATGAATCCGGCTCCAGTTTCAAACAGCAAGAGCCGAGAGGGGTGGTGATGGCCATTTCCATCCCTGTCTGGCCATTTTTATTCCCTCTGGTTCTCACACCTTAACTGGAGAGCGGAGCCGGACTGGGAGGACTGGCCACCCCGAGGGACGGGCCAGGCAATCTTTTACCTTGAGGTCACTGCTTCCACCCCAGAGACAGGCTAGGAGAGACTGAAAGTATTTACCATCTGATGCCTGTCCAAGTGACTTGCGAGAAAAGAATTCAGGGCTGCCGTCCAGCTTCTTGATGGTCAGGCAACTACATCAGAAAACCTCAGCTTCATCTGGGACCAGTTGACCCCTCCAAGCTCCCAGCCACCGCGGCAAGGCCAATGAGGGAGAGAGTAGCAGCCGGGCAGTGCCCTCTCAAGGTAAAAGGGTCTTTTGGATGCACGGTGGCAGGGACACTTGATCCTTCACCATTTTCCTGGCATTTCTAAGTAGGTTTCATTAGAAAGAAGCACTGATAAATGAGACTCGGTGCTGGTTCTGGTCTCAAAGCCTGACATTACCAAGAGGAAGGAGATGACTACAAGGGGAGCAAATGGACTACCACAACCAGGAAAGGGCTTTCTTAGTCAAAACCATAGTGAGATCTCGTCATTCAGACGAGATTCATTCTCATCTCATTAGTACAGCCCAGCCTTATATCAGCTGTTATGACAGGACATGTTTTCTTAATAGGCGTATCAAACCCTGGACAATAATTCTGTGTGGTCTCTTTTTTTTTTTTTGCAGTCCAGACAAGAGCAATTCATAATTGTCCCCCTTAGTTAAACATTCAGATAACCCAAAGTATAAGACTTTTGTAAAACAAATCCTGGAAACTTCAGCCAGATGAGTCTTTCCATTATTATTTGGAAAACAGTGTCAGAAATCATCACATATCAAACATCATGATCCTCTGAGAGTTTATTTTTGGTATCAAACATCATCAAACATAAACTTATTTTAAAAAATCTCACTGGGAGTTTTTTCTTTCAGACAAGATATAAACCCCAGATCCTGACCTTGTGTGGTTACTGACAGGCCCTTGGTATTTTCCATGGAGCTGCACGGCTAACTCATGTTTCCTGATCAAATTGCTCATTCTTTTTGACTATCTCTGTTTTTCTTGTGGTTTCAGGCTAAAACAGAGAGTGTTTTTCCTTCAGTTCTTGTCCTGCTCGAGTGTGCTGTGTGCTCTCAAGCAGCTGCCATGTCCCTTGCAGCATCAGTAATGCTTTTAGGTCTTGACAAATCGACCTTTTAAATGCAGCCAGCTCTGCTTTACAGCAGGAGAGCTTAGGTGGTGTCTGCATCCTTCCAGCCCTGTTTTCTGTGATGCTGGGAAGACTTTTGAGGATGCAAGTGCTGCACCCTCGCAGCAGCTTGTGCTGTGCCCGGGGTGGTGCTGGAAGAGGTGTGGGTGACATGGGTTGTGTCTGCTCCCAAATGTTAGAGCCTTTCATGTCCCCAGAGCACTGTGAGCCAAAGCAGCTCAGGGTGCGGGTGGATCCAGGACACTGGGACTGTGTGCAGGGAAGGGAGGGTTGGGGCAGGATGGAGCTGGTGAGCGGACAGTGACCTAGGGCAAAGATACACTTCCTCCACTGCCATATCTCCAGTGGAATGCTCTGCACAGCTTCCTTGCAAACTCCTGGCTGTTGCTGAGACCTTCACAAAGACCTCGTGCACCAAGCACTTCCTATCATCCTTGTGGACTGGGAGGAGTCTGGCCCCTGCAGAGAAGGGGCTTCCAGCGTAGACACTGGGCAGGTGAGCAGGACTCCGCGTGGTGGGCTGGTCTGGGGAGGATGGAAGAGCTGCCGGTTCACCTGTCTTGCACCTCATTTACACTCCACGCTTAAAAGAACCCCAAATGAGTGGTCACCACACAAAACCAGTTGGCAAGGGGACCTGCTGCTACTCCCCAGGGAATAGTGCAAGGTCTGGGCTGGGTCTCCATCTCCTGAGCAAGACTAGAAAGCCTGAGGCTAGTGATGCCTCCACATGCAGAGGGGTCCTGGGCCACTAGCCCTCCCCTATGGCCCCTCCCCATGCCAGAGACATCTGGAGACTTCTCCCAAGCTTGCACTTTACATAAAGCACCTCCTCTTGTCCACTTCCCCAGACAAGTCAATAAAGACATGACTGAAACTTCTGGGGGGGNAGATTTGGGTGGGGGGGGGGGGGGGGGATCCAGTGGAAAAAAACAAGCCTCTCAGTCTCCCTATGGTTATGAAAGCAACGATGTCGCATGGAAAGTATGTACCAGCGAGCAAAGAGAGCTGCCTGTGTTGAGGGGCAAGTGGAGGAGGTGGGCACTGGCTCAAATATGACTCAAAATCAGGGGAAATTATTTCTGATGAACGTAATTACTTCGGCTCCAGCCCTGATCAATACGAGGAGCTGAAATGCTCATAAACCGGCCGAGAATGCGAACTATGCAGAATGATTTGTAAAAGGTGTTTGGCTGGGCGTGCTCTTGCCCGGCTGTCAGGCTGCCAATGGGGCAGGGTGACCTGCTGCCATGGGAGGTGGGAGACCAGCAACTTGCTAATTGCAAACCGGTGGCCCCTAAATGAGAATCCCCCACGAAGGAACAGGCAGGCGGCTGCCTCACAAAGGTCCGGAGTCTAATTAAAAGCAACTTGCTTGGCTTGGCTGGGTTTGTTTTGTGCTCTGACCACAAAGCAAGAGCCAAGACTGGCTCTTTACGGCCAGGCTGGCTTATGCTGGCCCCCACAGTGTGTGGGTAGGTTTCCGGGGACTGGCACCCACCACAGCCTGGGCAGGGGCTCTGCGTAGGCACTGGTGGGGCTGGAGACCTGCAGGACCACGGGGACAGAGCTGAAGGGAACGGTATCCTCAGACCTCATGCTGGTTGAGCTCCAGCTGTGTCAAGCATGGTTTCAATCTGTAGGGGAGAGGTGGTTCCTCCTCAAGGGCATGGCTCTGTCTTGGCGACCTGCACCCACAAAAACAAGTCAGGAGGAGGAAGGGCAACCTGGGAGATCCCCTGCAGCAGGTTGGCCATCCAGAGGAGGCAGGAATTTCCTTCTGAGAAAGCAAGCAGAGGCTGGGGGATGGTGTCCTGGAGCACAAGGGTCTCCTGTGAATTGGTAGTTTGCCTGATGTGGTGAGGAAAGGGAAGGAGAAAGGCTGTAACAGTCTCATTTTTGTCCCACTGTTCGCCAGGGAGACTGGAAAACCCCACCATGCACATCTCCCACCATCTAGGCTTCATCTCAGGAGAGCGTCCCCAGAAACCACGATGGCAGAGAGGCAGAAATGGGAAAAGAAGATGAACAGAGTCCCTGAGCTGGGAGCCACCCACACCCCGGCAGCATGGTGGCAGGAGGAGATGGAGCGGTGACAGCTTCACCTTTCTGCTCAAGCAACACTTGAGCTGCCCTGCTGCCAAGGTGTCTCCAATCTCCTGTGGTGGCAACTCCACCTTTACTTGGCTGCAAGTTACAGCCACCACCTGCTGCCGCTGCACTGCAGCCACCCCACCTCACTCCCATGAGATGCTGCTGCAAAGCTCCCCGATTCTTATTTAATGGCTTTCGGCATCTAAGCCCTGCCTGCACAGGGCCCCTGCACGCACAGCCCTCCCAGCCACGGGAAGGGAGAATGTTCTGGAAGTTTTTCCTTTTCTGACTAAAGATTCTTTTATTATTTTCTTTAAAAAGAAAGAGAGAGAAAAAAGAAAATCCAACAAAAAACCCAAATCCCCATCCGTGACTTGTGACTCACTGGGATGTGTCAGGTTCTGCATTAGGATCTGCTCGATCTGGGCTGGTCCCATTCACCACGGGTTGCCTTTTCTCTTTGCTTAATGGGCCAGTTCTGTTTCTGGCGTGGAGATCAGCACCTCCCTGGCTCTGGCCACACCACTGGGAATGGCCCCTCCAAGGAAGCCACTGGTGGGCTCCCTTTGACAGCTCAGATAGCCTGGGGCAAGAGGAGCATCACCAAGCTGGCCACAGACCTCCGGGACCATCTGCAGAGGCATCTCAGGGGGGCGGGTAGAGCAATGTTGTGAAAACCATGTGTGCCTTGACAGCAGCCCAGATCCCTGCAGCCCCAAGGAAAAAACAGCCATAGCTCCTGCTAGGGATTACCAGAACAAGGCTCCCAGCTGTGGCCACCGTGTGCACCCTGGGAAAAAGCCCAGCAGCTCATTATGGAGCTGCAGCAGGACAGCCTCCTGCCATCGGCTGTGCTGGGATCTGGGCTGGGCTGGGCTGTGCTGTGCTGTGCTGGGAATCGCAAGGCATCCTTCGTGTAGTCCTCCACTAAAGACCCTTTGTGGTTGGGTTTCCACCTGCTGAGGGGCTTTGAGGAGGGTTGGCACCTGACAGCCTGACTGTTGGCTTGGCTTGTTGGCACCTGTTGGCACCTGACAGCCCGACCCATGGCTTGGCTTGTCCCGGGAGCTTTCCTCTGGGTCGGAGTCATCCAAAGCCCCGCAGGAGCATCTCACGAGGCAGCTCCTCTCACGGGCCAAACTCCAGGAAGGGAAACAGCCCAGAAGCTCACTCTGTTGGCCAGGAGAGACACCTGCTCTCCCTGCTCTGGCTGAGCCCAGGGAAGGACAATATCTCTACCAGGTACTGCCAAGGGAGCAACTTAGAACGTGGAGAGCTCTGTGTGTGTGTGGCAGCTCTTCAGCCCTCACTGACGGCCCAGGCTGGAGGCTATGTTTTGGGGTGCTTTTGGCTGCCCTGCATGCTGTCTGTGCCACGTTTCCGACATTACCTCCATCTCCTTCCTCGGGCAGGGGGCTCCCCAGGCCACATGGAGAAATCTAGTCTCCCCATGCTGTGATTTTGCTGGAAATCACATCTAGCACAGTGTGTTTGGGGTTAGGATAGCTGTTTCCCCAGCGATTGGCTGCACTTTCCACCACCAGAAGCTGACCACATTCAAACCCCAGTTTTCTTTACATCCCCTGGTCCTGCTGAGATGTGGTCTGCTGCCCACGCAGGCAAAGCCACTCTGCTGGCCTGCCATGCAGAAAACATGCTCTGGATCGCCTGTGTGAGAATGAAACACAAACACTTTGCAAACCACAGTCCTTGAGTGTGAGGCAATGAGCTGAGAGTTGTCAAAGTGGAGGGGACAATCCTTGGAGCTGCCCGGGTGAAGGTGACCAGCCTGGTACACACAAGCGGAGAAGCAACAGTGGCTCCAAAGGACATCAGCCACCCTCTGTGTCCAACCCTGGCTTTCAGACCTCACCTTGCTGCTGCCGCTGGTCCCTAGTCCTGCCTGTGATCCCCGTCACAGAGATGGTGCTGGGCGTGAGAGGAGACTGATGGTGCAACCCCTCCTGCAGAACAGCCCCCTTCTCCATCAGCTTGGACCAGGGATGCTCTGCACATCCCAGTGTCCCCACAGCAGGGCAGAGCTGTGCCTCCAGCCCCTCTGCTGCAGCTTCTTCCCCCTAAACCTGCACCCTGCTTCTGCCTTCCCCTCCATTGCACTCACCCTTATACCACCTTTGATGGCACCAAAAGGTGCTACAACTCATGGAGAGGCAGCATGAAGGTTCTGCTGTGACATGCAGCTTCTTCTGGCACCTGGACATGTCCTGCTCAGGCTGATTGTCCTCCCTGTCCCCTCGCAGGGCCACAGGCACCTGCTTTGAGCTGGCTTTCCTCTTCCCAGACCTTCTCTGCCTGGGCTGGTCTGCAGGGTATAAGCCCAGAGTCTCTCCTCCTGCCTCTGAGCCCTGGCCCCTGGAAACATCTGCAAGGAAATAGCTGAAGGTATTGAAGTGGAGGCAGGAAACGCTCCGAATTTTTTTTTTTCTAAATATGATCATACTAATGCTATTTGCAGTGTTAAAAATAGAAGTGGAGGGAACCTGCCTTTTTCCTGTTTGCTTTCAGCTCTCACTTTCCTGCCTGTCTCTGCGTTCTGGGGATCTACATGAAAATAAACTCAACAGAAAAGATCTCAGCAGCGTGCAAAGCAAAGCCAGATGGGTTTGTCCAGCAGCAGGGAGCTCGAGGCCGTGACGTCCCCACTCAGGGCAGCTGTCCCCGCAGGCTCCGTGCTGTGGTGGGACCATGGGCTGACCCAGCCACTGGGGTCCTGACCACTCTCACTGGGTGTCTCTGGGAGTGTGGCCACCCTCCCACACACCACATCCCGGCTCTGGTTGCTCTCCTGACTTTCCCAAGCATCTCAGTGCAGCAAGTTGGCTCCAAGCATCGCTGCTGTTCTTCCAACTGTGGCTGGCAGAGCTGTGCTTGTGCCTGGGCCTGGATCTGCTGGTGTGCTACCACAGGAGCCCTGGGCAAAAAATGCCCATCTCTCCTGCTGGAGACGTTTCCTCCACATCCTTTCCCAGGTCTCCCTCCCAGCCTCCATTGGTGCACTGGAGTGGGATTTTGCTGCCAGTCTCTCACCAGCTCATTAGAGAGCAATGGCCATACTCAGCACCTGCATCACTGAATTCAGCAGCTGATGGATTCAAACTCACTTTGGCAGCTCTGAGCGAGACTAGGGCACCCAGAGCTCGAGGGATCGGGATGTGGGAGCCAGCTCCTTTTCCTGTATGGGGAAAAGAAGAACGCTGGAGTGCAGCAAGCCGGCCAGGGAGACAGTGTCTGAACAGCAATGTGCCTTTGATTCAGGAGACGATGCCGCACCCCAGGTCAGCGCAGCTGCCTGCCTGCTGCAGGTGTTCCGATGAAAAGCGAGGTGCTCATTTTTCAGCAGACCAACCCGGGATGTGCGTGTCTTGGATGGAAGCTGCTGCCTGATTTATTGCAGTCTCGGCTCTAGGTGCCTCGGGAGAGTAAGTCCTGGCAGAGGATGAGAGGCAGGCGTGTCTACAGACGGATTGCAGCGCACAAAATACTGCATTGTAGTACAACTGCCTGGAACGCGCTGAAACTGGGAGCGGGGAGGATGAATGAGTCCTCCATCCTGGTTTGCATTCCTTTGGCCTCCCCCTTCCTTTCTCCTGTCGGTGAACGGGGCGGATGGGCAGTCCCGGGCTCTCGGTCTGCCTCAGAAAGCCAGGAGGCAGAGAAGCGCTGGCCGGGAGCAGTGCTGGCACTGGCCTGGCAGAGCACATGGCAGCGGCAGGGGACCTGCTGCGCTGTGCCACAGGTGCCACCCTCTGCAGCAGCGCCCCAAAAGGCTGACTTCTGGGAGTAGTTTTCCATAGGGTGACAACTTACCAGATTGACCTCAGGTTGCTCTTTAAGAAGTCTTTAGTTATCTGGAAATACAGTGTTTAAAATGGCACTGAACTACCACAAGTCACTGCCTGGGCCACTTTTGTATCACAGACCCAGTTCTCCTGCATGTCACTTGAACCTGGCATAACATGATTTTAAAAAGGCCTCCACAAGAAGCTTCCCTGAGTTTCCTTCTCCCTCCAGCTGCTTTCCTGGCCCTGGCATAGCCCTGAACCCCAGTAGCCAGCACTCCTCTGCTGCAGGTTTTCATCTGCCTTTCCCCTGCCAGGCGTGTTTGGTTCCGTTAGCGCCTGGTCTCTTTGCTGTCAGCAAAGGTTCGGGTCTGTCAGCAGTATCCAAAGGGGCCATTGATTTGCAGACGTGACAATGCCCTGGGCTGGTGGATCGTGCTCGGCTGCTAACAGCACACCCCTCTGCTAAGGGGGTTTCACTGGGAACTCACTGACAGTGCTTTTGGGGCCCATTTGGGCACCAAACCTGCAGTGGGAACGGGATCTTGACCCCACCTGGTGCTGATCAGCAATCTGTCATGCTGTTAACTGGGGCCAAACTGGAACCATTGATGGAGGATGGACATACAGCCATGAGGACTGACAGCCCATCCCTGCAGGCTCCAGCCCCCCCCAGCTCAATGCACTGTATCTGCACAGTCCCTCTGTAAGGCACGGTGGGGTGACTGCCCCTGATGTACAGATGTGAGCTGAAGCGCAGGGACTCCCTAGCCTTTCCCCTCTGCCCGGTCCTGCTGCTGACCTGCAAGACATCCCATCCACAGCCCATGTCTTCAGTGGGAATGGGGAATGGGACACAGCCTTGGCATCTGGGCTGACATTGGCGAAGAAAACAGCCCTTCAAAAGGACTTCAACCATAACTTATATATTTAAATGCTCATCTTCTTTTCCCCAGCCAGGCCTAGCAGAAGAATCTAAGGTCCCCGGAATGGTGGGCAGCAACCTCACTCGGGGACCACTGGAGGTGGCTGCTTCCTGCAGCGCATGTGCTCTCCTACTGAACTGGGGCCCATCACCCCACATCGCCCTGGTTCTGCGGGGGGTAGGGGCTGGAGCCGTGGTCTAGAGGGGTCAGGTGGTGGCAGTGCTGCAGCCCCCAGACCCACAGCAGCCCCCAGTCCTCCAGCCCCTCAGCCCTGCAGCCCCCATCCCGCAGCAGCCCCCAGCTCCCCACTGCTCCCAGCCCCATAGCAGCCCCCTGCCCTGCAGCAGCCCCAGCTCTG
>VXBO01007671.1:254545-317397 GCA_013400135.1 Rhinoptilus africanus | reverse complement strand
TCCCTCCGCGTCTCCCTCTGCCCCTTCGCTGGCTGCCCACACGGGTTATGGTAACGTGGCGCCCGCGGGTGCCGGAGGTGTGGGCGAGCTCAGCGCTTTCTTTGCTCAGCACCGTTCCTGGATATTTACCTTTTGCTTTTAGGCAAAGCCCTTTCAGCTGCCCCCGGGGAAAAACTTTTTATAGCCAGACTTGCATCACGCCTGGGGAATGACTGGAAACGAAGCCAACTTTGCTAGAGACAGCTGTCTAAAAATTGAAGCTGTTTTCTTCCCAATAATCTGTTTTCAATTTCTTCTGCTGCCCTTGAAGCCAAGAACAGAACAAAACAAGAGCTCCAGGAGATCCTATAGAATATTAATTGGGTCGAGGCCCTGGATTAGATGAATCAAGGCATCTCCAGAAATTTCCAGCTCAACACAGCAAGGATCAGTTTCTCTTCAAACGTTTTGCACTTGAGCCGTGCCCAGACTGCCCTGGGGCTTGCAGCCACCTTTCTCTGGGGCAGCAGCCAGGCAGCCCCACCGTCTGCCCCAGCAGCCCCAGGATGCCCCTCGTATGCTCCCAGAACCTGATGGGTGCACTGGGGAGATGGGTGGGAGCACCTGAATATTCCCCTTCTCCGTCTGCTTCTTCTCCACTTCACCTGCTTTTCTCTCCCTTCCTGCTCTTCCTCCTTTTAGTGGCACCCGATACAATAGTCCCTAGCACTGGTATTTCTGCCCATGGCCTACAAGCCGAGATTGAGGAGTGAACATCTCCCGGGACCAGGATCCCACATGTGAGTGCTGTGACCCTCAGACCGTACCTAGCTGGCACTGCAAGGTGGGTCATCTGGGCATCCTGGGATCACAACTTTGAGCTGGGACCAGGGAGGAAAATTGAAGTTACCGCTCCCTGGGTATGAAAATAGCTCCTGTATCACTCAAAACCACCTACAGGCAGCATGGAGCAGTGGCAAAGACCAGTGCCAGGACCAAGCCCTGCTGTCTGCCAGGTTTGACGGCTCCGTGGGGCCTTCTTGTGCCCTAGCTCAGGGTGGCAGAGGAGCAGAGGCAATCCCCCAGCTCTGCTTTGCAGCATGTGTCACTGCAAGTGGCAGAGCCCTGAGAACACTAATGGGCCATAATGGCCCTGACCAGCCCCACCTGACCCCACACCTATGGGCCCAGGATCTCTAAGCTCAGCCCAGGGCCTCAGGCTCCTCTTGGGCTGTGCTGGAGGAGGGCTGGGTTCCAGTGCAGCCACAGTGGTGCCTTGGTCCTGACCTCAACCTGCTGATTGTTCTCCTGACTTGGTGTCAGCCCTGCCTGGTCACTATGGACCTGCCTGGTGTTCCTGGACCTGATCCTAGCTCAGGTGGGTATGCTGACTTCCCAGCTTGGCCTGGGACCTGCCTCATCGCTGTGATATTGCCTTATGACCTGCACTCTGGGTGGACCTGGCTGCCACCTCGGGGTCTGAGTTGCTCCCCTTGATGGCCCAACGCCTGGGTTTGGGCATGGTTCTGAATGTCTGGCCTGGACTGGGATGGAGCTGCAGGAGAGTGTGGCCAGCAGGTGAAGGGAGGTCATCCTCCCCCTCTACTCTGCCTTGGTGAGGCCCCACCTGGAGTGCTGTGTCCANCCAACCCTATGCTTCTGTGATTCTGTATGGGACAACAATGGGCTCCTTAGCCCTGGCCCACGGGTGCTGCTGAGAAGACAAGGGACTCTCTTCAGGGGTGTGCTGTGCTACAGCTGAGCAGGATGGCTGGGCCAGAGCCTGTGCTGGTGGAATAACCCAGCATTAGATCCCTGATGTGGTGGAGTGTCAGATGGAGGGGATGCCCTCTCCTGCTGCTGCTGAGGGAGCTGCAGGCAGCACCTCCCTATGCGTGACCTGTCCCATGCAGTGTCTCGTGCATCCCTGCAGCAGCTGACCAGCCCTGCTCACATCCCTCTTCCCCACATCCCACCCCGAATGACTGTGTGATGACGGATTGAGAGCTTGGTTGAAACCCCTGAAGGAGCACAAAGCTCATCCCATGGATTCTTGGGAGGGCGGGGGAACCCAAACCAACAAAGCAGGCTCCAGAAAGTTTGGGCACCCTGTGGTGGGGTGAGATGTGCTATCAGGTTCAACGGGAGCTGGGAGTTCCCAAATCCCCTTGGGCCCTGCCTGCCCTGGGTAGGGGAGCTATGCTGAAGGCTGGGGAGATTGGGGCTTTCCTGCTGTGACAGCATCCCGCTCTGGAGCTGAGGCTGTGATATTAGAAAGGGTCTGAGGGGGGCAATATTATGCTACTGTTTTCTGCTGCTCAGTCCCAACCAAAGTACCTCTGAGGTCAGGTTTGGCAAAAGCACTCTCCTTCTCTTTTTGCCATTGCGGTGAAGATGACCTGGGGCACCACAGCCCTACTGAGAAACGCTGTCCTCAGTTCCTCTCTGTCCTTTGGTGGCCCGGGTGGCAGTGTCTGGCCGAGCACTTGTAATCTAATTATCTGGCTTATGCTGGGGGCTGGAGGGCAGCTTAGCCCCCCCGGTGCGACATGTGCAACTAAACCCCAAGCACGCAGGGTCTCCTCTGGGGCTGGAGAAGCTTGTTGCTGCTGGTCACAGCTGCCAGATGTGTGTACACCACCCTGACCAGGTGTTTCACTTGGGATCCTCGTTACTCTGCTCCAATGCAGGGACTCTGCAGCACTTGGCCGTGGGACAGGGTATGAAAACGGATCTAGCTCCTTGATGTGGCCTGTGGGGATGGAAATCTGCTCCCAACACAGCTCTGGATAACAGGAGGAATAGCTGGAGAAGCATCGTGGGTTTGGGGCTGCAGAGATTTCCAAGCGTGTAAAACTGCACAAGCCTTGGCTCCCTGGGCCCCACTTTGCAGAGATAAAATCAGAGGTGTCAGACCATGTGTCTCCTGGACCCGGTTCAAAAAGAGGATTTGAATAGAGACACGTGTTAACCTGCCACAGCTGGGCTTACACTTAGCCTTGGGAGCTGTATCTGCATTGCTTCTCTGCTCAATGACCCCCTCGCAAGAGCAGGGCAGCCCACTTGGTGTGGAATTTCCTCGAGAGAAGTGCTGCAGGAAGGGGTGTGGGGGGGATTTGTTCTGCATGGGACTTGGCGTGCTCCCCTCTGCTCCTCCCCAGCAGGTCCCACTGGCTTGGGATGCTCTGAGCCAGGCCCAGCAGGGCTGGTCCAGCGCTGCAGGAGAGCTCAGCTAGGTCTGAGTGGGGCATTGGGATCATGTTCCAGCCCCAGCCTGGACATCGTGCAGCTGCTCCTGCGGAGGTTTTGATCTGCAGGTGAGCTGTGCCTTTTGAGATGGTGCTCAAAACCCTCAGGAGAAGCGCGTTGTGTCAGGCTGGGCTGAATCTGGCTGCAAATCTTGGCCTCTGTTGGTGCATGGTGCCTACAAGGAGGCCAACATCCCCCTTCTCAGCAGGGGGAGAAGGGCCTGATCCCCTTCATCCTAGCAAGGTGGTTCCCTCTCCAGCAGAATGGCAAGGATAGCTCTGCCCTGCCTCATCCCTTGCCTCCTCTGAAAGGCTTTGCTCCAGGTGTCAGCTCTGCGGTGCCAAGTCCCGACTCTGTCTCACCCAGTGCCTTCAATAAGGGATGTGTTTATCTAAGGAACTACAAAACAGAGGACTGTGCCCCGGCAATGACCGCACCTCCTTATTGCTGGGAGTTGGACCAAGCTCCTCTGGGACCTGCCCCAGTGTGGTGTGGGGACCCACTGGGACCTGCTGGAGCATGCCTGGTTCCCATCCTGCTCTTCTCTCTGGGTTTGACTTTGTGAGAATTGGAGCCAGGGCAGGGAGGGACTGGTGTGTGCTGGGGCTGGGCTCCCCGGGGCACAGGCACCACCAGGAGGGTCTCCTGTCCCACATGGTGGAGGTCTCTGGGCACTAACCCAGACAGTGGGGCAGGAAGGGGGACCTCTCATCATCCCAACCAGCTACTGGTGAGAAGGTGACTCCAGTCCTGCAAGTAGCACCAGGTTCAGTAATTCCCTGTCAGCAAAGCCTTACTCCAGTGCCTGAGGCATCACCCATTGTGGTGAAGGTGTTGGGCTTCTTTCAGTATGCTGGAGCACTTCTCTTAGGAGGACAGGCTGAGAGAGTTGGGGTTGTTCAGCCTGGAGAGGAGAAGGCTGCGGGAAGACCTTGTAGCAGCCTTCTAGTATCTGAAGGGGCCCAATAAGAAAGCTGAGGAGGGGCTGTGTGCAAGGGCATGTAGTGATAGGACAAAGGGCAATGGTTTAAACTAGAGCAGGGTAGGTTTAGATTAGACATGAGGATGAAGTTCTTTACAATGAGGGTGGTGAAACGCTGGAACAGGTTGCCCAGAGAGGGGGTGGAGGCCCCGTCCCTGGAGGCATTCAAGGCCAGGCTTGATGAGGCTCTGAGCAACCTGATCTAGTTGAAGATGTCCCTGCTGACTGCAGGGGGGTTCGACTAGATGGCCTTTAGAGGTCCCTTCCAACTCAACAGATTCTATGATTCTATGCTTGGCCAAGGAAGCCTTGTACCCACACACCCCCCTTATCGCCTGGCCCCCTCAGGATGATCTTGACTGATAGCGATGCTGGCGTTAACCTGAAAAGAAGTCACATCCCAGTGAGGTTTCTGTCTTAGCTGCTGCAGCTGGTTCAGATTTTTCTCAGCTCCTTCTCTTGACAGCGTTGGCACAAGAGGGACACAACTGTGTCTTTCCATAGGATGGAAAGATTCCTTTCCATCCTTTTCTTTACCCACAGGAGGAATCAAAGGGCAGACAGAGTCCAAGGTCCCAGGAGGAGATAAGCTGTCTGTGCCTTACCTCCATGGCACGGCATGAACCTTGCTTCCATTTGTGGTGATATTACCCTGGGTCCTGAATTTGAGCTTGCGCACTTGATTTTAATACTGTGGAACAGGCTGACCAAGTGGCTAGGGCAGGGGGAAGAGTAGTGCTCCTGCCAAGGCGAAGCTGCCCCATGTTGCAGGGACTGTGTGCTCCTCTTGCCTGTGGGCACTGGGTCCGTCTGTGCACTGTGATCTGAAGAGCTAGGTGAGAGCAGCACTGCCTTTATCCTTGAGTGACCCACAGCTTCCAGGGTGGCCTTTGGAGGCATTTCCAGGTCTGAAATGCTGACAAGACGAAACCACTGATCTTTTTCACAACCCAAAGCAGTGCCACTATGTTTCTCTGCTGCTTCTCTGCTGTATCACATTCAAAGCTGTGCTATACCCACGTCCTGTGGGCCCCGGAGCAGTCTGATATCCCCATAGCTCTATTCAAGCATCTCTTCTGGTCCAGGAGATGTTCAGAAAAGGCTGAAATACAGTAGCATGGCCTGATGCTCAGTGCAAATTGGTCCTCTGTGTTTCAGTCTTAATCCAGTTAGGGGATCAGCGTGGCAGGCTTGCAGTGGCCCACGTGGCTCTGCCGGTGGCTTCATCCCAGTATGTGCCTGTCTGCCCAGGCATCTGTGCAGGGCATGGTGACATCAGCCAGGTATGCATTTCTGTGCTGCTCGGAAATGCCCCAAAATGGGAAAACGCGACCTGGATAGCCTCATCTGTACCCTAGGGTGGTACATCTGAGGGGAAAGGAGGGGGGTTCCACTGTGGAAGTTCATAGGTCTTCCTGTTTTCAGGCTTGTACTGCATTTAGTGGTGCGAGGGCTGTGGTTTCCTTGGGAGCAGCGCCAGGCAGGAGCGAGGCAGTGTCAGCTCTTGAGTGTACCCTGGCAGCCATCAGCCCTCCAAGGAGCTGCTCAGTGGCACTCTGTGCTTGCCTTAATGCTCTCAAGGCTGCAGTTGCATGAACATCCTTAAGAAAATCTTGTCACCCACTCCCTGATGATGGAGAGGTGGGGAAAATTCTGCCTGGAACCGTGGCACGATGCAGGACCTGCTCCTGCTTTTGGAGGCCAGTGCTGGGTCTGCTCTCAGCCCCTTTGAGAGCAGAGGGGAAATGAAGTCCCTTCGGGGAGCAGTGTGGCTCCTCAGCTGGGTTTTTGCCTTTCCCATTTACTGCAGGGTCCTGTGATCCTCAGCAGGAACCAAGCAGGTCACAGCTGAGTTCCCACCAGTGACTCCAGCGTGGGGACTGCTGGTGGCTCGCCCTGGGGCAGAGGTTCTCCCTTCCCTGCGGCAAAGCTGCAGGAGTTAAATGGGAAATGCTGAGACAAGTTAGGGCTTTGTCTCAAAAACAAAGATTTTGCAGAAGCAATGGATGCTTGGGCTGAGAGCGTCCACTCTTGCAAAAATGACCAGTATAGCAGTATGTTGTGGTTATACAGCACATAAGCATTTATAATCCCTTACTGGTAGAACTAATCTAAACACTTTTTCCTCTCTTAGTCACTTACAGTGGGCTGTAGTGTGACACTCATTGGTATCTGGTTAAAAAACAAACAAAAAAACCCAAACCAAACCAAGAAGTACTTTTTTGTTTTCCCTTGAAAATCTAAGCCCAGCATAAGCACAGTTTTTAGTATTTCTTTTGGAAAGTTGCTTGTGAGTGTCAGCAACCCTGACACACAGCTGGTCTTCACCTGTGGGGGGCAAGAGAAGGGGAGCGGATTTTAATATAGCCCCTGGGAAATAAGCATTGGAATACCTTCTAAAATCAGTTTTACCACTACTTTGCTGCCTAGAATTTTTCCTAAGGACACAAAAGATAAACAATGAAGAGCAGAGACCAGAGCCACAGCCATGCTGTGCAGATGAGCAGTCGCTTCCCCCAGGGATAGCCCCAGAGCATCCTCCTGTGGTGCCTTGTACTTGGCCAGACCACCCCAGGCATGAGATGTGTCCCTGTCCCCCTTACCATCCCTGCTAGCCTGTGGTGGCTTCCACACAGTAGTGCAGCCTGGGGTGTCTCTTGCATCCCCCAGCCCTGTTAGTGTGTGCACTGCTCCCTCACTCCAGCAGCCCTGGGGAAGCAGCACCCTCCTGCTGTGCCTGGGACTGCCTCTCCTCCTGCTTGCAGGGCTCAGGAGGGGCTCCCAGCTTGGGGCAGTGATGTGAACCAAGGGAGCAAAATCACACAGGGGCCCTTCATAATTGTGTTTTCCCCCTGAGTTGTTGTTTGCTTTCTTTTCCTAACCGCGAGGCTCCAGGGAGCGTCTGTCATGCTGAAGGGACAGAGGGGTTTGGTCTCTTCTCCACCGCAAAAGCACCGCTCCTCAAAGCTGAACCCAGCGCAGGGCCGGCTGTCCTTACAAGTGACTCTAAGGTTTGACCAAAATGAAAGGGAAAGCAAATGAGGTCTGAAGTGTTGGGCTGACCCAAATGTCCAAGCAAGGGTTTGTGTGGAACAGAGGTCCCTGTGCGTGCCCCTCTGGCTTCCCAGGTGGGAAATCACCATCAACCATTAAATTATAGACTCTTGTTCTTCTTGGGCCTCCTGGCTGCAGGGAGCTGTGGTGTTCTCTCTAGGAAAACATTCATTTAATATCAACAGTACAGCAGTTGTCGCAACCACTCGATTAAGCCAGTAGTAAAGATGGATAAAGTGGATCAAGGTCAGGTCAATTAAAATCAGCCCAAGCCTTATTTCTAAGGCTCTGAGACACAGTTGAGTGCAATGAATGTGCTATGTGGTCCTGGTGTTGACACTCCTGGAAAGAGCTGAGCCTGCAATGCACATGTATTTGCTAAGCAGAAAAAAACCATCAAAAACCCCCTTAGTGCACCATTCCCCGTCGATGGGGATGGTTCAGCTCCATTTGCCTCTTTGTGACTTTTGCTAAAAACCCTCCTCCCAACAGGAAAATTAGCCATGTTATTTTTTTACCTTGTAATTTCCTTGAATCTCAAATAAAGGCTCTAACTGACCTCTGTCCTTCCAGTGTAGATGACACTTTGAGCAAGGCTGTGCCCACAGAAGGCCATTAGAAAGCACTGTGTATTCACACTGGGACCATTTATGCCACAGATGCTTTGAACCAGAAGTCAGACCTCAAACAGGCAATGCTGCGGGACACTCTCCAGGCAAAATAAATGTTTTTCAAGCTGCTGCTAGAAGAGCTCCTGATGTGGAGGTGAAATGGTCCAGGTGAGCCAGAGCTCACCCTGCTCAGGGACAATTTCACACCCAGTTGCTAATTTTTATTTCTGCCCAGACCATCTGTGCAGACCCAGGGGAGTTTTGCCCAAATTCAGCACTTGCAAAGCTTTGGGAGCCTGGAAAAATTTCGTCTTTTGTTGGCTCCAGAAATCACAAGTTTTAGTACATAAAATACCTGCTGCTTATTCCCAGTGTTTTCCCACAAGCCTGGTTTAGTGCTGCTCCATCCCACCGGCTCCTGAAAGCCCTGAGTGATGCTGGCACCGTGCTTGGCAGTTACTTTCCCCTGCCAGTCACTATTTTGTAAAGAATATTTTTGCCAGTTAACTGTGGCTAATGTGCTTTCATCTCTACAGTGTGCATGCAGTCAGGGCATCTCTGAAAGGTGGTACTTAATAAAAAAGAACATGTTGATGAACTTTCCTCTCCAGCCAAGCCCTGTGCTTTTCCCACGGGCTCCGCTGCAGTGCACATACCCAAATGACCTTGGGATTTGAGCTGAAAAACTGCTGTTTTCTCAATGCCTGCTTGGCTTTGGGGCACAAATTCCATCATTGCTCTCATGGCAAAGCTGGGGATGAGTGACAAGGGATGCCGGTGACATTTCCCTGTGGAGCAATGAGTCTGCAACACATCCTGCATTCGCCAAGCAGTGCCTAGCACCAATTTAGAGTCACCATTTTCACGGCTGCTGGATCTCCTGGGCTGTTCCATGTCACCTTGCTGGGGCAGCAGTACGGCTGTGACAGCACAAGGCTGGAGGAGCGCCCAGCCATCCCCGCAGGCAGGACTAATCCCCTGCTGCCAGCTTCCACAAACAGCATCCCTCTGGTGTAAACACAGCTGGGGAAGAAGAGGAAACTTAATTTTCAAACCATTTGTGGTAGCGTTCAAGTCTACAGCCCCAGGAGCTTTCTCTGCTTACACACCAGCATGAGCAATAATAGTATTTTACAGTGATTTTCTTCTCCAAGGCTCCCCGCAGACTTAGCCTGTGGTCTAGGGACAGGTGAACTCCAGTTTTGCAGAACAGGGCCGTGGTCCCAGTCTCTGCAGTGATTTTGGAAACATTACCTGTCTGCTTAAGGCCCTCCAGGCAGCTTGGAGCTCATCTCCTCTGGGGCTGTGCCAGGACCCAAGGGATGTTCCTCAGAGCTCCCTCTGGGGAGTGGTTCCACCTTGCAGATTAGCCTTTAGTTAAATGGATGCAACTTTGTGGGTGCTCCAAGACCAGAGTGGCTGAAAGCTCTGCTTTCTCCAGTACCACAGAAGCCATGCTCAGTGGGGAGGAGCGGGATGTTTCACCCCACTGTCCCTCAACGATGCAGGCTGACAAGTGCATCACCTATGGGAGAGGAAGGCAGGAGGTGGAGGTGCAGCATAAAACATGTCCAGGTCACTGAAAATAAGAAAAGAAATGCTGAGCACGAGTTGGCAGGAGCTGAAAGCAGGTATATGATGGCCCAAACAAGTCCAAAAAGCCATCAGACACAAAAAGTGAGTCACTGAGCAGCAGCTTTGTAAGCAGGAAAGGGGGTGAGGGCCGAGTGCTCCTAAGCTGAACAATTAAGTCCTTTTTAGGTTAAAAAAAATATTGTTGCATCGGCTTAAGACCGCTCGCAAAGCCGGAGGTCGCATTCCAGTCCTACGAGTTGTTTTATTGTGGTATATTTTCCTTCGATGTTATCGCTGGAGGAGCGGCTCCGCCCGGGCTCTGGGCTCCCGAAGGACACGGGGTGGGGGAGGCATTACCGGGGGATTTGGGGGACTGGGGGCGGCAGAGACGCTCCGCCGGGNAACCGAGACGTGCACTAGGACTGGGAACCGGCGCTCTGCACCGGGGCTGCGCATCAGGGCATACACCGAGTGTGAGGGACTGGGAACGGGGTGTGAAGGGCTGTGCACCGGGACTGGGACCTGGGACGTGCACCCGGGATGAGGCGCCGTGCACCGTGGGTGGGAGACGGGAGGCGCCCCGAGGCCGAGAAGCGGGTCGTGCCCCGGCGCCGAGCCGCTGCACATGCCCCGGTGTGCGGGAGGCAGGAGCCGGGCATGCCCCGGGGCTCGGCGGCTGAGCCGGAGGGTGTGCGTATCCCCAGGTCTCACTCGGCAGTACCAGCCCCCGGTGCTCCATCCCGGGCATCCCGGCATCCCGCCGATGGAGCGGTGCTGGTCCCTCGGCTCCTCCGGGGTGGAGATGCGCTGGTGGCATGGCTGGGGAAGAGGCACCCCTGAAGTATCCAACAGTCTAACCGTTGTTTTGGTCTACTAAAACAAACGTTTCTCTTGATGTTTTTCTTATCTTCGTCTGGGGGTTTGGTTTTGCTGTTTGTTTGGTTTGGGGTTTTTTTTTTTTTTTTTTTTTTTTTTTTTTAAACCTTTAGTTCAGTTTCCCTCAGATACCCAAGATACCATCTTTGGTGGCTGCTGTCAGAGTGCGCCCCAGTCTTCCGCTCTCGACACGTGCTGCATAAATATGTCTCAAGTAGGATTACACACTAACATATTTATTAATCAGATTATAACGAACTTGAGAAGGATGAAGATGAAACAGATGTGGTTAGCAATAACCCTGTATCTGATGGCAGAGCGCTCTCTGTGCTGCAGGACAGCTCAGCTCCTGGGCTGTGCTCCGGGTAAGCCGGCGCACGGGGAGCGGGTTTTCTCTGCCTGGCTGCCTTCGGGCTCTGATGACCAGCCAGAGTCGGGCTCTTGGTGAGCAGCCAAGGGCCAGGGCAGAGGAGACCAAGAGAAGTGATGTGTGGGTCATGGTGCTCTGGGAGAACCTGAGTGGTAGCAACTGCAGGCTGCTTTTCTGGGGAAGAAGATTGTCTCTGAAAACCCAAAAGGTTGTTTGGGGTTTTTTTGCCATTGCTTGCGTTCCCTATCACTCCCAAACCATTTCTCTCTCAGTTTGAGCTCACACCAGAAGCATCTAGTGTACTCGGGGAAGTCTGTGTGCACAGGTCTGATTTGTGCTTCATTCCATCACTGCATGAGGTTTCCCTCGCAAGGAAGGCGACCCATGCAATAGCAGGCAAACCTTGATTCCAAAATCGAGGGAGCATTGACATCTGTTAATGGTTAAAGCCTTTTTAAGGCTACTTCAGTTTTGGGAGATGCTAGTATTTCATCAGCTCCTCTAAGACCAAAAGCTGGTGGTTCACCACACTGATCTTAAACTTTTGGCTAAGAGAAGCAAGTTAAGTTCTTCTTTCACTTGTGCTTCTTCATACTTTTCTGGTGCATGGGAGAGTGGGATGCTAAAGAGAAACCTTGGAAAAAACGTGCAGGGTTTGGCCACAAAGATCAGGCTTCTGTTGTCTGGTTGCCAGCAATTACGAGACTGGTTTTCCTGAGTCAGGCAGTCCCTTTCAGTCCTGTCAACCTGCTAAGTCAGGCTTGGGGAAAAAAAACGGGTCTGAAGTCAGTTAATGAGCCCTATTCATTCCCCTGGACCCTCTGCCATTGGGAACGATCAGTTTTGTGTTTTAGAGATGTTTCTGGTCACCGGATCGGCTTTGAGCCCTGGGTGAACATGGGGCTGGGGCTGCCTCCGTGTTTTTTGGGAACTCGCTGACTCCCTGCTGGAGGGCTACTTTAAACCCTGCTTATCATAGGCCATGAAAGAGCAGAAAAGACTGCTGTTCCTTGGATGCTGACCACCAGCCTCTTCCCCCTCTGCTCCACAACCAGAGCAGAGATGGTGTCCTCGCTCGCAGCTGGCTCCTGTTCCCAGAATGGGGGCTTTGGGACATGTGGCTCTTCCTCCTGTGACTCCCGTGTGCTTGAAGCCACGTTGCAGGGAGCAGGATGGGACCAGGATCTCCTGGGGTCAGACCTGACTTTCCCAGCAGCTGGCTTAGATCTGCCACTGGCTGCTTGTTGCCCACAGAAGCTCAGGTGGCACTGGGCAGGGGTCTGGCAAGCCCTCCTGGGGCACACTTGGTGTGTCACGGCATTCCAGGACCTGTCACTATCCGAAGGGAGGCAGATGTCCCCAGTGTGTCCTTCGTTCTTGGGCATTGGGAGAGATGGCCAGAACTGGCTGTAGCCATGTGTATCCTGTCAATGGTTAGGAGAGGGCCTGGGGACCGAATCCGGGTGGCACCAAAGGTGCCGGCTGTACTGTAGGTACAAAGGTGAGCGCTGGCAGGACCCAGGGGGCTTGGGTGGGCATCCTGCCGTGCTCCCTGCAATGCTGCAGCCTCCCCTTGCTCGAGACAGACCTGCCTGACTGTCCGGAGCTGGTAGTACAGGTATTTGCTTTGGATGCAAAACTTAGAAAAATAAATAAATAAATGTTTAAAAAACAATTTAAAAAGGTGACCCATATTGAGGGGAGTGCAAAGCGCACAAGGGTGTGCCGAGGGTGATGTTTTCTTCATCTCGTCCACTCCTTGTGCACAGCCTGACCCCTGACTGTCCTGGTGCCGGCGGGGCTGCGTGGGGCTGAGCCGTACCCAGGTGGTGATGCACGTGCTTGGTTCTTCAGCAGCGCTCTGCGGGCACGTAACCCTCCTGGCTCTGCTTGTCAAATGTGAGGGCAGTAAGAGGCTGGCCACAAAGTGCCAGGGCTCCCTTTACTGCTCCCAAGCATTGCCTTGTTGCAGCCACATGCAGGTGCGAGGTCTGACATGGGTCAGGGTGGGACATGGCCCAGCCATCCTGGCAGGCGGGTGACACACAACCACCATCACCTCTTAATGGCACCAGGAGCCTCGTGCTGAGGGGTTGGTGCCGGAAGGAATGGTACTAAAGGCTGCTCCACATGGGAGCATCCTCCTCCTCAGTCACCAAAGCCACATCTCATGTGAATGCTTCTCTAGAGAGCACGACTATTTCTTGCAATGGAGCAGTGGGCAAGTCTTGTAGTCCCCCGTGTTTCTCTCTCAAAGGCTCAAACCTTACAGTATATGACAGATTCACTTCCAAAACACCAGTGCGTGTGGCTTCAGGTTTGAGGATAACACTGTGCCTCTTCTACTTCACATCCCTCTTGATCCTGGTTCTTCTAGGTAGCGTTTGTGGTGAGTTTATGAAGAGGAGGACTTGGCTCCTGACAGCGCGCTTTTATAAAACCGGTATTTGGGGAGCACTGTCCATGTTTTTTGTAGTGGTTGGCATTCATCTTATCTCTTGTTGAATTTTGCTCTCTAGTAACGTTTTCCTGCCATGTGTATCTGACAATTGACAAATGAGAGCTGTAATGACGCTGTTTTTCAGTTATTGAGATCAATAAAGTGAACTTTAAATTGTCACCTTTAATGTGCTGATAAATAATCCTGGGCAAAGTCACTGCTAAGGGTTTTAAAATGATGCAACTTTAGCGGCTGCCTGGATTATCTATTAACATCTGCTGGAAACCAATCAAAATAAAAGATGAGGTTGGTGTTACTTTTACCGTGGTGTTAGGGCTGACTTTGTTCATTGCATGTATTTGAAAAAGGACCCTAAAACCACCTGATACAGAAATTCCCTCCAATGCATTAGCTTGGATTGTACTTTTTATGCCACATAATAGGTGAACTGAACAGTTAGCTGCTCTGCCATGGTCTGCTGAGCAAACTGTAGAGTTGGGTTGACTGTAGGTGAAAATATTTTGAATGTTTGGTTAACTTTTTCCTCTTAATTTCACTAAATTGAAAATAAGCAGACTTGATCTTCGAACGGAACATACTTGTTTGCAGTACCTCATTTTGTGTTTGAATTTATTTCTGGAGCTTATTAAGTTACAGAGAAAACATTACAATATTTTCAGAAGAGAAAGGTCAAGCCAGAGCCCTTAAAACTTCTCCTTTTTTAATATCTGAACCAATTTGCTGATATCTGCACTAACAAGTCACGTGCCGTGATTGAGCTTAAACTTTTTTTGCATAAAAACGGGAAGCCCTCGGTTTGCTCTGGCAGCCTTGCTGGGGGTTGCCTGTGCTGAGGGTGCACAATTTATGGCCAGTTACATCTTTTGAACTCATCCCTCTCTGGCTTTCGGCAGCTCTTTAGTGAAACCCGGAGACTTGCGGGATGGTTTGCATCATTGCCCCATGACCGCGGGGGCCGGTGAGCCCGTTCCCAGCCGTGGTGTGGTGGGGGTTGCAGGAGAAGAGCTGAAGGGTGGCGACGCAAAGGTGGCCCTGAGGGTCCTTGCTGTGGCTGGGGGAAGAGCAGTGCTCTCTTTGAGAGCATTTGAGAAAGCATTTGATAGCTCTGCTGGTTTCTCCTTCAGCAGAGCAGAGGCTGCCGCAGCCAGGTTTGCTGTGAGAGAGGAGGGCATCGCTGGTCCTGCCATGGCTGAAGACTCCAGAGCCAGTGCAGCCCGTGGTGCCACTGGGGTTCTGGACCAAGTATTGAGATCCCTGTTTAATCTGTGCATGCAGGCTTCCTCTCCAAATAAACCTGAGGGCTTGGGGTGGGAGACCACGCGTGCGTGGACCTCTGTGTGCTGAGGAGCAGAGCCCTGGAAGAGGCACTGGGCTCCTGCCCTCACCATATTTCTGCTTGCTCAAGCGTCATCTCCTGGAGCCACAGTTCAGTACTTTCCTTGACTTAAAGCAAGGTCATGTCACCCACTTGTATCTGGAAAAGTCTTGTGCTTTGTTTACCCAAAACAAACAGGCAGGAGGAGAGCTGCAGCGCGATCGCCAGCAAGCAGCCTCCCACGGACCCGGGAGAGCTGCGGGGTTTGCGAACAAAGAACCTGGGGCAGCCGAGCTGCTCATCTGTGCCTCTGCTGATTGCATCCTTATCTGGGGCCAGCTCTTGGTGGAAACCCTTGAAGGCACACCTTTCCTTCTCCACTTCGATGTCCCTTGGTAATCTAAATAGCCCAGATTAGTCCCCAGCTGCAGAAAGCTCCCCCAAGCACTGGTCCTGAGGAACCCCACAAAGTTTTGGGTTGAGTAGCATTGCACAAGAGTTTCTTAGCGCTTAGTTTAGGTTCCTCCAGACCCAAGGAAATGCATGGCAGTGGAGGAAGAGCCTGTTGGTGGTGGTAGAGAGGAACCTTGCTGCTTTACAAGCATCTCGCCTGCAGCAGTGGCATAAGGAGGTGGTTTGCATGGGTGAGGGGCACCCCTGAATTTGCCTTCACATTGATGGAAGTGTCTCATTGGGATGTTTTTGCAGGAAATGCTTGAGAAATGTTTGGAGTGAGAAGACTCCAGTAGGTTTGAGTTGCTTGCGTTTTATATCCATCATGAGCAAGTTTCAAGCCTGTAACTCCATCAGAAGGTCGCAAGGGTTGTTGAAAACCTCAAGGAATGGAGCTTACATGGTTTTGAAATAGGAATCGGAGCTCAAGGGTGGAAAACTTGCCAGGCATCCACATCTGGCGATGCAGATCATGTCCATAGTCTGTTATTTTATCTGCTACTTCTCGGGATATTTAGTCCTCCTAAGCAGGATTGTGTAACTTGAGGTGGGGGGAAAGATCAGGTTTTGCCCTTTTCAAATCTTCATCCCTGTTGAGTCAGATCGTGTCTTAAGGGTAGGAGAAGTGACAGGGATATCTTCTTACAATCTGCTAGCAGGGGTGTCAGTGGAGATATTAATGACCCTTCGTCCAGCTGATTGCAGTGGTGCAGGACCAGCAGCTCCAGCTGCCTTGAGCCAGGCACCTGCATTTTGCATCCCACTGGTGCACATTTCAGTGGTAGCTTCATGGCCATCCCATGGAGATGGCCTGAACCCGAGCACTGTCCCACCCCAGCAATGATGGCCACAGGAGGGGTCAGTGAAAGCCCTGGCCGTGGGTCAGAAGATGGGTGTCTGCTTGCACGGCAGGCGTCTGGGCTGCAGAAGGAGGTGAGGATGGGAGTGAGCTCCTGGGCATCAGCGTTTGTCCCAAAGATGGGCACTGCCAGTCCTGCACCGGGAGCTGGGCCAGCGGCGTTGAGCTCATGTCAGCTGTTCACGGATGCTTCCGAGGAGGGTGAAAGGATCTCAAAGTGGACAGTTACGCATTGCCTGTCTCGGAGGAACTGCTTGCTCGTTTTTCTTCCAGCTCCTCGTAGTTATTCTTTGATGCATACCCCGACACCAGAGGGTTTGTGGGTTTTAATTAGTAACCCTGGTCGGTTTAGTTATCCATGCAAGTATCCAGTCCTCTTCTGAATCCTACTGCGTTCCTATCCTTGGCATCCTTTAACAACCATCTACACAGCAAAATCTGCACAATGTTCTAACTAACAAGGACTTTGTGTATTAAGTTGCTGCTCTACAGTTTCATTTACAAAAATTAAAAATAAAATATATATTTTGTTGGCTATTTCATTGCTTAAAAGAAAACAGTTCTGGAAATACAAAGATCTAGCTGAAACATTTTACAGCTAATATTTTCCTTCCCAGTTCGACTTCCAAGTTACATTTGTCATCTTGCTCTAAAAGCCCCAGCTGCCTAATGGAAAAAGCTTGCTTTTTGCTTTTCTGGGGCTCTTTCTCCAAAATCCATTGTTTCAGCAATAATCGGCAAACAGGGTTTGAGAGCGAAGAGATCCGAGTTACTGTCCCCTTTTTAATGAGTCAAAATTCAAGTGTTTTATTTTGAAACCATCTTTTTAGCTCTATGGGGCACCTCTTGGGTTTTTTTATTTTTATTTTTTACAGCACCTTGTACCATGGGACTGACCCCACGTGTAGGATTAGAAAGCCTGTAAGCTTTGATAATGCCGAGTAATTAGCAATATATCAGGAGCTGATTCTTGGAAGTGAAGTCAAAGTTTTCATGTAATAACTCTTGGCAAATTTATTGATGCTTGAATATCTGTGAATTCAGGAAGGAGCAAGCTGGAAAGTGAAGGTGTTTGGGGTTTGCTTTTTTGACTCTTCCCAAACTCTAAACCACGCAATCTAAATAAGGATAGGGCTGTTCCTGAAAATGACCGGAAATGGAATAAATTTCTAAAGTCCATTAAATGTGTGAGCTGCAGCAGGGATAAGAAGATATTTAGACAATACTTAGATATTGAAAAATAAACTTTACAATGATGGTATTTTAAAAACATTTTTGTGCTTCCTTGTCATGACTTTGTTCCTGTGTTGGCTGCATTTATACCTGTGTTAGCACCAGCTGCTTATCTCTAAACTTTTGCTGCAGCTCTAGGAGCACCTCACCGATTTCTCCTTATCTTATTGCAGGTTGAACTTCACGTCCACCTGGATGGAGCCATTAGACCAGAAACAATCTTGCACTTTGGCAGGTGAGTTTTGGGGGGGTTGTGTAAGAAACTCCGGGAACTGTGGTTCAAAAGCATCATCCCTTCTGCTTGTCCTGCTCTCCCACAGAAGAGCTCGTGCTGGCAGGCTGGGAGAGCTCTCTGTTGCTGTGCAGGCACCAAACCTGTCATATCTCTGCATGGACTGGTCCTCCAGCTGCATGGTGTGAGGATACTGAGCCCTTCCCAAAGCCCAGTGTTGCAGCAGGGCTGGTACTGGTGGCAGGAGTGTGACCAAGGTGTTCCTGTGAGCCGGGCGAGCTAAGAGGAGCCATTGTGAGCAAAGTAGAGAAGATGTCTCATAGACAGAGCTGGCTGCCTTTGAAGCATTCCTGGGAAATGGTGGAGTCGGTGTGTTTTCATTTCTTTTTCCATGTTCCTAATTGCAAGTGCAAATGAAATAAAAGCAGACTGGGAGTGTCGTCTTGGTGGTGGTGGTGCCGTACCACGGTCTGGGGAGTAAAAACCAGCTTGGGTGCTGCTCCCTGCCCTGCTGCTGTGTGCCTTTGAGGCCAGGCTGTCCGCCTGCTGCCAGCGGACCAGGAGTCCCGCTCCTCTGAGGGTGACCCAGGAACTTGGCAGTGACTTACAGAGGCTGTTCCCTTGACAGATCCCACGTCCATCTTCTTGCTTCAGCGTAGCTTGTGTGGGAAGCAGCGAGGTGAATGATTAACTGGTGTGAGGGCCTGGCTCCGTGTCTGTAAGCAAAATAAACTTAAGACTCCTTCCAGCTGTCACTATTCAAAAAGCTCATGGAGACTAGCCGATACCCTCAGATGGAGAAAGTGGCAAACTTAAAGATTTCAGGAAACGGCTCTCAGGCACACCTCTGGTACTTTGGGGAGGAAATCAGTTCTCAGGAGGATGGGAAGTATCTCTGGCGTCCTGCGAGCCCAGCAGATTCCAAAGCAGTGCAGTCCTAGGGGAAAATATTCTTTCCAAAGTGGCTTTTTTTGCAGGGAGTGTCCATACAGTTTTGCAGTGTTGTCAGAGTAAGGAGGGTGGATCAGAGATGTTTGTCTCGTTCGTTGCAGGACATTGGCACGGCGAGCTGGGGCAGGGTTCCTGTTGGCTGGTGGGCTGCAGGGCTGGAATACAAGTTCCGATGGACAGAAGAGCTCCCTGGGGTTCTGCTGGGTCCCTCTGCCAGCGAAGGAAAAATGCCCGTGTAGTCCCCCAGAAGGGCTGTAGGAGCCCTGAAGCCCAGGAGGCACCAAACATCTGAGGATCCTGTGCTTCTCTCATGCTTAGGGCAGAAACCTTCAGTGTCCCAGTGTGTGCTGAGTTCCCTCTTATTTTTAAACAGCGATGGCATCCCCCGGAGCTGCCAGCCCGTGGGTGGAGCAAGGCTATGCTATTCATGGGCTCTAAATCCAGCACTCATGCTAATGTAGAAGCAACAGGGCAGTGGAGGAGACTGCAGGGGACTGCCTTACTAACCTTGCCCTGGACACAGAAAAGAAAGCTGCTTGTAGTCTATTTTTAAAGGTAAAGAGCTGGAAATAAATTTGCCAGGTGGTGGCTGACCATATCCAAATAACCTGAAGCTGCTGGGATGCACAAGCGCCCCTTGGGCAGTGGCTGAACTTGGCTAGTTTTGGAAACTTTAGCTCCAGTTCTGTCAGGTCTGCGTCAGGCTTTGCATTCCTGCCCTCCCACCCCAGCCCAGCAAAACAATTTATAGCCATGGCAGACCCCTCATGGGACCGACAGGGCTGAGTGTCCCCAGCAGACACGAGCCCATTCCCCTGGGGCAGGTTTGCTGCGGGAAGGCTCCCAGTTACCAGGTGGGTTGGTAGGACAGCAGCAGCTCCCAACGCCACACTAGCGAGAACCACCAGAGCCCCTCAGATGGAGACCTGGCTCCAGTGTCCCTGCAGATCATCCCAAAGCGCTATCACTGCCAGCTGCACAGAGGCAATCCTTCGGAAAGCACATGGAAGAGGTCCGGAAAAAGACTTTGCTGCAGGAAACTTTCCGTGGGCAGGTGGAGGAAGATATGGGGATGGTTCCTGGAGCAGAGACTGAGTCAGTGCCATGGAAAGGGCAAAGCGGGAAGGAAAACCGATGCCTTGCCAGCGATGAACGTCTCCTGCTGAGTGCCAGCAACTTAATCTGTGCAGATTGCATGTGAAGGCTGAGCATGGGGCTGCTTTCCTTCCTGCCCGAGCAGAGAACGAGCAATGTTTACTGGGCCTAGGAGCAGGGTCGTTTGGGCTGCTTCCCTGCTCATCGGGAAAACCACTGGCATCGGGCCGCTAAAGCTGTCGGTGGTGTTTTGTCTCTATTAGCAGAGAGATCTGTCAATCGGCTGTAATTCATTGTGGCAGGAAAGAGGATTAAAAGCAAATGTCTAGTTATTATTCCTAATTTAGGTTGGCATTCATGGCAGAGTGACAGCCTGTGGAGTGGGGGTTGCCTGGGAAGCATGTAGCACCCTCAGCTCACAGCCCCCTCAAGCCTGGCTGCCACCCCACTGGGGACACCTCCACCCACCCAAGACTCCAGGGGCAACAACCTCTTCCCTCTTGGAAGAGTTTAGGTGGGCTTTACCTTCTCCATCGCTTCAGTGAGAGCAGTTGTTAGGATGGCCATTTTCTCCTGCGTGAGAGGTGTCCCCATCAGAGGATATGCCACCACGATGTTGGGCTTGAGCACCAGCTTGCTCGCAGAAGCTGCTGGCATTACACCGATAAGCCACCACACTTCTGCATGTGTGATCCCAGGCCTGGGAGAATCTCCATGATTTTTCAAGCCTTTGAGCTTTCATAAGTGGAAATTAACTTTTCTAAAGAATTTTGGTAATTCTGCCACTAGGACTAAAAGGTGCCAAGAAATAGTCCAGAGCCCCTTTAGATGAACTCCTTAAGCTTAAAATATGCTCTGGCTCTGTTCCTGTTGGGTCAGTCTGGGCTTGTATTTCAATTTGTTTGTGCTTTGCCTGTGTTTTGGATTGCCTTCCTTCCCACTGAGATTCAGGGCTGCATCTGTAAGGAGATTTTGGAAGGACAGCATGTGCTTTATCTTTTCTGTGAAGAAATGGTGGTTAATGCTGCCAGCTCAGGATGTGATTGCTGTATGAAATAGACTGATTAAAAATGCGATAGCCTTCCTCATCAGTAATACGTGCCTTCATTTCCAGAAAAAGAGGGGTTCCTCTCCCTGGCAGCACTGTTGATGACCTCCTGAAGCATGTCAGCTACAAAACACCACTGACACTTACCCAGTTTCTAGAGAAGTTCAATCACTACATGCCTGCCATTGCGTAAGTACCCAGCTCTTTGCTTCTGCCCCACAACCCTTGGCAGAACCCCTTGGCTAATGTTGCTCAGCCTTGGAGATTACCTCGCCCATCCCCAGTGTGCCCCGGGGGTGACAAGTCCTGGTGATGGGTCCCACTGCCGTCCCTGCAGGGGTGACCGTGAGGCAGTGAGGAGGATCGCCTACGAGCTTGTGGAAACAAAAGCAAAAGAAGGCGTCATCTATGTGGAGGTCCGGTACAGCCCTCACCTCCTGGCCAACTGCCGCGTGGATCCCATCCCCTGGGGCCAAACCGAGTGAGTGATCCTGTCGTGCTGGGTAAACAGTGGGTGGCCGGTGGGGCACAGAGAAGGCATGGCCCACGCTGGGTTCAAAGCCGGGTGTGGCCAAACCTTCTCTCTCCTCCAACACAGCAAATGCCAGCACTCTTCCACCTCTCTTCCCCATCAGTGGTATTTTGCCTCTTACACTATCTCCATGTGTTTTAACATCCCTTGCTTTGGGCAGCAAATTCTGCATGTGGGGAGCACCTGGCCCTGAACTTCTGGCTGCGGCTGGTCTCTGTGCGAGGGGAAGCAGCGTTCGGATGTGGATTGCCTGCCTGCAGAATGTGAATTTGAGTTGGTCAAGACAATGAGCAATGTTGGAGGGGGCTGGCCATCCAATCCCTTCTTTACAGGTCCTCATCCCCTCTGTGGTGTGATTAAATCAGTGCTGGGCTCTGTGGCCCCTTGCAAAATGCACTGTGACGGGCGTTGAGCCCCCGTGCTTGCCCCTGCCTGACTGCAGGCAGTTGTGTGCCCTAATGAGATGCTCTGGCAAAGAGTGGATTCCTCTGCTCGGCAGGATTGGCTTCCCGTTCCCCGAGGCTCTTCTAAACCTTACTATCATCTTTGCATACTTTTGTGCCCAACATCTGGTAGATCGGGGCATGGCATGGGTTTAAAAGGTGCTCTTTGACTCTGGGTGGTCTCATCAGGCTCCTCTGGATGTTAAGGCGAGCAGGACCCCAGGCAGCCTGGGTTTTGCGTGAGGTGTCCTGTGGTGATGCTAGGCTGGACCTGTGGCTCCTGCCTGCATCCCTGCTGGGTGTCCGGCTTCTCACTGATGGCTTTTCTTCCCTGCAGGGGAGACCTCACTCCAGATGAAGTCGTTAACCTCGTAAATCAGGGACTACAGGATGGAGAAAGGGATTTCCGCATCAAAGCCAGGTCTATTCTATGCTGCATGCGCCATATGCCAAGTAATGTATTGCAGCTCCCCTGCTGCTCTGCTCCCCTTCCCTCACGCGTGGGGGGTGGTACATCCCCTGGGTTCAGGTCCCCGCAGAAATGTGGGGAAAGCCCCGATCCCGTGGCCCTGGGTCTGATACGGGACCAGACAGTGCTGGGTTTTTTCTTGGTGCGGATCCTCTGCGCCCTTCACTATGGGGAAAGGGTCTGCTGGATGCGAGAGTCGGGATCTGTGGGTACAACCAGTATCTGAAAGGTCCTGCTAGAGAGACAAAACAGGCTCTTCTGTCCTCTTCTGGAGGAGGTGTGATTTCTGCTCATACCTCACTCCCTGCCCAAAGGCTGGAGCTCTCCTTGGACCAGATGAAGCCATTGCCACAGCGAGTGGTTGCATCTGCCACAACTGCCTCGTTGGTCGAGAGCTAATGGTCCCAGGAAGAGGACCAGGCATGAGATCCCACACTTTCCCTGCTCATGGTCGTGCTGCTACAGCAGTGAACTCCTTCATTAGCCTGGACCGTGGGTCAGCCAGAGAATCCACCGTCTGCAGTTTCTGCTGGTTAAAGCTGAAAACACAAGTAAAATATACTTAAGTCACACATATAAAATTTTTTTTTATAAAATCATCAGCTCTGAACTTCATCGGTAACAGGTGTTGTGATCCAGAATAGGAAGAAAACCCGATTTCTAGTGTTTCATTGGGCCGCTGAGTTCCGTGAGCATTTTCGTCTAGGGAAAGATGCAGTTAGAGTGAGGCTGTATGACAGGAGCTTTTCTACATGAAGACTTGAGATATGACTTGAATATCTTCATATCTCACAACAATTTTATGTAGGCTTAGAAGGGAAGATGGGAAAGATTTTTTGCTAATGAGTATATGGTTAATTTGTGTCTAGAAATGTGGAAAATTACATTCTTGGAAATTAGGAGATTTGAGAGTGGATTTTCTTTTTTCCTGCCTGCGCAATCAACCCTAAGCAATACTTTGAAAACTAGCCCCTTAAATTTCTGGTTTCTAGGAAGAAAGCTTCTTTCCTTTGTAGAAACTGAAAAGCTGTAAGGCAGCGTCACCCTTGTCTGCAGTGACAGTCCCTGCCAATGCGTGTGTGGTGAAGGAAGAAGGTGCCAGGGCACCCGAGGGCCCGTGCAGCATGTGCTCGTGCAGCAGGAGGGGTTGCTCCTGCAAAGGACGGAGTGTGTGTTCCATCCCACTGTCCCACGGCACCGACTCGTTACCCAGAGCTGGGGATGCACTGGATATAAGGCTCTTTAGCACCACATTCGGGATGCGCCGCACAGCGAGAAGCCACTCTGTAATTTATGAGCTGTTGAGAGGAAGGCGGAGGTGCCAGCCAGAAGTATCTCATATTAAACTTAATAAAATAATGGTTCTAACCCAGTGTGTTGGAAACAGATGAAAAAAGAAGATAAAATTGCACACGTTTTCTTATGTGTTAGTGTGATTTTGGGATTGTATGTACACAGCAGGTGCCCGTTAATTATTAACACTGCCATTTATCTCTGTTTCTTGGCCTTTTTGCAAAGGGTAAGTGCTGTATGAGCTGGTAGATGCATGATGCATGTTCTTTCTCAGAGGTTATCCTCTACCCCAATCAGAGATAACTGTCCCTGCTGCAGGGGGGTTGGACTAGATGACCTTTAAAGGTCCCTTCCAACCCAACACATTCTGTGATTCTATGATAACTCTGAAGTAGTTGATGGCCACTTGTTACTCTGTCTCTCACTGATGCCAAGAAGATAAAACTGTGTTAAACATCAGCCTTCCAGGAGGCTGACCAGCTCCTTCCCACCAGGAGTAGCATCCATCATCTTGTCTGGGGGAGTCAAGGATGCTCTGCAATGGGGCAGGGCTGGCTGTCATACAGGATTCCCACCCCCCTGAGATTCCTCCCAGCCCAAACTCCTCCATGACACAACACATCCAACGGGCTGGTTCTTTCCTTTCCCTCCCCTTGCTCAGCCTAGGACACAGTGAAAGCTCAGGAGTGAGTTGAGGAATTTCTCCCACACACCATATTCCAGCACCTAGGCTGTGCAGTTCACCTTACCTTGGGCCAACTGCAGTTTTTTCTTTTTTTTTTTTTTTACTGTGCTCAAAGTGGTCAGAAAAACATGATGAGAGCCGTTTTATAGCTGGTAAATGCATTTGATTTCCCTTTCGGCGACGTTGAAGTTGGCAGTTTTTATTTGCCTGAAGATGGCAGACCTTTCTAGGAGCTTGTTAGCTTTCTTTTTGAGTGTCAAATTTGAGGAAAGAGCAAAGAAAAGAGCTCCAGCCTTCTAGTTATAGGATCAGGATTTGTTTAGAAAAAGGCTGAAGGTGCAATCTTTAGAAATGCTTTCTGCTGAACCCCGGCACTGTCTCTTCCAGGCTGGTCTCCGGAGGTGGTGGAGCTCTGCAAGAAGTATCGGAACAACTCGGTGGTGGCCATCGACCTGGCTGGGGATGAGTCCCTGAAGGTGGAGAACACCTCTGAGCATAAGAAGGCTTATGAGGTTTGTTGAATAAGCTTCTTAAAAGAAATCATAAGAAAAACTTATACTGAGGGGACACGCAGTACAGTGTTCAGGCTGCGAACAGCTGGTACAGCTTAAAAATTCGTTGCGAATTAGAAACATTCAGTTAAATAGCAAAAGTATTTGTTTATGTTTCCTTAAATGATTAATGGCAGGCATCATTGCTTAAACATGGCCTTAGAGCTGGAGCTCAGCATGCTACCCTGGAGAACTGTGTATGACACGAGTGACGTGGAGCCCGTGCCCGCCCCCCCGCTTGCTGGGCTCTGTTCCTGGGATTTGGTGAAACAGCCGAGGCTGGAAGAGACTGGTCTTTCCAGTCTGGCAGAAATCACCCATGGAACAGAGAAGAGGCTGTTTGAAGTGCTTTTATCTGATCATCTCAAAGGCAGAGCAGGAATGGTTTCAGGAGCCTGACCCCAGGCTCTTGCTGGAGCTTGGCGCTTGGCAGCGGCTGGAAGGGGAAGCTGTGTGCCTTGCTGCTCATTGCTGGTGGGAGTTTGGGGTTATTGGTCCCCTGCAGCAGTGGGAGAGGAGGTTGGGCACCGTCACAGCCAAAAGAGACAGTGGTTTGCTAAGCAGTGCTCAGGTCTGAAGCGACACGGGGCTTTCTCAGGGTCTTTGCCCTCATCAGTGGGAGCCGATACAAGGTCCACCGGTGCTGCTCTGCCGGGTGAACTGAGTGGTTATAAACTGAGACACGGGCACAGAGGTTTATCAACCAGTGGGCATGAACTCGTCCTTCCCTGATGTGCCAGCAGTACCCAGGTCCAGACTCTTCCGAGTGAAGGATGCGACTTGTCTCTGTGCCAGGGACTCACGCAGGCTCTGAAATGCTGACACAAGCCCCACTCCTGACCATCAGCCCCTCTTGGCCTGCGTGGCAGGAATATGCGTCCCCATAAATACTGCTCCATGGGGTACATAATGCATCCAGGGAAATTGGAGAGATGTGTGGTGTCACTCGGGCAGACGGGTTCTGCCTAGGAGCTCTCAGGGCTATCAAGATAACGGTGAATGCTCAGCTCTGGCTGCTGGCTGCCAAGGAGCACCAGGGCAGAAGTGTACAGCCAAGGATCCCGGGACCACCATGTCCAAGGAGGCAGCGATTCATGGAGGAGAAGCCAAAGGAAGCACCATACATCCTTAGACAAATGGGCTAAAAAAGGGATGAAGCCATTCCGGGGAAGATAAGCCCTTGGATAGACATTAGACCAAGCTCCCTCCTGGATGCAGCAGATGGGGGTCAGGCCTCAGTGGCCAAGAGGGTTAGTAGGGAAGTCCTGGTGCATGTGGTGTTCCTGAACCCTCTACTTGTATCCCTGGCTCCTGCTGTGATAGTTAGGGATGCCTGTCTTGGGAGTGAGGGAACAAGAGTTTCTGATTTGTCTTCATCCCCTGTAGAAACAAGTGGAAAAATTTCAGTGCTGGTGTGAGTCTGTCTGTCATCTTGGTCTGGTAGTTTGGTCAGAAGGATTTTGTAATTTTAATAAATGTAAAAAAAAATTAGCTGTTTGGGAAAAATCAACACTCACTTCAATGCAGGGAGCACAGACTACCTTTCAGGGCGATGCACACAGGGCTCTTCCATAGGTGTCCCAGGCGGGGCCTGGGTGTGTAGCACATGAGGAGTTGAAAATTAAGTAACTGAAAAATACTGAGTGAAAAGCCCTGAAGGAGTGCCTGGGAAGAGTGTCTGCTGCGAGACGGGGCTTGCAGCCTGCCGGCTGGGCGGCCCTTCTCGGGCTTCCCTCGAGGCTGTGCAGCTTCCCAAAGCCTGGGTGATCTGTGGTCACCCTGGCTAGGGGTTTTTCAGGGTGGCCATCTCGAAATGCCCCCAACGCTGAACCCACAGGGTCCTCCCAACTGGGCTGCCTCCAACCCAGCCCCTCACAGGAAGGAAGCACTCGGTTGTCTGAGCATCATCAAAGCTTGGTCACTGCCCGGGGGGCTTTTAAATTCTCCCACGTGGCTGCAGCCAGACAAAAAGGTGGATGTTTCAAAGACAGGGACTGTTGCAAGGCCCATGCAGAAGGGCAAGGGGATGGAGGGAGGCGAGCTTCGAGTTTGCTGCTGGCTGGAGAGGAGACTGGTGAGCTCACCCGGTATTAAAAGACTCTGAGGAGTCTCTCCAGGCTCCAGGGGAAGGTAACCTGGCTTTCTAAATTTCTCTGCTTCTGGCATTCCCAAGCTCTGCTCTCACAGCCTCTTGCTACAGCAGAGAGCTTGTGCCTCTCGGGGTGCAGGGCTCGTGATCTGGGTGCAGAGCCCTGTTGCTCGCTGTGCCCCCAAGTGCAGTGCCAGCCCAGGGGTTTGCTGACCTGGCTGCAGGTGATGGGACAGGAGCGTGTCCTCCCTTGCTTTGCAGGAAGCTGAAAGATGTGGGATCCATCGCACCGTCCATGCTGGGGAGGCTGGCCCGCCTGCCATGATCAAGGAGGTATGAGGAGCTACCGGCTCGGGGCAGGGCTGGGAAGATGCATCCCCTGCTCCGGGGAGAGAGGAGCCCAAGTCCTCTCCATATTCATAGCAGAGAAAAGCCGGGGACCCAGGCAGATATCTGGCCCCAGTGGCTCAGAGAAGGACCTCCCTGGGGCTGGCTCAGTGGTGTGGGCTGTACCCGTGGTGGGGCAGGCATCTCTGGGCAGACAGGAGGTGCTTGGAGGCTGTACGTGGTTTTCCCATGCTCTCTAGGCAGTTTATCTCCTGAAGGCTGAGCGCATTGGCCATGGCTACCATGTCCTGGAGGATCCCGAGCTCTACAAGGAGCTGTTGAGAGCAAAGATGCATTTTGAGGTAAGGATGCATGGTGGCAGGGTGGCAGGCGGGCAGCTGCTGTCTGAGTGGGAAATCAGCCCCCACCTGGGCTGTGCTACAGCCAGGGACACCCAAGTACTGACCACCCATATGGCGAGGCTGCTGTTGAACCTGGGTGCCCAAAGGTCCGCAGCAAAAATGTTGGGAACACCTGGGTGTTTGTTAGGATCTCTGCTGGGAGCAGCACTGGTGCACACAGCAGCTTGCTGGAGGCATGTAGCAGAGAGAAATGGATCCTGGTCTGGCTGAGGATAAGTTTTGGAGGGTTTATTCACTAATTTATATGCCTCCCCTTCCTACAAATTGGGCTGCTGTACCGGACCCTGTCTGGTTGGAGGGTGGTAGTGCCTAGGGGTTACTGTGCATGGGCTTTTCTCCATAATGGATGTATCCAACTAATATATGGAATGTATATGTATATACTTAATGCCAGTGGTGTCTCAACTGTGGTCGACATGCGGCTAGTGGCTGTCAGACCTTGGGAGATATCCCACAATCTCCTGCCGTTGTCACGCAAGCTGTGGCTCTTCGCATCCCTGTCTTGGGACGTGCAGCGGTCCAAGCACTGAGGGGTAGCTCTGGATAAAGCTCTGCCCCTGTATCTGGCTTTAGCAATGTGCTGAGTTATCTGCCTACCCAGCTGTGGTTCAGATCTGCATGCCTGATTCTGGTTTTCATGTTTAACTCCCCCAAACAGGTCTGCCCTTGGTCCAGTTATCTCACTGGGGCATGTCTTCCGGACTTTGGGAAACACCCAGTAGCACAGTAAGACTTCTTAATTACATGCAATCTTAAATAAGCAGGATTTGGGTTGATTGTAGCTGCTTTATTGCTTTACAAAGGTAAGGTGCATCTAACCACTCAGGAAAATGTGGTACACCCTCACCCTCTGCATGGAGGGGGCGGTGCAGCAGGAGGGGCTGCAGGGGTCCCTCGGGGGGGGCTGTCCTGTCCCCCTCCACCCCTGCTCTGAGCTGAGGGGGGCTCACACCAGCCACTGGCCCTAGTTTGTGGGTGTGAGCTGAAGTCACTGAACCTCTGGGTGAGAGATGCCCCGCTCCCTGCCGCATCGGAGAAGCCGATCGGTGCAGAGCGGTGGTGAGCCGAGCCAAGCCCTGTGTTTGTGTCCCGCAGCCCAAGCTGCAGGGACAGACACAAAGTCTTTGCTTTTACTGCGTTTTACCCTGAGAATTGTATGACCAGTGCTGTGTCTGGTGTTTAGGCCGCCGGTTCAACCTGATTTCTTTGCAGATTTAGGAAGGATCGCGCTAACTATTCCATAAACACAGATGATCCCCTCATCTTTAACTCCAATATTGACAAGGATTACAGCATAGTGAAGGACTACATGGGCTTCACTGAAGAGGATTTCAAGAGAGTGGTAAGTCCTTGGTGGTAAGTGGTTCAAGTGGTAAGGTCTTGGCTGGATACTCTGCCGCTATCCCAGTGCAGTCCAGAGCAACCCGCTGTTTTCCTGTATAAGCTGAACGAGTTTTCAGTGGAAATTGGGAAATCCTGCACTGGCTTCATAAGCAGGAGGTTGAGGAGAGCTGAGCTGGCTGGGGGGGATGCGGGAGCAGCGGGATGTGAGTGCAGGGTGGGCTCTGCAGGGGCTGCATCGCTTGGGCTGGTTGCTTCGGGCTTCCCAGGGACCAGATCAGATGGAAACTGTCCACCGAAGATCTGAGTAGGGAAGGAAGGAAGGTGCTTCTTATTGGTTTTTTTTCTCCCTGGATTTGGAATTACATGTAGGTTATTTTGAGATCTGTCCCAAAAGCTAGCAAGGTTTAGCAGCTACCGGAGTGCTTGCAGTTTTTGCATGTATAACATGAGTATGCAACAATGGAGCTGGAAACAAAGTCACTGCTGGCTTTGGTTTTGGCACACAGTTGTTTATGTGTCTTGCATACATCCTGAAAAGTGGCTTTAGTCATCAATTTTCCAATCACTTACCCAAGACAGAAAGAGAGGATAACTGTTGGGAGTTTGACTTATCTGGTACCAAGCAAACCTTTCCTGGTTTGCACTGGGAGTTGTGCTCAGCACTCATCTATGTTTCTCCAGAGATACTTCCTTGGATTGGGAAGCGCAGGATTGCTCTACAGGAGAGCACCAGTCCTGCTGTTAGCTCTGGCTGGAGGAACAAGTCCCCTTCTCCTACAGACCTTACTCTCTGGGTCCAAAAGGGGGAACAAGGACAGCTCTGGGATCCTGGATCCACAGCTCTTCTGCTGCCAGCTGCCCTTTCTGGCTCTTGCAAAATACAGGTTGTTCCTGTGTAATAAAAGAAAGGTCCCCGCCCAGGACGGATGAGCGGGTCACGTTGCAGAGCCAGGCTGTGTCCCAGCTGTGGTGCATCTGGCTGCCACCACCGCTGGTGGGAGAGACTCATGTCCGAAGAGGAGCTGGGAGTGTAGGAGCAAGTCTAAAGCGCATGTGCTAAAAACTCTGAAGTATTAAAAGGCCTTTGCTTTGTGCCTGCCTTATTCCTCTTGGGACTGTTGCTAGTTATGGGCCAGAGCAGTTGGCCTGTGAAATGATGCTGTGGAAATGAATCTTGGAGTGTAAACTTTACACTCTCCTTTGCCTGTTGCTGCTCGGAGCCAGAAGTTGAGATGTGCACAACCACATGTTCATGTCTGATGTGTCTTAATGCCTCCCTCGTGTTCCCCCTCTGCCTCTCCAGAACATCAACGCAGCTCAGTCCAGCTTCTTACCCGAGAAGGAAAAGCAAGAGCTGCTCAATACGCTGTATGAAGCCTACGGGATGGTCCCCAACGCATCGTGACCCATCCCTGCGAGCCAGCTTGGAGCAGTGGCCCTTCTTCATGCGTGCTTGACTCTCCTCTGTGCCAGTGGGAGCACTAGGAGAAGGTGCCCAGAGTGGATCTCTATTACTGGCACCCCTGTGTTAACCCTTACAGTGCTAAGCAGAATCAGGCTATCACATACACCTACCTGTCACTCCCTCAAACTCTCTCCCAAATGGATACTCAGCTTTCCTATCTTGCTGTTGTGCAAGCAGACTAAAACTCCCTCCTGGCCTGACTCCCTTCTCCATCTGCCAGTCTTTCTGTACTGCAAATGAGAACAAAAGAACCTCCCCTACTTCCCCCTGCCCCGGCCCTGTTTTATCTGTCCTGCCTAGCCCTTGTCTGCAGTGCAGAAATAACCACCTTTAACTGTGACTATGGCCTCGGTTTATCTGCACCTTTCCAAGGAAAAGGTGGGTTGGTCCTGACAGGGAGTGAGCAGACAGTTCAGAAACAGAGGATTTATTCTCATCCGTGTGGGTAGGAGTGTTTGGCCCACAGCTGTATTTACCCAGGGTTAGTCTTGTACTAACAAGACTGGAACAAGAACAAGCTGGAAGCTGGTGCTCTTGCCTGTACGCAGGTCTAAAGGGCATTAAAAAAAAAACAACAAACAAACACAACAATTTTTTTTTTTTGCATTCTTTCTTGGATAAGGGTTCCCATGTATCAGGCCTCTCAATGTCTCCACTGCAGAAGCGCACACCCTGGGCTCAAGTTCCAGCCGTGCTCACAGCTGGCCATGACCATGCTCACACATGCATAGGAAGTTGCAACATATTTTTTTACCATTTTGGGCCAAAATCCGCCTTCTGGGACTTTTCCCAGTTTTGTACTCATCCTGGAGAATTCTGATGAACTGCAGTTTGCTCTTCCTCTGTCTTTGTTTAGGACTTGGAAAAACCATGATCGATTGCCTGTTTTAACCATTCTGCCCTTTTACTGACTTGACATAATCTTTAGGCACTATTAAAACTGAGTAAGTAAATTAATAAGCCTGGGCCCAATGTCACATATTGACTCAGGTCCCACCTGAATTGCTTCACTCAACCACAATGCTGGCTGGAAGCCACGTCTTCAGTTTGGTGGAGAATTTATACAGAAATACTCAACAAAATTCCCCAGCAATTTTGGTACATTGTAGTATTTTTACTTCATATGTAATAGAGCCCGTGCATCCAGAGAAGAGACCATCCTTTTCTTACGTGAGTGTGTGGTGTGCTTTAGCATCCCGAGTGTCTGCCAAGATGCCTTCTCCAAAGATACTGTACCAAAAAGTTGCCTTTGACATGGGGCCGTGGTCACCATTACCATGGACTGTGTGTCAGACTGGTCCAGTCTCAGCCACCAGCAGCCGCGTGCTGAGAGTATTTCCATTCTTTCTGGGCTTCCATTTTTGTCTTCTGAGTAAAATACTCAGCTCTGAAGTACATGGTGCATATACACACACACATATATATATAGCTAGATAGCTGGATATGAGAGAGTGAATTTCTTACTTTTATAAAGCAAATCATAAAGCATCACTTTTAAGAACGACTGCGGTAAGAACTAGGCTTTTTTGGGGGGGTAATTTTTTCTCCAAAAATTGTTTCTGAAGAAGAGTTGCTTGTTTGGATTCTGGACAGTTGATTGTTAATCCTGTTTAATAAAAATAACAGATTTATATTAAAAGACAAATCCTCTTGCCTTTCTGTTCAAGGGTGACTGTTAGGAACCGTGGTCCACATGGGCCGTCCTACCCCTGCTAGAGCATGAGGGTCAGTCGGTCGGTCTGATGGGGGCTTTGGCAGCCTGATTCCTGCCTTCTCCTGTTGCTGGGTTGGAGCACTTCATCAGCCGGAGGGAAGGTACCCCTGCTGCTGTGCTAAGTGGGCGAGTTGGATTTATGGGTGCAGGTTATTCCAGCCTCACTTGTCCTTTTCCCTTCGGTAATCAAAGGGATGTGTATCACTGCTAGAAGCAGCAGTGCCATCACAGTGTACTCTCAGGGTTTTTTGAGGGATGTATCAAAAATAGTTTACAAATTTTTTTTGCCCCCTTTCTCCTGGGTTTTGTGCGGTCGGTTGATGCTAAGAGCCGGCAGTGGGGCAGCCTGGCTGTCAGACTGCCCCATCAGCTCAGGCAGGGGAGTGTTTGCTGAAAGACATTCTCATCATTCAGTGCTGGATTAGAGTTTTGGGAGGTCCGGCATGCCCTTATCTTCAACTGAAAGGAAGAGCTCAGCGCATCCATGTGCTCAGCAATTTTGCAAGTCAGGATGTGGCTGGATTTAAGCAAGTGTCCTTGGTCTTTCAGCTCAATCAGGGACGGCAGCTGAGCCGCCTCTTTCACGTGCAGGGGCAACCTGATGCCTCTGGCCTGTCCTCTGAGGGTAGCTGGCCGACAGGTCCCTAATCATCTGCCTAAATATAATTCTGGAACAGATATTTTCTGACCAGGGAGACCTAAGATTAGCCCACATTTGACTGCTGGAGCTCTTGCACAGTGCATGGTCCCTCTGCACCGCCTTTCAGCTTTCTCTCTGTGTATCAGCACCAGCCAAAAATACTGTTTGGTGGCAGCAAGGAAAGCTGGAAATGGGGCTTTAAAGACCCAATTGGGTGGTCAGCCAAGCTCAGGGGCTACCTGCTGTTTTGCCCCCGAGTGCAGGGAAAAGGGAGCAGGCTCTTGGCCGCCGTCTGGGCACAGAGCCGCAGGAGTATCCAGGCAGCACCGGGAGCTGAGCTGGTTTGCAGCTGCCAAAGCAGGAGATGCAGCCCCTAACTGACTGCCAAATCCTCATTTTCCGTGGGGGCCGGAGCCGTGGCCATCTCTGTGCCAGCCCCGCGGACATCGCTTCCCAGAGGCCCACAGACAATTCTCCCTCTGCCTGGCAACCGCTTCTCTGCTTATTTATTGCCTTGTTTTTTCTGATAAATCTCAAACTCATAACATTCAGTTCTTCCCTAGGTTGACAGGGTGATGCTTGTCCTTGTATCACCAGTGGAGAGTCTTTCTCGGGCCAGCCCTGCCTTGTCCCTGCGCCAGCCGTCCATCCATCCATCCATCCATCCATCCATCCATCCATCCATCCATCCATCCATCCATCCATCCATCCATCCCAGCTGTGTGGCTGGCTCCGGTGGGATCGGCTCTGTCTGGGCTGACTGAAATGCCAGCGATGTCCTCGTAGCTCTGTGCTGCAGAGGGAAGACGCCTCTTCTGCTGGTGTCCGGGCCACTCCGCCAAGTCCCGGGCCAGCCTTGTTCTTGACTGCTGGGCTGGTAACGTGGGGGGGAGCAGGGCTCCCACCGAGGGGCGACACACCCCTGGGGAAAGTGCTGCCTGGCAGCAAACCTGGGAACCTGGGAAGACTTTTAGCATTTCCTGTGCTCTGCTTCCCCCTGGGTGCTGCAAACCTGGGGGGGTTTCACTGACCCCAGTGTCAGAGACTCTTGTAACCCAGCTCCTTATTTCCCTGCTGGGAAAAGCTGATGTAACCACCCTGCAGCTTAACCAGCTACAGGGAAAAACAGAGGAAGAAGAAACACCCAGGCAGAAAAAAACCCAACACCTTCAGTACTTGAAGGCTGTGTTGTTTATTCCAACAGCTTACATAGTTTTATCAAACCATCTTCAACACAAAAACATGTCTCCTAAAAGAGAGAATGGTGTGAGATCCTACCAGAGATCATCTCCACTAACAGCTTGCAAAGTTAAGCCTGAATTTCAACAGTCAAACCAGCAAAATGTTTCTCCCCCCGCCCTCCCAACTTAACAATATCTTAAAACTGTAAAACCCGAAGAAAGAGATGCCTGTGGCTGGTGCTGCTGGGTCTGTGGGTGGAGCTCATCCACACAGAGCTGTGCTTTGGTCCTTTCCTGATGCTACAGCGGCAGCAGCACAGGGAAGCGGTGCTTAACATGAAGGTGGTGGGACTGGCTGGGTCCCTTCCCCACTGCCCACCCTGACGAGGGGCCACACGGACAGTCCAGAGGCCAGGTCAGGTCTCAGATGCAGGTGAGGGTGAGGCTTAGAAAAAACAATAATCTAAATTTCTAATCTATGGAAACAGAATAAATAATAGCCTAAATTTGCAAAGGAGGAAGGTACCTTGGACAGGAAAGTCTGATGTGTCTATTATTACTGAAATAATTTTTTCCCCTAGAGGAAAATTGCAGCTAAGGCATCTCGAGAATGGCTCATATCACTACAACCACGGCAGTGTTGCTCTAAATCATTAGGGATGGGAGCAGAAGTCTTTTGGAGGTGTCAGTCCTTGCACAGCATCTTGTGACTCTCTGAACAAAATCGGTTGTAGCAGAGGCATTTGACAGGACACTTGCTCTTCCAGATTGGCTTTTTTTCCGCAGATTCAATAGCAAGTTCTTGTNTCTCTTTGGCTTTCTGCAGAAGGGAGGATTGGGAAGAAAGTATGGTTACACCCTGCTGAGGACACAAGCAACCAGTAATTGCTATGGCTGATTTTATTCAAATTGCCACCAAAGACCTATCGCTACCCTCCCTGTGACCAGATTTTTGGCTTAAGAGTACTGGCTTCTCCCTTCACGTTCCTGGAGTACAAAGGCTTCTCAATGCATCTGGTGACACTGGGAGGGAGCCTGGGGGCAGGGATGTCCTCTCCTTGTCCAACCTGTGACAACAACTTGCAAGTGCTCCAGGAATGTCTGCTGGATAGCCTGGGTTGCTCTCAGTTAGAAGAACTCTAATTTATGCTCATTATGGGCAAGTGGAGGGACATGTGCTAGTATGGACATGTTGAAAGCAGTACAGTTGGGGTTATGTGTTTTTATGGTTACAGGTTGTAGGCTGGAGAAGTAAAAGAGCAAGGGCAAAAACTGAGTTTACCCTCTGCAGTAGTGCTCTATGTTTTGTTGATTATTAGTGAAATCAGGATGGCTGATTTGCTTGTACTCTCAACAGAGGATTCTTGCTTCTTGTAGTCAGCTGGTCGGAATGCATTGAGCAGGGTGATGCTGCTGCCATGCCTGGGCTACAGGGGAAGATTTGGAGACGGCTGGTGGTGTTTAAAATTATTGCTGCTGTTATTTAAAACACTGTGGAACTATTTGAAAGTTGATTTAAAAAAAATAAAAAACAAACCCAGAACCAAGCAAACCACAACCTGTCCCACACTGATTTTTGTAAAGCCTAAGGTATACCTGATGTGTAATTTGCCCTGAGAAGGCTCTTTGTTGGTCCATGTCTGGTTTAAGCACCAGTATCTCTAGAAACCAGAACAGCAAAGGGCCTTAGCTCATGCAGGGCTCATGTGCCAGGAGTCCTAGGACCATCCCATTCACTGCAAGAGCCCCTCAGCCTGGGGATTCTCCCACTAGCTGAGTACCCACCGAGCAGGAAGGCTCTGACTGCAGCGAGGAAGGGGATGTTCCTCCTGAACATCTGTGTGGTGCTCCCAGAGACAGACAGCACTGGTCAGCTGCCTTGCCTTGCCCTTCCAGCCTGGGTGCCAGGAGCTGGGCTTACTGGTGTCTGCTCACCTGCTCCTTCAACGGCAAGGTCACCTAGGTCCTCGGTCAGCTTGCGCATGCTGATGGTGGTTGCATCTCGTTGAATGTCGTGGACAGCGTTCCTCCGGCCGGCCCGATCGCAGGAAATAAAGTCAGTGTATGTGCTGGACTCTACCTCCATTGCATCTCCATACACCTGCAAAACACTGCGGAGAAAACACAGTGGTGAGGTTAAGGATGCCCAGAAAACACCCAGTCATGGCTCCCTCTGGGTTAGGTTACTGCCCAGAGTTAAATTACAGCATGAAAAAATAGTCCCCTGTAACTCTGCTCCGGTTCCTCTAACAGCAGTGGCTGAAATCTCAGACATCAACCCCATCACATGGGGCGTGTGTGGGGTGACCCACCGTGTGGGGTGACCCACGGTGCTGGGTGAGACACCGTGTGGGGTGACCCACGGTGTTGGGTGAGACACCGTGTGGGGTAGCCCATGGTGCCGTGTGAGGGCAGGTAGGCAGGAGGGATCCATCCCAGCTGCCTTACTGACTGGCCCTTGTTCTGCCTTCCCATTGCAAAGCGAGGCAGAGGAGGCATCTGCCTCTCCTTTTGAGCTTCTGGCCTTCTCCTGTAGGAGCTGCAAGGTCGATTACAGAAAAAGCCCTCCTTCCTCCTCAAAACACTGCAGGAGGCTTTGAACAGAGGCCAAATTTGGCTCCCCCATGCAGGGGGGATGGGGTGCTGATACAACCTGAATTTGTAATGGGAAATGATGATTTCCCAGATGGATACATGCTGGAAAGCCCAGGGAGGAGGGGAGTATTTTATAGGTACGGGGCTTTGGATCAGTACTGGCCTCCACTGGCTGTCAGATGTCACTGAAAAAAGTGTTGGGCTGGACTGCTTTGAGATAAACACTTTAACATGTGAAAATCAGCCCTTCTGTGAGCTGTTTGGATCCCTTCACTCCAGGCTTGTGCCTGTGCCAAGTGCAGAGCACGAAGAAAGGCTTGGAGCGGCCACCCGCCATCAGCGAGCTCCGCAGCGAGCCAGCTCTTAGTTCAGCCTGACAAGTCCTGAAGTTGTTGGTTTTCATTTTAGCTGAGGGTTTAACTTGCCAGCGTTCGCACAGCGTGCAGAGTCCAGGGACATCAGCAGCTCAGGGGACGTATCGCAGGCATCCTGGCTGCCAGGCACAGAGACAGCGAGCACTGGAAACCTGGTGCTCTTGGTTCCTGCTCATGTTTAGCCAGTTTGGCACTCTGTTTGTTTTTCTGCATGGAAATTGGAGATTAATAGTTGTCTTATCTCCAGTTTTATGCACTGAAAAATACCTTTAGCCCTGCTGATGATGTCAATACTAGAAGGAGGTCCTGATTAGAAACGCTTATGTACAATGAAAAAAACTTCATTTTTTTGTCATTCACTTGCTTTTGTGTCTTTGGGTTAATGTCCCACTGAGAAATTTGCTTAGCTCCTGTACAAATCCTGCTTGATACTTATCATCCTAGCAGGGAAATCTGCTGGCAGACCACCAGCCTGGGCAAGAATCGCACTCCTCGCTCTGCAATCCCTAATGTTATGGCAGCAGAAAGAAAATGCTGGCGAAGATGCAATAGCCAGGATAAAGGAGGTTAAACTCTCCCCTTTCCTGAGACTGCGCAGGGTGCAACAACCTCAAACCTGCACAAACCCAGTGCATTTTGGTAGCTCCGGGGACTCCTCTCTTGGTACTGATGCCAGCTCAGGGAGTGCTGGTACCCACTCACTGGTCGGACACGGGGCTTGGCCCACCCAGACCTCCCCAGGACAACCTGCTCCTCCAAATCCAGCAAATCCTTGTAAACACCCACCTCGTCTCAGGGCTTGGCATCCATCTAGCCTCTGTTAAATGAGCTCTGGGAAAAGCTCCATCCTTTGCCCCTGGAAGAGATCCTAGCTGTTGATTTTCCTTGTCTTCACTCTTTCCTTTCCTTTTGCCCTTCCTAGGTCAAGGTGCCCACCCTGGCTGGCTGATCTAAGCGAGCAAAGTGCCTTGTCCCTGGGACAGGACAAGCATCCATCATTCCCAGACAAGTCCTCATCACAGGTCATGGGAGCCCAGAGGCTGCTTACCTCCTGTAGCTGCCAGAGGGATGTCACATGGACATGGGAGGCTTCCCTAAGAGTGCTCCACACAAGCCTGGGTCCATCTCCACATCAGTAAGGCCAGTCCAGAGCTGATTTGCTCAGGGGCTGGACCACTTTGTTCATAGGATGGACTCCACAAACGGGAGCAGGAGCCAGCCAGCCCCCGGGATGCAGCATTTTCCCAGTGTCCCTTGACATAGCTGCCAACGGTAGAGCTGCTCGGCTGCGACAGCGCTGGGCAAGTGACTAAATGCCCCATTCCATGGGAAAAGGGTGGGATCTTGATTTAAAATCGGGGCAGGAACCAAGTGTGCGGAGGCAGGTCCTGCTCGGGGCCGCGATGGGTCCCGGCTTGGTGTCCGGGAGATGGCGCCTGTGATTTATTTATTTTCCATGGCTGGAGAGTGCCTGCTTCCAGCTTTCCATGCACCGAGCTGGAGAGGGGAGGGTTTATGAGCAAAGCTTTCAAATCTGTGCGGTTCCTTCCAGATTTTCAAGGTGGGTGGCTCTCAAAAGCCTTGCGGGCAGATCCCTCCCCGCTGGCAGAGACACTCCAGCCTCTGCCTCCGGGAAGCTGTTGGACAGAGGAGGTGATGGGAGCGCTCGCCTCGATTTTTGATGGAGCAGATTTTTCTCTAGAAGATAGAGCTGGTTTTTCAGACAGCATTTCCACATTTCCAGGCAGGTGCAAAACATTTCAGTGGGTTTTCAGTCAGTGGAAACGTCTTTTAACATCTGCGAGGGACAAGAAAGGAACCCCTTTGCCTCTTGCCTGCGTAACTCAACCTGAAACTGCGTCACGGTGGCCAGTCATTAGTGGTGGCAGAGGGTGCAAAGGCGGGGTGCATCACCCGCCTGCTCCTCACGTTTGATTTTCCATTCTGCCATGGGCCAGCAGGAGGGAATGGTGTGCCATTTCTTGCCAGGCGTTACAGGAATAAGGCTGCAGCACACAAACACCCGCGTGAGGGTTCCCAGGGCATCTCAAAGAGATGATTCAACTTGACCTCACAGGGTCATTTCCTGCCTTCCTTCCCTCCTCGCTGCTGATGGTAACAGAAATGGTCCCTGCGCCCTCAGTGCAGCGTGCCACCCCGCGGGGACAGGGCAGGGGATGCATGCCACAGTGACAAAGGCCATTGGCAGGGGGCTGGGACCTGCTGCCCATTGCACATTCCTCAAAAGCTTTTCTGTGCTGCTTGGAGGGAGGTTGCATCCCCTCCACCGTGGGGGTGCAAGAAAGCCCCTCACAAGCTCCCATAGACACCAGACATGTCCCCAGAGCCACCTCTGCTCCCCTGCCCCCCTGAAATAACCTGGCTCTGCCAAACTTGCCGTTTGGCCTGGACTTATTTTTTGGTAGTGTCTTGTGTCCTGGTTTGAGGTAAAACAGAACCAACTTTCTGTTCAGTAATTTTTACTTCTTAGCTAGGCCTCTTCTAACTCTTAGAAATCAACAGCATGTTGTGTCTCAAGCGGTTCGTTCAGAGTGATAAGACAGTTTGTGCCAAGGAATGGTATGCAGCAAGGCTCTTGCTTGCACTTATTGCTATAACAACCAAGGTCAGTTCATTTCATTATTTGCCCCATTGGAGGGTCAGAAGCAGAAAAGCATAGAGGGGTCCCACCTGCGGGGAGGAGCGGACAGGACAGGTGACCAAAAGTTGACCAACAGGGTATTCCATCCCATCTGCTCCATGCTCAGTATAAAAGCTGAGGGATCAAAGGATCAGCTCACTCCCTTTAATGGCTGACGTCTGAGGAGGACCCTACCTGTTCATCTGCCTTTGACACTGATCCGCATGTTCCTGACTCCAGCTCTGGAAAACGGTTCCCACCCGTCGCTAAGTCCAGCCCAGGACTGCCCCAGTGCCTGCCAGTGACATCATCCTGGGAGCTAAATGCAGTTTTTTATCTACTGTATCTATTTCATTATTTTAGTTTTATTTTATTATTAATATTTCATTAAAGTAGTTTAGTTTCTTCTAAACTCATAAATCTCTTTATCTCTCCTCCTCCTCTCCATGCACGAGAGGCTGGGGGGGAGCATCTGTTGTCGGCCATTGGCCATTTTGGCCAAAACCACAACATCTTTTGAGGACTGAAAAAAAATCTGTAGCTGTAATAGTCTCGGCTTTGCTGGCCTGGACTCAGCTTCACAAGCAATTTTGCTGTTGGGCTTGCTGGCATTTTGGGGGGAAATCACCCAGCATCTGACAGAGCAGCTGGCTCTGCTCCGGGGGGCTGCAGCTAAACCAGCCCCACGCAATCCGGGGCTGAATTTTACCCATTTAGAAGGTGGATGCTAAGAAATTAAAGGGTTAAATGTTTCCTCTGCATTGTGGTAGAAGAAACTAGGGCATTTCTTTTGGAGCAGCTCAACGCCCCTCTCAGTCCCACTGACAAGCCAGCAGTTAATTCCCATTTTCCACCCTTGCCTGCTTCTCCTAGGGACTATGAGCAAACAGTTACAGCAAATAATATGAGTGTGGCAGACAAATGACCTGGAAGCACCATGGGCAGGTTAAAGTCACCACAGGGCCATGCGCCTGCAGCACAAACACAAGCCCTGCGACCCGAGCCAGCGGCCAGGGTCTAATGCCGAGGGATCAGATGGATGTTACGGTCACACCCAGGCCTGGACTCCAGTTTCAAGGAAACCCTTCACACGATATTGCATCTGTCCCTGTCTAGGTTAAACTGTAAGCTTTTTATGGCTAGGAAGGGCTATTTTTGGACTCTGCACTGATGCTAGCTATCAGGAGGCTGTGCTGAATTCGGCCTGCTTCCCCTGCGTTCTGCTCTGCCTCTCTTACCTCTTGCTCTCCTCAGTATTTTCCTCATCACTTAACCCACCTTTGCAGCAAGTGCAAAGGGCCTCTAGGTCAGAGAAAGTGCCATTCGTCTCTGGATGGCATCCACGGCACTTTTGGTCATAAAGCGGCTTAGCCTCTTCCTTGGACATCCTTGCTGCCTAGGGTAGCCAGCACAGCACGCCTGGGCTGCTGTAAGGAAGGAGGTTCAAAGGATTTCCCTGCTTAACTGAGCCTGAATCACCACCTGATCCCACCCTGCTTTCCTTTGGAGACCTCCCGGTCCCTCAGGGACAAGCAGGATGAGTTGCTCAGCCTGCTGTGTTGTCCCCCGGGACGCCCAAGGAGGGGAGCCCCGCACCTCCGCCGCCCCTGTGGCCACAGCGGGCAGCCCCTGAGGGCAGGGGCTGGGACACGGAGGGCCCCGGGGCAGGCGCCCCAGCAGACTCACGACCCAGGGTGCTGCGGCCCAGCCGTGGTCCTGGGACGGTCTGTTGCCAGCATCCGTTGGGACCAACAGCTGCAGGTTCTGTTTGAAGATGGCTCCTCAGTGCTGCAGCCCGGCTGCAGACATGTTTTCCTGCCGGCTAGGTCTCACACCAGAGGATTTAACGCTCTCTTCTAGCCCCCAGACAAAGCCACGAAGCCAAGCTAAACCTTGCTGTGGTTTTGGGGTGAAATTTTGAAGTTCTGCTGGGGAACAGGGATGTGAGCCCTTCTTCTGCTCATGCAGCCCATCCCGCTTCTCTCCCCTTCGTTGTCAACCTGCAGGGACCAAGGCACGAAGTGGTATGGTTGCCTTCAAGCTCCCTGTGTTGTGCAGTGCCCCTTGCCCTTTCATTCCAGGGTACAGTGACTATTATTAGACCTCTCCTGCTGGGGCCGGATCCATAACAACAGCAAAACATACTCCACAGCCCTGCTGGGGCTTTTAAAATATTTACAGTGTAAGATGGTTTGCTGCGGAGGGGGGCCTGGTAGAGCACAGAGACGGGAGCACCGGGATTTCTGTGCTCCCTGTGGGTCTGCTGTGAAGTTTCCTGCTGGGACAGTCACATCCAGCGAGGAGGAAAAAAAAATCCTGTAGGGCTGAAGCCAGCACTTGAGGTTAGGGGGTTTCCACCAACTGTCTGACAACTTCCCGCTGGAATTTCAGCAAATTTTCCACTGGCTCTTGTCTGGGAACATGCATGAGGGGTTGCACATCAAAGAAGGAGGGCTCTGTAACTGTGTTATCAGGGTTAGAGAGTATTTTTAGACCTGTGCTCGTGCCTTCAAGTCCTCGCTATAGCTCATGACCCCCATGCACTAGAGCTTAGATCCATGGCCAAGCTGAAGCTGCAGATGTCCTGTTGGGAGCTGGGTCTGGTAGTGGAGACATACAAGAAGTAGGGTCTGTGCCATGCACAGAGCCCTCCTGCTTTCCTGCTGGGTCTATGTCCTCCAAAATATAACAGTGGTTGGTCTTATTGTCCAGAACTGATGTGCTCCAAACTGCTGAGCCCCGAGTTTCCCAGCAGGGTGAGAAAATAGGCAGGACCAGGGCAGCAGCCTGGTCTCCTACCAGCATGCATACGTCCATCGCGTGCTGAGCAGCTTCTTTCCAGGTGAGAATAGAGTGGAAAAGCTTCATCACACTTTGGTGGTGAAGAGATGTCAAGGTTGGGCATGGCACATTGGTATTTTTGGAAGGCTTTTGCTGTGGGATTCCTCGTAATAACTCTGCACCCTCTGGCTCTGACGCTAAGTACAATGTATTCAGCCAGCCATGTCACAGCTTCTCCAGCCACTGCAGTGGTTTTGCGGGAACAGATCTTCCAGGCTTCTCTAGGACTTGGTGGAAAATTATAATTCATATAGGAGGAGATCAGACACAGCAAGGAGAATGAGGCTCAGTGCTCATAAACACATCCTTTCTTTTGCTTTGCCCTTCTTTTACAGTACAGATCACTTAATGCCTGCAGAACTGATAACTAATTGCTTAGCTCTAGGTTTGAAATTCGGCTGAGACAGAGTCCTCTAGGACTTTGCAAACCTTGCAATAAGCTTCTCCCTCTACCCAGCTCTCCCCCACAGCCACCTCCTGGCCTTCGGCACATCCCCAGGGACACCCACTGCAGCATCCCTGCTGTCCCAAGGCTCCTGCTGCCCCACATCCTCCCGGCCACTGCCTGGCTCCCAGCTGACACAAGAGATGCTCCAGCCGGATTTCAAAATCCCAGCCGACCCTTGGCCTCAGGGCAGGGTGAGTCCTTCTGCATGCTGCTGTGGTCCCCAAGGGAGGGGGGAAGGCTTCGGGAGGAGAGGGGGAGGCAGGAGGGCATTGCTCAGCCCTGCCAGCATCCCTTTAGCGTCAGGATGTGTGGGTGACGATGGGAGGGAGCTTCCTGTCCATCCGTCCATCTGTCTGTCTGACAGAAGGGCAGCCCGGTGCCCAGTTCTGGCCACACAGCACTGCCAGCCTGGACCCCCATGTGCAGAGCAGGCAGCAGTCCTCTGCAGGTCCCCACGGGGCATGGGTGCTGAGCATCCTCTCCAAAAATCCTCTGCCACGAGAGGAAACACGGTTTGCCTTGGCAACCAAGGTCTGATAGAGCTCTCTGCTCCTCCCTCCCCTGAGCACCAAGCCTCAGCTGCAACTTAAGCCTCTTCTGCAGCTTCTCACTAAGTTGATTAATGGAAATAATTGGTCTCTTCATGCCTCTGGAGACAGTTGCTGTGACAGCAGTTGTATTTTTGTTTTGTTCCCAGGTCAAGGTTGTTTTTCACATCCCACAGCTTCAAGGTGCTAATAAATCAGGGCACTCTGGTGCCCTACTCGCCTCCAAAAGTTGCACATAGCCCTGAGGGATGGGGTTGCAGAGCAGGATGAGACACACTTAGCCCCATCCAGCCCTAGGATGTGGCAGGCTGGCACCTTTCTCCACCGCCACCATCCCCCTGCCCACCTATTTTTCACCCCCTCAGGCCAGGCTGGCAGGGGGTGGATGCGGCACTGACTTCTGCACAGCAAGGAGCAGTGAGCCAGAGCCCTTGGGTTCACCCAGCACAGACAGGAGCACCCATCACTCTGTGAGCCAGCACCCACAGGCTCCTCTGTCCCCTGCAGATACCCTTTCAGAGCTGTAAGGAGTATGAGGGTACGAGTCCCTTCTGTGTTTTTATTAATTTCTCCCAGCTTCTTATTTAGCTGCCTTTATAAGTCAACATATTTTTACATGAACAAAACCAGTGATTGCGTGGAAGATCTGCTGGTGCCTGAACTCGCAAAGCAGATGAACCACAGACCAATCACTTTAAACCCTTTGTGGGGCTACAAAAGCCCCACAGCTGCTGTTGCAGGCATGTTCCAGGAAGACTCACGTATTGTCCCTGTTCGTGATGTGTGGACACCCCATCACGCCTGGGCCATGGGGTGGATTCCTCTGCACTGGGGATCCCCTTCAGCCTTGGGTTCCCTGTCTTCCCCCAAATCACTCAGGAAGAAAAGTCCCTGCTGGATTTCACCTCAAAGGCTGGAAACTCCCCAGTGCTCCCACAGCTTTTTTGATCATGCCAGGGCCCTGACCTCTGAGTGAGCACCACCTAACGCAAACCCCACTTGAATTCCTTGCCCAGGGAGACTCACCCCCAGCACAACCTCCCCACCAGCTTGCAGGCTTCCCTGGGCAAGAAGTCAAATTAGTGCAGAGGAGATGCAGCTGGGGCTAATTTCTAGCACAGCTGCCCTTGTCACGTATAAAAGGAAGGGGAAGCCCCAGCAGGTCTTGATGGGATAGTTGTGTTTCTGTGTAGAGGAAGACCTCTCTACAAGAACAGACATAAGGAAGGATGGTTTTTTATTTTTATGCCTAGCAGGAAAAAGAGCAATTTTGTCCAGCTTTTCTTTGTGATCTGAGGTACTGAGCTCTGCTGCTGCATGACATCAATGCTTGCCTGGCTGGGAAGGAGAGCTTAGCTTGGAAGAGGGGTTGTATGGGCTGTAACTATGCAGTTTGGGCTGCTGCTACTTGAGGAAGCTCAGCTAAGCACAGGGTGCATGAAGCTGAGAGCCATCTGCATTTGTTCTTCCCCATTCAGGCTTGCACAATCCCCTAGGAACTTGCATCCAGAGTCCTCCTGACTCGGAGTGGTGCGAGGGGCTGAGAGAGTAGCTGTGAAGCCTCCTGAGGTGCATGAGCCCTGGCAGCTCCCAGGGGTGCCTAAAAATAACCAGGGCAACTCTTTGGTGTGGAAAGAGGATGATTAGCAAAATCAGGCTTAGCTCTGCTCCCTGCAGCTGGCTGCCCTGGCCATCCGCCCTGCTGTGCGGAAGGGATCCACCAGCAGGACACAGCCCAGGGCAGGGGCAGTGCGTTGCCTGAAAGATGAGAGCAGGGGGAAGAAGTGTCTTTGAGAGCTGTGAGAAGGACTGGGTGGCTGGGATGGTGCTTTGCATGCAATAGAAAAGGAAAGCGTAGGAGTTAAAACCAGGCTGGCAGTGAGGGGTGGCTAAGCTAAGCCCTTCTGGGTGGCTCCATGGCTTCTGTTACCTGCTGAAACCAGTAGTCCTTTTGACTGCGCTGCCCTGCTGGGATCCCTATCTGGACAGAGAAAGCTGCGCTGGCCCGCAAACCCCCTTCTCTGAGTGTTTCTGTGATGGATGGAGAATTTGTGTACAGCTGTGCCAGGTAGTAGCAGTTTCTGACCCTTTCTGCAGGCAGTGTAAGTAAGTCACCAGGGGTATGACATCTAGACATGAGTTGAAGTGGCGCTCGAGACATGCCTGGTCACTGGGGATGCTCAGCGATCGTTGCAAGTTATAGCCTCAGAAAAGGGAAAGCTTCTATTTAATGAGTTGCCAACTATTTTATCGCCCACTGAAATGTAGCCTAGGCATAGAAGGACAGAGAGTATCTCTAACATACATGGGAAAGGGGCTGGATACAAGAGACAAATTGCTCTGAGGGACCTGCAGGATGAATGTCTATGTGACCCAAAGAGTCCTGAGATCCTGTATCTCCCACGAACACTGCGGTAGTGATGGCTCTGTGTAAGGGGGAGCTCAGCGCAGGAACAAGAGAAAGCAGCCAGGTGATCGGAGGAGATGCTCTGAGTGCAGGAGCCATGGGAGTGAAACCACGGGAAGGACTGTCAGATCTGCTATTTTTGCAAGTGCCACAAAAGGTTAAGCTTTGGGAGCTCCCTGCATCTTGCTGGGCTAACTCCACATGCAAAGCAAAACTTGCTTACATGGTTATGTACAGGCAAACAATATTCCTGTGCAAAGTCTTTGGGCTGCCCGTGAGCAGGATCTGGACACAACATCCCTGTCGCTGGCAGGGAAATGCCATGCAGCACGGCTTACACCACGGGCTGCCCTTAGAGTCAGCGTTGGAACATGGCTTGGACGAGTACATGGCTGTCAAGTGTGGAAAATAGAGCAGGAAAGTCATTATGGCAAAATTGTTGATATTTTTTTGCCTCTTAGCAGCTTTCTAGCCTCTAGTAATTCAGAATACAGATGGAGTTCAAATGACTCTCTGAAATCAGAAGGAAAAAACCCCATTACTGTTTATGTCATATCTCCCTGTGAATAAAAATTGTATCAGTTCATAGTGTGAATCCCTACCTGATTTAGTTGACTTTCCTTTTGGACATGACTTCAAACAAGCTTCAGGCACAGCAGGGCAGCAGCTTCTGCGTAAGGAAAAGAAAATAAACGTAAGAAAACATTATCTGGGCTTTTGTTGGAAAGCATAAAGTTCAGCTGTTTTTTCCCCTGTCTGTGACTAGGGCAGCAAAGGGTACACGGGGTCTAGCAGCGCCGTGCCCAGCTTGGCGAGCACGGGGACACCAACCGCAGGCTGCGGGATAGTGGTGGTGGTGTGGCACCTTCTTAGGAGGCTTTGTGCTCATAGAGACTTGTCCTCTTGTGTCTAAGAGCGAGGGATGTCCAGCTAGGGGCATGGCTTCAGAGAGAAGTTCTCTGGTTTTGCTTCTCCTTTTGTTAACTTCATGTGGGTGTGCTGGGGGAGAACCACAGCTACTCGTGTCTCCTGACCTGCACCATGGGGGGACCTGGCGGCTGTCTCCGCACTATAAATGAATATTGGTTTGCAGCTCCACTGCCCTTTAAAGAAGTGAAAGTTCCACATCAGCTTCTCTGAGGCAGCGGGGGAAGTTTGATCTAGTACTTTTAGTCACGTTGTTTGGGCCCTCTTCTGCTCCCTGGGTTTCTTTGCTGTTTGTGTGCAGCTGTGCCTTCTCCTGCTGTCCCCAGCCCCACTCACAGACATTTCCTCTGTGGCCTTAACATCTGTGGGTGCTTTGCAATCCCCTGACCTGCAAAGCCCAGCCAACAAGACACTTGCTTATTTTAGCAGCTGTTTCAGCTTTCAGACTTTTTGGAACATCATGGACTGTTTTTTTTCCACTTTGTCCCAGGGACAAATATTAGCAGGCCAGAAAGGAAGAGATGAACCATTTAACCATATAAGCAGTAGCTCATCCAGCCATTCATCCGGCTGCCCCATCTGGGTTGAGTACCACTCTGGCTTCAGTTTCCAAGTCAGGACAGATCTACAACCTTTCTTTTTATTTTTTTGACCCACTTTTAAAACTCCATAGTTGTTAGAGCTGGCAACTTGCTGGCTCTGGTCCTGCTTCAAGGATTGGGCACTTGCTGCTTCTGTGTGTCCGTTTGCCCATCTGTTAAATGGAGCTATTAATACTCGCTCCTCTTGCTAGATGCTTCAAATATTTGTAAAGCACTTTCAGACCTGCAGATGACAGGCCTACAGAAGTGGAAAATACTAATTATGATCATGACAGTAGCCAAACAAAGCCATAGGGGACTTAACAATGCACTTTTGTTAGTGTTTACCCCATTTACAGTGAAGTGCTTACTGGAAACACTGGAACGGAAAAGAAAGAGTATTCCCACAACTCTGGTAATATGCATTGCCCTTTTAGGGCACCAAGCAGGCAAACAAAAGCAGGAAGGAAGAAAGCCAGCTTTAGAAATCCACAAGTCTTTATTTTCCTCCTTTGCCTTCCTGCTTTGCTCTGGCTCGTGTGTGACGCGGCCCAAACAGTTAAACCTCCAGCACTTCAGATGTGTTGCAAAATATCTCAAAATATGTGGCCCTCTGCCAAGAGAGGCTTAAAGCAAATTGGAGCAATGATGCTCTAAAGTAAAAGTTATCACCGAGCAGCCCTGCTCCTCATGGGATGGGGGGGACCCCCATTTTCTCTCCAAAAAGATCTGATTTTGGAGACAGAAACCCTATAGCAACTGGTACTGGCTTTCCAACCCTGCCACCCTCGCTCTGGTTAGATGTTTCTCACCACAGCCCTTGCTTGGGGATCTGGAGTCTGCAAATCTGAAGCTTGTTCCGTCCCCAAAGGCTCATCCCCTGCTGACCCACCGAGTACTGCTGCTCCCGGGGTGATGCGCAGAGCTCTGAAGGCCCCTCTGTGGAAAGTCCAGACAATATCCCAAGTGGGGAGTTTGGGGATTTAAGGGTGGTGACGTGGATTAGTCCAGGCAGTGTGACTGAGGATGGGCAAAAGTAACTTGTTAAAGAACACATTGCATGTCCTAATCTTGTCCTATAACCCATCAAGGTACCACGGATTATTTTGGGAGCCCAAAACATTTCCACAGGAAATGTTCATTGGATAGCTGAACATCCATACCCCATCAGGAATGAATTACAAGGGCATCAGTGTGATGCATGTGTTTGGGGTTCAGATTCCTTCCATGTTTATCAGCTGTTACCCAAGAGGAACAAGCACACAGAACAAACTCAGTGCTCTCAGCATTGCTTCAAAATGAATATATGTTCCAAAAAAAACAAAACAAAAAACCAACCCAGAATGCTTTTTGGCAGAATTCAGTCTTATTCTACATAACAGATGTGATGGTGCTGCTTTTTGATCCAGAGAGGAAATCCTCTCTGGTTTCAAGCAAGGTGACGGCAGCAGAGAGAAGGTTGTTCTCGTTGTCTTTTGCCTCCTGGGTAAACAAGAGGCTGTTCACATCCCTGATGGGAACAGGAGCCTGCCCCTCCTGGCCCAGACTGAGAGACTCTCCCATGCACTGCCAGGTCCCCAGGAGCAGCTGGCACTCTTGGCCTCAGAGGTGCAAGAAAACTTGTAGTGGAATGTTTTTCGTCAGTCACTAATTACCCTGAACCGGGAGGTCTTATAATCCTTAAAATGCACTTCCTCTTAATCATACCCAGGATTGTTTTGTTACCAAAGATAACTACATGATGTCTATTAAAATGCCTTCTGAGCTCTTTGTTCCAGTGATATCTCATGGCAATGAGCGCCGCAGATTAATTATGCTTTGTGGAAACAGTAATTCCAGTAAAGTTGATGGCGCTCCGGTGGGGATATGTTTGGCTTATTACATCATTGCAAATACCAACAAATGATGTTGGCGTTTTGTCGCTCATCAGGGAGTTCCCAAGGCGGTGGCTTGTGACCGGCAATATGCATATGCATGAAAGCTGATGTGGAGGAGCCGTGCAAAGAGCACCGAGCCTCTCTGGGGCTGTGCAGGGAAGGAAACGTTTGGGAATTCATCATGCAAACCAGAAATAGGTGGTGTAAAGTAGATATCTTGAAGGGATCCAGAGTTTTGAAACAGGGGAATAGGTGGTTCATAGTCCAACTGCTGTTCTTCCTGCTTGTGCCGCAGGTGCCAGCTGAGTCTTGGAGCAGAGTCTTGGAGCCAACTCTTGACCTCTCCAACTGCCGTGTTGAGGAGCTGGGGACAAAGTCCATGCAAAAGCTGCACCTCCCCTTCTCACTGGCGAGCCTTGGGAGCAGCTCCCTTTGTGACTTGGCTTTGGCTAGTCATGGGCTAGAGACAACTAGAATCATGGGAGTATTTGCCCCTCATCCTCTCTAAAATGGGTATGATGGAAAATCTGTTTTCTGGATCAGTCCATATATACGCTTTGACGCTAAGGAAACCCTTAGTGGTGTGCAGAAACAATTGGATCCGGGCTTTGAATGTGAAAATGGGAGAGAACGGAACAGGGTGGCGTAGAAAGGCAAACAAAAAGCTGGGTTGAAGCTTCTGCTGTTCCTTATGGACCTGTAGATTCATCCCTGGTTCTGCCACAGACCTTGTATGAGCTGAAGGAAGTAATCTGTTTTGTGTGTATCCCCTCTAAAATAGGAATAATGCTGGTGTTTAGTTGTCCAGACAGGCTGGAGGGATTAATGCACTGCTGTATGCTGCAGAAACTGGCTCCAAAATGTGGAAGATCAGGAAATGTTAGGAACTTAGAAAACATTTTCCGTAGTTATTTTGAGGGTCTGGGTTGTATGCCTGTTATCCCTCTGAGTGGGCTCAAAAGCAGATGGACTTCTCTTTGGAATAAGAGAAAACAGCAAAACTTTGTGTTCTAGCTCACTGTGTGCCTGTATACCTCCTCAGAATCGGCCACTGAGTACAGAAATACCAGGTGGCTGGAAAACTCATGGCTATGAACGTTCTTGTGTCTTCATTTTCCCATGACCACGCTACCTACGCTGGGAGCCTATGGACTATATTTAATGATCTCCAGTTCTTTAAGGCACTATTTAGTCTGAGCTCTCTGGAAACTGTCGTGAAAAGGATGGCATCGGGGACTCATATGTCCATGGGGAGCTCTGTCTGAAGGACTCAATGCCCTGTTCTGTGCTCGAGGTACATCAAGCACTACTGGTGCATCCATGTTTGTAAACGGCCATTTAACCTACATCTACACTATGAATGAATCCAGCCATTGCGGATCTCTTCATGCATCCTTTTCCCAAACATCATCCCTCATGAGAATGGAAATGTGATAATATCTCAGCTAGGTGGCCATGCATTAACATGGTGGCTCTTTCCAGCCCAGAGTCTGAGAAGCCAAGGTGTGCCCCACAGCTACCCAAGCGGGGCACGCTGACTTTGCCACTAACAAACGGTCCAGAGACTGGGGGGCTGTAACCACCCGATGGTCTCTACCACCTCGCCAAGCCAGCTCCTCCCCACAAGTCTCCTCTTGCGCTGCTGCAGCATTGCTGCTGCGGCTGCCTTTTGCTCATTTGACCCAAGTTTGTCCTCCTCCTAGTTTGTGCCACCAGCCCAGCCACCCAGGGCATTGCTTCTGGATTCATGGCTACGCTTGGCCCTTGTTCTGTGGACCCACTTACCCCTTCCAAGCAAAGGGAAACGTTTCCCCAACACCCCTCTGGGTCCAAGGCATGACGTGCATGTGAAAGCTCACCACCGCGGCTCGCTACCAGCTGCTTAGGGGAATCCAGAGAGAGGAGAGAAAGACACACAGCTCTGAGGTGGAGGAATTTGCAAAGCCTCCTGAGGATACTACCACACAGCAGTTCTTTTTTTTATCCCAAGTCTTTGCCTTTTAAAACATTTGCTTTAAAACATCCAGCCCTGAGGATGGATTCACACCATGGCCCCGCACAGATGGCACACGGGGCGCGTGTCCTGCAGGTTCCATCCCTTCCCCTGCAAGCACAGAGCTTCCCTGATGCCATAAGGGTTTCCCTTCAGCACGTCGCTCAGAATATGTGGACGCATGTGAGAAATGAGGCCAGAAATCCCCACGGAGGTCACCGATCCATGGTCCTTTGTGATTTCTAACTGCCAAGTCTGCTCTCCCTGCCACCCCTTCACAGCAAGTACTGAACTGCATCATTTTTCCAACTGAAACAGCAGCCACCTCCCCACCTTCAGCCTACAAACGGTTTTTCCCAACAGCAGAAAACCCGGGATGCAGCTTAGTTTTTCAGCCCACGGCTTGTGGGCAGCAAAAATCTTGCTGTTCGCAGTTGGTTAGGTAAAAGTTAACTGTATCTTAAAACAAATCACCCCTTCACAGCTCTGGCTCCCGTGCTGGGGGGGAAGCTGGCGAGCAGTCCCTGACTGTGCTGCTATTCTCCTGGCCACCAACCATCCCAGCCAGTTGCCGGCCCCACAGCGGTGTGCCCAGCCCTACTTACGGCCACCCCGGCTCCCGCTGACTCTCGAATCGCAAGTCCCGCCGTCCCCCCGCCGAGGCAGGAGTCGAGGCTGGATTCCACCCTCCTGGCGCCTCTGCCCACTGTGGCGAGCAGCCAAGCTGGCCGGGGAATCGCAGCCAGTTTCAGACTTGCCGTTTCCTTGTACTGGGAGCTGCTAAATGAAGTTGCACTTCTGTGGCTGAGGGGCGTGTTCTCCTCCCCTCCCGAGTCAGTCCCTGCCTGCTGTAATCCAATGCTCATCCCGATGATGTCAAGCAGCTACTGCTCAGCTCCTACCTTACAGTCAGCAGGAGGGATCCGTTTCCTTCTCGCAGCGATCTTTGTTTAGCTGTGCCTTGTAACCCCATCTCCCGGCAGCTGCATGTGCCCGAACATCCTTCCTTCGATGCTCAGCACTGTGGGTTTTGCTGCCAGGCGCTTCCTCCTGCCCTCCTGCCCCATTGCTCCACGGGGTTTCTACAGCACGTCGCTCAGATGCACGTCGCAGCTGCATCCTGCTGTTCACCCTCTCCATCAGGGCATGGCCAAAGGCACCATCGCACCCTGTGCAGCCTGAGCTATTTTCCCGGGTGTAGCTCCGGGGAAGTGCCTCCCAGGAAAAAAAAAAAAGCTTCATGTCTCTTTACAGTGCCTTTTGCTCCCCAGACTCCCATGGAGTAAAGTCCAAGTGTGCTTCAGTTCATCTGCTCCTGGGTGCCAGCCTTATTTGGGGGTGAAATGCAGAGCTGGTGACAGCAGACAGGTTTAAGGGGGGAAAGGTGGTTGGGATAAGGCAATACTTCATATCAAGCACGTATCTTTGTATCCACCCTGCTGTGAAGCACAGCCTGGGAGCTCTCAGCAAGCTTGGGGCACTCCAGAGGAGGAGGAAGTTTTGGCTCTTCTTGTCATCCCAGGGGCCCAGGAACGTCCCTCTGGGTGGTATCACCTCCTTGTGTCACGTCAGCCTTGGAGACACCACCGGGTGGCTGAAGCCAAAGAAAGAAGCTGGTTGCAGTGCCAGGCCTCCAGCTGCTCTCCTGGCCCTGCTCCTGCAAAGCCCCACCAGGGTGGCGGAAGGTGTGTGAGCACACGAGGGGGTAGATGTTGCTGCCTGCTCCTGCCCTAATGCCCGGACTGGAACAGGGCTCGTTAGTGCCGATTGCTTTGCTGGGAGAGGGAAAGACTTGCTCCATCCCTGCTGTAAGGACACTCTGGTCCTCAGCCTTGTGAGGGGGAGAAGGGGGACAACTCAACTGGAGAGCACAAAGGGCGTTTGCCAAGGAGCAGATCCAGCTAAATGAGCTTTAACTTCAGGTTGTGTGTAAAGTGAGCAATGCAAGCCCAGAGGACTCTGCTCTCCCAACTTGCCATCTCATTGAGCACCACAGACACAGAGATGATGCCTCTGCCACCCTGCACCACAGATGGGCCCTGGAGAGGTTCATCCCCAGGCTCAGCGCCTGGTTGAGGAGCACCATCTTTTCCTCTCGGCCCGGCACTGGCTGCGCAGCCAGACCTGCTCCACCTCCGTCCCCATCCCCACCTCCAGCCAGAATCTGTCTGTGCACCCCAAAACCAGCCATTTGCCGTGATAGGTACCCACACCCCTGCCATGACACACAGGAAGAGATAAAAAAAGCCAATAAAAAGCTGCAGGCAGTGCAGGAAACACCCTGATGACAATACCAAGGCACGGAGGAAGGGGAACAGACCTCAATAGAACAAAACATATCCACGCTTGGTGCGTCCCCAAACTGACCTTGTGTAGCTCTGCCTCCCAATTCAACTTTGTTTTATTCCAAAACCAGCCCTGGGAAGCCAGTTTGATTTCCTGAGATGTATCATTTGGCAAAAAGTTGTGCCTTGAGTCACACGTTGCTACCTACCCGAAAGCAACGGTACAGGATTCACCGCAAGGCCCTGCCTGTCTTCATGAGATGCAGCGGAGGGAGGAAGGCTCGGCCAAGCTGTGCCAAGGGACCAGCGCAGCCCCAGGAGATTGCTACGCTGGCCTGGCATTTACTCTTCACTCCAGCTCATATTTGAAAGCGATCCAGAGAGCAACAGCTTTACGCTAACACTTGGACTGCGGCGTCTGAAGGCTAAATCTGGTAAAGATGCAAATGCCACCCCGGCAGCCCAGACATTTTCTTGGCAGCCAGTGGCCAGCACTGTGACAGTGCACACAATATATAGCAATGGTAATAACAAAGCACTTCAAACAGCTGGGAGCACAGTATATGACCTGTACTTCTTAAATAAGATGTATAATGGCTATTTGTCATACTCATACCTCCCAACCCTGTGTGAATGAGCCCCCAAAGCATCCACCAAAGAGTCCATCCTTTCCTGCGCACACTCACATGTCCTTACAGTGACCTCCTCATCCAAGACTATCGCCTACAAGGTCAAACATTTTCTGTTAAAGCTCTTTTTAAGTAGAAAAATGAAGTTTGAGATTTTCTACGGAATGTATCTCTTTTTCTTTTTTTTTTTTTTAACAAGGAAAAAAACCAAAATATGCCTAAAACTTCTGCCTGAAATCTTAACACAAGAGGATAAAAATGCAGGGCTTTCAATGTATTCATTCTTCCTGTTTTTCAATGGAAGTTGATGTTTTTCTCTGGAAATCCACCCTAACTTCTAGATAATTCTCTGGTTCACCATCTCTTGTCCCATTGCTTTGCACATCATAAGTCTGTCACCCAGAGGCCTGGGCTATGAATAAATGCAGTTCCTATCTTGCTGCAATGAGAAGATATTGCAGCTGCCAGGCATGGCACAGTCCGCATGATGGATGGTGTTGCAGCCTTGAGCCAACCAACCTGACTGAAGACACCACCAGCCTTTAATGGCCGGCTGTGCTCTTCTATGGCTTCTTCTTGATTAATACACCTGGCTTTGCTGAGGGTTTTGTTGCCTCTTGCATCCATCTTCTGCCCAGGGAAGTGGTGGAATCACCATCCCTAGAGGTACTTAAAAGACGGGTAGATGTAGTGCTTAAAGATTTGTTTTACTGATGGTTTTTGTCAGCGTTAGGCTGATGGTTGGACTCGATGATCTGAAAGGTCCCTTCCAACTTAGACAATGCTGTGATTCTGTCCTCTGTGGTCTAGGACTGGTGTTAATGACACTGCCACTCCGGACACCAGGAGGCTTGGCTCTGCTCTGGTGGCTGCTGCTGACTATGCAGTTGGTCTGCAGAGAATTGTGGGGATTTGTTTTTAGCTGTGCATCCCAGAGTGGGATGCAGAGAGCAGCATCCTGGGGAAGGGATGGTCCTACGATGCCCAAGCACAGCTCAGGAAAGAGCAAGAAGCTGTCCCACAGGTTGTCTGTCAACCTTTAGCTGGAGGAGGGATGAAGCCAGAGCAGTCTTGTAGGACAAGCATCAAAATGAGGTGAGAGTATCCCCAAGGGTGCTAGCCTAGAGATACCCACCCCTGGCACAGCGCTGCAGTGCTGGATTGCGCTCTACCTGCTCCAGAAAGAAAAACCACCAGCACTTCAGGAAGCTCCAAAGCCCAAGGAGAGAAGCTGTCACTTCAGAAGGATCTGACCCACCTCTGACCTAAATGTTTTTGCGGCCTGACCCCCTGCTTCCCGCAGAAGTTCGTGCTGCCGGCGTCGGAGCAGCGCTGCAATAGCCCTCTCACGTAGCATGATGTCTCCTCACATAAGAGCCACTTCCCGCTGCCTTTCCCAGGCATTGAGCTCTCCTTGTCACTTGATGTCATCAAGATTGCAAGGAAGTGTGCAACGGCACAAGATACGCATGGAAAAAATGTGACAACCTGATTTTTATTTTTTTTCCCAGACTTCCTCCCCCAAAATAAATACTTTAAATAAACTTTTGATCAGAAAAACTGCAGAGCATATTTCGGTCTGCCCAGTCTGCCGGGCTCCCTTAGGAAAGTGTGGATGTCTTAAGCCATCAAACAACAGCTTGCACTCAGCAATTCATGAGAAAAAGAGAAACCGACAGGTAAAAGCAGCTTTAGTGACAAGCCGCTCTTTTTGCTGTCAAAGAAAGGATGCAGGTTTGCTGTTGATTAGGGAAGAGAGAGTGCGTGTTGGGATGTCTGAATGAATTACTCGGTGTTCAGACCCATTTTGTTTCTCTAGAACTTGCTCATCCAGAAAGGTTCATCAACAAGTGGAACACACACACACAAAAAAGCTTGTAATGAGGCTAAACTCATTAGCAAGCCTCCCTCCAGGGTCATCTTTCTTAGTGGGCAGGGTGGAAGAATCAAGCCTGGTGGTGGGGAGTCCCTCTGGGGGCTGGGACCACGGGGACGTGCGTGGTGGCTGCTGGCCCAGTGGCTCGGCGCGGGGCTGACATGCCAGCAGGGCAGAGCATGCTCAAAAAAACTGTTTGCTTTGAGATGGAGCTATTTTTAGCTCCTGTAATCTGTGCAGAGATGATAAAGCTTTTCATTGCAAAGTGAGCGGCTGTGCTTTGCTTCTGGGCAATTTCACTCCACGAGCTTGTCCCTCCCCAGCCGCTACTCCCTGCGACCTTATCTCCTCTGTCCGCAGAGCCAAGCACCTCCAAAAGGCTTCTCCCAGTTAGATAGGTTGGACTCTCAGCCCATACTTACTTTTTTTTCCTTTTCCCTAGGGAACGTAATCAGTTTGGAATAGAAATTAACTTTTTTTTTTTTGTAATAGTCCATGTTCAAAGCCTTTGCTGAAAGCCCATCGTGGACATGCACCCTCTAACCCTTCATCTGTGCAAAATTTCTCCCATCCAAAGACTCCTGCAAAATAAGTCACTTGACTGTTACCTCTTTGCAGCTGCCACAAATACAAGCAGGTCCAAAACTCAGCTCTCGTGGCAAGCCAGTTTTTGCCCGGGGGTCCCAAAGCCCATTACGAACTCCTTCACACACTCTATAGAAGAAGAATTTTACCTGCTGCTGATAGGAGAAAGCGCGGCAGCTGGGTAGCGGCACAAAGACTACAAAACAAGCATAAATCCTGCTTGGTAAGGGATTTGTTTGTCTAAAGGAATCCAGAAGCTTCTTCAGTGTAAACCCACAAAGGTCACATATCCAGCACATGCTTCACCAGAAAATCATCCCACTGGCAAAAGCTTTCTTGTTTAGGACACGGGGTAAAGAGCAACATGGCTGGCAGCTCAGGGATGTGTTCAGAGGAGGGGGGAATATGCAAGTATTAATTAAATAGGTTCTTTCTGCTTGCTAATAGGGGTCAGATATAAAGAAAGAGCTAAAAATGACTGTCAGGATGAGAAGGTGCGTCAGGAGAGGTATGGTGTGAGCTGATGGTGACTGAGTGCTCAGGACTTGCTGGTAGGGAAGCAGGAGATCCCCTGAGCTCCGCACACAGGGACTCCTTCCCTTTGTCCCTCTGTTTCTCTTGATGGGTTGCTGGAGAAAAACAAGTAGCAGGCTGGGTTGGCAGTTGTGCTTCTCCCTTTTGGAGAGCAAAGGGTCGTGCTAGTAAATGAGAAGAAAACAGCCATCTCTGTCAGCTTTATAATACATGCCAGAGCCACCCAGCCAACGGTTATGGTTTTTCCTCAGTGTTTGGCAGCCAGACAAGGCCTCCTGTTGCAGAAGTGCAGAAGCCATGTAAATATTTTGATCCTGACTTGTGCTGTCAGTTAAATGGGCTTTCATGTGACTTTATTCCATGGACTCCGAGCGGAGTACTCCTGCTTTGGAAAGGTGAGGGATCAAACTCAGGTTATTCTCTGTTGTGAGTCAAAGGACTGTGATCTTCAGGCTTCACCGTATACACTCATTCTCTATCTACAGTCAGGAAAAAATTCAGCCTAACCTCCTGGCATGATTTCCCTGCTTTCCGTGTCTGTTCATTAAGGCAGTACGTGTAACTAGATGCTGTCTTGTGAAGCAGCTGGTCACTGCAGCAGCCAGGATAAGCTCAATAAGGCTGTTCCCGTGTCCTGTGCCATCCCATGTCCTTAGACACAGTGCTGTTTGTCTGTTCTAACTGTTCCTGAGGCCCTGAAGACTAAGACTGGGGAGGCGCAGCATCCCTGCAATTTGGTCTGAGAGCAGCAGGAGTTCAGGGCGCCCCGTGGGAAGGGCTCCATGTTCCTCTCAGGGAACAAAATATTCTGTTTGTGCTGACAGTGTACGTGAAATAAAAGCAGGGTTTGCCTGGTGACCTGGGATCATTTCACTCGGGCACTGACACACAGCCCTCCACTCCCAGCACCCTACTGGGAAGCTGCCCTGGGTTTCAGGTGTTGCCCAGGTGTGCAGTGGCTGACACAGTGGGGTGTAAGCAAAGGTGACAGGGACACCATGTGTATTGGGTGGCCCAGAGAATGGCTCTGCCACCCCGGGGTGGACACAGCGGCTGACAGAACCCTGTGGTTCCTTACTGACTGTGTGGGAAGAGTATGGTGCTGGCTCCTTGGAGGAATGCGGGATGCTGCAGGGCACGGGATTTGCCTGGAGGCAGAGCCATCAATCCTCAAGTGATCCTGGTGGTGTCACAGCACTGTCTCAGACAGATCCCACGCTCCATCCCTACTATAGTAGTAGATACTAAAGGCACAGTCCCAGCCTCAGAAAGCTGAATCCTTTAAATAGCTAAGGCAGACAAAAATAAAGGAAAAGAGGTGTTATCATCTCCTTCTGGCAGTTAGCTATGGAAGGACAGAAGGCTAAATGACCGCTATAGAGACAGATTATCACCCAGCCCACAGCATTAACCTTGCCTGCACTGTTACTGCCAGCTCCTGCATGTCCATCCCAGATGGACAGCCTGATGCTGTTGTGGATCCATGCCAGCAGACCCTCCTCACCTAATAACAGCCAATCTCACTCCCTGCTGCTCTTGAGATGTATTTTATTTATTGCTCTTTCTGTCGTGACTCTTCCCTTATCATTATTCTAGCATTTCCAGTTTTTAAAGGGTTCCACTTAATCCCTTAATTCACTATATCAGTTTCAGATTCCTGCTTTCTCTATTTAGACTGTCCATCACAAGAATAACCTAGCAATGGTGTTTAAATAGACATCAGCTTCCTTGAGCCATGTGTTAAAACCTTAGCTCCATACAGCATGAAACTGTTAGTCATCTTATAAGAAGGTCTTGCAAAAGAGCCTTTAATAAAATTCCACCATCCAGGCTGCCCTGGGTCAGAATGTTTCAGTCATATTTGACCTAAAAGTTTGGGTTTGAGTCTGGGTTCTTTGCCCTTTAATACTGAGGGAGATAGAAATGCCAGTCAGGGTCAAAAATATCCTTTGCCCGAATTGCTGTGCTGCCCAATAGCTCCTCTCTGCATGCAAAGGTGGCTGCAATATTTGTGACCTGCTGTGTATGCTGCAAGCCATCAGTGCGACAGTCATGCCATTATTTCTACACGGACAGATATATTTCAATATTTCAACATATTTCTATATGTTGGCCATCCTGCAAAGGTGTGTTCAAGGGAGCAACCTCTACAATGAGCTAAATATCTGTAAGATGGCCCACTGTATAGGTGGACACTTTGCAAGCTGCCTGTCCCAAGCTAGTCATAGCTGCCGGGACCTGGTTGACTGATGGAGCTGCTAATTAAGAAGATACTGTACCCAACAGGCATTTGCGTTGTAGAATTGCTACCCCAGAGGGCCTCTGCTCTCCCCATCGCTATGGCAACCAGTGGGAGATCTCACTGTTCGGACAAGAGGTGTGTGCTCCACAGCAGCGCTGCCTGCTCTCCTGCAGAAATGAGGGCTCAACCTGAGCAACTAGGAGGGGAAAATCCTCTTTATTTTGATTAAAAGGGCTTTTTAGTTATTACTTATCCAAGTCTCCAGGCACTGTAACATATTAATAACACACTCAAATCTCAGCAGTCTTCAAGGGTGAGTTGAACAAGAATGTAGCCAGTTGGGATTCCTTTATGCCTTTTCATTGCTATGGGAAGTTCAGCCTCAGCTCTCCAACAGCTCCACCAAACACACCACACATAGGTCATCAGCTTGTCAGTATCTAAACCAATTTGGGAAGTAAGTCTGCTAGCTCTTGCATTGCTGGCTAACAAGAAATTATGTGACACTGAGAACTAGAATTAATGGAATAACAGACCCCCTCTTTATTTGCACGAAGTGGGGTAAAAAAGACTCATTCAATCTAATGGTTTATTAGATATATTTAAGATGCAAAATTAGAGAAACCTCACACATATTGAAATGTTGGATGCTGGAAGGAGGAGTGTGTGATCCCACTTCCACAGTAATCTGGAGTAAACCACTACATGATAGGGATCTTTACCCCAAGAATTAATATGGAGGGACTTGTGGGCTACAGATGTAATCCTAATTTGGTGCACGCTGACTTCTTCATGTAAACAGCTCATTTTGGCAAGGCTTATGGTATATTTTCCACTATTTGTTCCATGCTACTTCAAACTGGGACAACACCACAGTCCAAAGAACTGAGCTGTGCGGGATGGATCCAGCCTAGCGAGAGACAGGAGCTGACACTGGCACTGTCAGCCACAGTATCCAAACAAGCTAAGTTTGGGAAGCTGTCAGGAGTCATCTTTCACCATTCAGCATTTTCAGTTGGGTTCGTTTAGTTCCAAGCTGGGTAATTACAGCATCATTATTTTTCCTTTTACAATGAAGACAAGACTGCAAGCCAGGCAGAATAATTCCTCCTGTTACCGTTGCCAAGATATGATAGCACATCTACGCCATAAGGAATGTGTCATGGTATTAGTTTTATTAATGGTAATAGCTCTTCTGTTAAGCAACATCTTAATGCTATCTGCTGCCTAACCATAAAATGCTAGCTAAATTTCAACCCTTACAGACAGATAATTGAGCCCAGATTACCACTGCCCAACATGTTACTTGCTGGCAGGCACGCGTCAGATTTTGCATGCTATTTTCTTCACTGAAATTAGTATCCAGCTAATTATCCATTACTATCCAGACTTTAATTCTAAAACCACAAAAACTGATCTGAAAATAAGTCATCAAGGTTCTTGTGACAGTAAGTAGAGGCCAGGACTAAGGGAGTCCTGGTGGATCAGATATCAAAGAGCAATTGATCCCATCTCTCCATCTTTGCTGGCTAGAGAGAGAGAGCTCGGTAACTACCGTGGGGTAGATATTTACCTTGTAGGCAGCTTCAAGGCAGTGAGATGAAACCCATCCAAACAGGAAAGGAAAAGAGACACCTCGTTTATGCTGTTGCATCTCACCAAAGGCTCTCTGTTCTTGCAGGGACTATTTCTCAGCCCAGAAACCACTGCTAGGGCAGGGAAATTTTCTGACATACACACGGGCACCAGTGTGTTCGTTTCTGCTTTGCTTTGATGGTTCTTGCATGAAATTGTTTGAGGACTGTAACAATATTAAATACATTTGGAAAAAACAGCTTTGAAAAGAAAGTATCCACAAGAATTGCATTACTGGCCTGTCAAGGCACTGGGTTCTGCACAAGCCTCTAAAAACATGGTAACTAATAGAGGTATAATAATATACTTTTTAACTAAAAATTGTAAGCCATCCTTTAAAGACTGAATAAAAAAGCTTCTGCCATTATCTCACAAAGACAGCAAATTCAGAACTGAACATATATCAGGGGAAAATCCCTCTGCTTCTGCCACTGAGATGCCTGTGGAGCTCAGGCCTAGCAGGGTCCTACGGACACTCTCATTTCTGCAATACCACGACACCCTCAGTGTCTGTTTTAAAAATTTGCATGTGTGAGTTTGTAGTAAAGGTTTAGCGTTCTCAAGTGTGTTCTGCAGCAGGAAGCCAGTTTGCAAGATCCCCTGATAAACCAACACTCAGCCCTCAGTTCTTCCCCTTCCTTCCCTTCCAGAATGAAGCTTGTGGCTGTTTCTGCCCTCCGTCCACGTGGATGTGGTGAATGCGGAGCCTTGTCGGGTCTTGCCCTACACTGCCTTCCGGAAACCGCTTGATTTAGTCTCTCTTGGGCAACAACCCTATTGAACTCAACACTGGGACGAGAGATGGTGTTGTATTATTACACTCCCTTAGGATACTTTTTTTCTAAATCATCTAGGATGGGAAAAACATTTATATAAAGAAGAATGCTGTGACTCACTCTCCAACTCCATGGAGGTTCGGAGCAACCAGAAAAGAGTTAACAGCACAGCCGCCCCCCAGTAGTATTTTAGTCTTTCTAAATACAGAGTTCCTTTCCGATCTGGATGCCCATTTTTGTTATCTTAAAAGTATTTCTGGAACTCTTGGCCAGCTTTAAACAAACAAACTGGGAGAAATATTTGTGAAGATAACGTAGTTGAGAGTGTTTGGTTACTGAGTCTTTCTAAGTTGAAGGATTTCGTTTTTAGGCTTCTTTTCTTTTAAGCTTGTGAACAGAAGAAAAAATTGCTCCGGAGACATTAAATCACACAACCATCCCAGCTATTGGCTTTGGAATAACAATCATTCAACTTAGCAAATATCAAACGTGGGAAGGGATTTATCTGACGCATCTTTACGATCATGTGAACTCCCTCCTCAAGGAGGAACAGTCTCTCTGCTGGAGACACAAGAGGAAGGAACTGTTTTCCCTTCTTTAAAAAAATACAGCAACATAAGAAACTGTAACATGGTAAATGCTTCCTGGAACAAGTGCAAAAGCACAACATCTAAAATGTCAGCTGGTACGCCAGGAGGATTTACGTGATTTAAAAGATTTATGAGAAAAACCCTATTTCCCTAGCTTCAGAGCATCTTGGAAAGCAGCAGCACCAGTGTGGGGGGCAACGGAAAAAGTGTGGAAAAGAAATCTTCAGCTAAAAGAAATGACCATGGCCAGTATGATCCTGTGTTGCTCTTTTTAGTATGAGAAAAAATTGGGTCAGTCAGTCATCTGATTTTAAGCTGTGTGGAAAGATGAACGAATGGAGCCTGCCATGACTCTGGGATACGCTGGTTTTCTCACTTTACGTATTGACTCACATAGTCCTGCGTCTCACCTAAAGCCACACAACTCGTCACTGCTTGAGGCAGGATTAAATCCAGAAATTCATGACTTTTCCTTCCACTGTTGTTTCACCAGAAGTTGTTCTGCTGCAGTGATCGCTGACACAAGAAGGCTGGCCAGCTGGATTTCACTGCAGGCTCTCCTGGGAGATGGAGTCACAGGGACAAGGGAAATAAATCCTGGCTTAATAAAAAAAAATATATACCAGGCAAGGAAAAAAATAATTTAAAAAATTGAAACAATAAACTCAGCAACATTTAGGTTTAGACTGGATATTAGGAAAAATTTTTACACTGAAAGAGTTATCAAGCATTGGAGCAGGCTGCCCAGGGAAGTGGCTCGGCACCATCCCTGGAGGTGTTTAAGAGATCATAGAATCATAGAATCATAGAATCACAGAATCATAGGGTTGGAAGGGACCTCAGTAGATCATCTAGTCCAACCCCCTGCCAGAGCAGGGCCACCCTAGAGCAGGTTACACAGGAACGCGTCCAGGCGGGTTTGGGATGTCTCCAGAGACGGAGACTCCACCACCTCCCTGGGCAGCTTGTT
>VXBO01007671.1:230548-248688 GCA_013400135.1 Rhinoptilus africanus | reverse complement strand
CTCCGCTGCCTGCGGCTTCCCGGTTGTCACGGCCCCTGCGGTGAGGTGAGGGTGACTCACGCAGCCTCACCGCGCTCTCTGCACGGAGGTGGCGCTTGTCACCGCGCCCGCTCTCGCCCTGTCCCCTCCGGAAGCCGGGCGGGTCCGTTTCACCGGCGCGGGGGGCGCGGGGGCGCCGCNGGCTCCAGTGCTCCCGGTCGCCGCCCTCCCGCGGCCTGTGGGCAGGAGCCTGGTCCCGCCGGCTCCGGGAGCGGCTGCAGCCCCTCGGGGCAGAGCGGGGGCCGGGCTGTAGCTACGCTGCTGCCGCTGCCGCGCCTGGCCGCGGGGCGGGTCGCTAGCCTTGCCCCGCGGGTTCGGTGAGCGCGGCCGGGCCGGGGCGGGCCCCCGGGAACGGAGGCCAGGCTGATAAGGCAGGTTATTTACGGGTGTTCTCAAACCCGACGTCAGTCGGGAATGTCGGTTAAACAGCTTATCTGTGGGATCCGGCAGGGAGTGGGGTGTCTGTAACGGGGTTTGGGTTTTCCTCTCGCGAACACCGGCTCAGCTGCGGGGGGAGTGCCCTTACTATGCCGTCTGTCCCTCAGATTCCCTGTCTGTGCAGCGGTGCCTCGTGTTTACTGTGCCGATGTTGTCCCAACAGCAAGAACTCAACAGTGACGCGTCTTATCTATGCCTTCCTCCTCCTCCTCAGTACTGTTCTTGCCTGCATTATGCTGGCACCGGGGATGGAACAGCAGCTGAAAAAGGTATGGAAGGAAAAGCCTCTTTCTAACTGTTTGCAAAANGGAAGTGCCCGGAGGGCGTTCGGTGGCGGCGGCGCCATGGGGGCGGTGCTGGGGGTCTGCTCGCTGGCCAGCTGGGTGAGTGGCGGCGGGGGCCGGCGGGCGGCCAGACTCCCCCAGNCGCGGCCGGGCCGGGCCGGGCCCCCGGGAACGGAGCCCAGGCTGATAAGGCAGGTTATTTACGGGTGTTCTCAAACCCGACGTCAGTCGGGAATGTCGGTTAAACAGCTTATCTGTGGGATCCGGCAGGGAGTGGGGTGTCTGTAACGGGGTTTGGGTTTTCCTCTCGCGAACACCGGCTCAGCTGCGGGGGGAGTGCCCTTACTATGCCGTCTGTCCCTCAGATTCCCTGTCTGTGCAGCGGTGCCTCGTGTTTACTGTGCCGATGTTGTCCCAACAGCAAGAACTCAACAGTGACGCGTCTTATCTATGCCTTCCTCCTCCTCCTCAGTACTGTTCTTGCCTGCATTATGCTGGCACCGGGGATGGAACAGCAGCTGAAAAAGGTATGGAAGGAAAAGCCTCTTTCTAACTGTTTGCAAAACCATTACTTGTGCCAGTGATTATTGATTCTCTCATGAGAGAGGATGTGAATGGATTACATGAGAGACAGAAACACCTAAATGTGCTTTATCCCCTGAGTTAAGAGATTGCATGTATCGAACAGCTTCTAGATGAAATAGCAAATTCAGTGAATGTACATTTTAAAGTACATGCCTGGTCTCTGAAACATGACCAGACCTGGAGACAGCTAGTCATCATCAGAGCCTTGCTGCTTTGGTATCTTCCTGGCTGCATGTAGTGATGACACGGGAAAAGAAAGACGATAATAAGGTCTGTGCAGGCTGGTCTTTTGTTATCAGAACTCCCAGAAGAGAGCTGACTGAGAGCCTTAGCTGTTAGAGTACTTAAAGAATGTAACTGCAAATGCAGATGTACATTCACAACTAAATGTGTCTTTGTTCAGATACCTGGATTTTGCGATGAAGGGCTTCATACTCGGATACCGCACATGAATGGCTTTGTCAGCTGCGATGTGTTTGTTGGATATAGAGCTGTGTATCGAATCAGCTTTGCCATGGCAGTGTTCTTCTTTATCCTCTCTCTGCTCATGATACAAGTGAAAACAAGTAAAGATCCTAGAGCCTCAGTACACAATGGGTATGTGTGTGAGCCAGCTGTCTGGTCTTCCATCTTGTTTCTTCTCTCAAGTTTCTTTGCTGAACACAGTGGCGAATTGTTTATGTATACATTGACATCCGCAAGTTTATTTTCAACTGAATACAGGGTAACGCTTCAGTCTCCTGAAAAGCTTTCTATTTATGTAACGTGTTCAATGTGGTGATAATGCTCTGAGGTTGGGTAACTGAAAGGGCAGTGCTCTGGGCACCCCTCTGTGTTTCCAGAGACGCTAGATTTCAGTTTATATCACCATCCTTGCACCACCTCTAGCATTCACTGGGTCATTCACCAGGCCAGTCTGACTTGGTAATCCAGCACAAACTGGTTTCTGATTTCTGATTCACTGGCTTAACTGGGTTAGTTCTGGGATAGATGACTGAATTATCATAGCATCATTTAATTTGAAAGGAACCTTTGGAGATCATCTGATCCAAACCCCTGGTCAGAGCAGGACCAACGTGGAGCACGTTATTACATTGTCTAGTTGAATTTTGAATGTCTCAAAGGATGGGGATGCTTTGACCTCTCTGGGAAACCTGTGCAATTTTTTGCAACATCTAATGTTAGTTTCTATTTTTGCAACTTGCATATGTTGCCCCTTATCCTTTCATTATGCACGTGTGAGAAGTGTCTGATTTTGTCTTCTTCACACCTTTCTTTTAGGCAGTTGAAAACAGCAATCAGATTTCCCTTTTCCCTTCTCCAAGCTGAACAGCATAGTTATCTTCCTCCCTGCAAGGATGAGCTCGTGACTCACCTTCCATTTCTTGGAGCAAGAGCTTCTCTTTCAGCAGAGCTTTCTAGCTAGTCGTCCACCAGTCTGTCCTGTTGCATGCGGTTTTTCTGTCACGGGTGCAATACTCCATATTTGCCTTTGATGAGCTTTGAGGTTTCTGTCAGCCCACATCTCCAATGTATTGACCTTTGCTTCACCCTCTCCCCACGATTTGCTGAATGTTGTTATCTGTAATCCCACTGCAGGCAACTTTTGTTTCTTTAAATTTAGACACTCATCTGGGTACAGCAAGCTGCTTGCAGATCATGTAAAACATGACTATTGTGTGCAAAGTAAAACCAGTATTTTCAACTTATATCTTCTTTTAAAGGTTCTGGTTCTTCAAAATAGCTGCCATTGTGGCTATCATGGTTGGAGCGTTTTACATTCCTGAAGGGCCTTTCACAAGAGGTACAGTTAATATGTCATCATGGAATTCTGCTTAATAAACTCATACCTTTTCTCAGACTTACCAGGCTATAGTTGTGATAGTGAAAGTTATCTTGTAGAAGACACAGATTCTGTCCTACTTCATTAGAGTATCTTGGTTCATCCAATATTTTGGTGACCAACTGAAGTTACGACAATAAGCCATCTCTTTTCAAGTACGGAGGTGTCATGCATTAATAATTCAGTACTCCATGACGCCATCAGTACTGGGCTGAGTCTTCTGACACTCTTTAGATTAGAGGCAGCTCAGAACACTGACAAGTGCTGAACGCTTCCCTAGAGTCTGAAAAATCTGTGCAAGAAACCTTTACTGTCTGGCCACATCACACACGGTTGTTGATCCTCAAAGAAGTGTGGCATGATGGTACTATGTACACAAAGATGTCTTGTGTTAGATCTTACATTCATTCTGCAAACATGCTGGGCTAAACATTCCCATGCTCAGCTTGACTATCGTAGGCTGCACCCTTCTATAGCTGGGACTTTTTGCATGTTTCTGCAGGATGGAGACCAAAGTGATTAACCACAACTGCATTTCTAAATATAGTTTCAGATTTTTTCATTATTTTTCTGCAGTGTAATTAGGAGCTTTTTTTTTTTTTAAACTAGGGTAGCGTGGAAATGATGAAAGCTAACCCTATTTTTCTTGACCCCTTTTCTAGCTTGGTTTGCTGTTGGTGTTATTGGAGCTGTCGTCTTCATTCTTATCCAGTTGGTGCTTCTTGTGGACTTTGCTCACTCCTGGAATGAGAGCTGGGTTAAGAAAATGGAGGAGGGAAATTCTAAATGCTGGTATGCAGGTAGGAATCTTGAACTGTGAAGGATTTGTTTCTGCTGGCCGGTACTCTGCAGAATATCACTTACTAGTCTGCGGGCATACCTAGAATTACACTCCGCAGTCTCCTTGAGTCACCACTGTAAACATCTGGAATTAATAGCTGCAGTGTTGCTTTTTTTTCCTCATTAAATAAAATGCACAATATTTTAGGCTTGTGATTAGCAGATCCGACAGTCGTAATTAACAACACTTGCCTAGTTTGCAGTGTGAGTGCAGAGATGGTAGCCTGGATTTCTTCAACTCAACTTTGCTTTGCCACCTCCCCTCCCGAGGTCCTCAAGAAGTCTGTGATGTCAATGACAGCGGCTGCAGTGCAACACAAAGTGTGCCTCAGCGCATGTTCCTGAGCTGACCATTAAATTACAAAGTGCTAATTGTTGTGGTTCTTTGCTTATAGCTATGAATGCTGCAATGGCATTTTGTATGTTCTTATAAAGAACATAGCAGAATGGAAATGAAAAAAAGTGTCTTCTAGCACAGAAGGGCGAATTCAGGGCTTATAAATAGCCCATGAGAAGTGTGCAAAATGCACTCTCATTTTGACATCAGTTAAACCAATTAAACTGCCGCTGAAAGGCAGGTCTTACTCCCTTGATGGCAGCATTGGCTTTCCTCTGAGCTATGCTGCTTAGTGAGCCAAAGCAGAAATGTAGCCATACCTAATAAAAATGCATTCTGCTAGACTGGTTTTCTGAACTAGACTTCCAAGTGAGGAAGGGGGACTCTCTCATTACAGTGATAGCTGGTCATTAAATCACCGTAGGTGTACTGTTAAACTACACACTTATTTTAACAGTTAATTTTTTCCCCTACAGCTCTACTTTCCTGCACAAGCTTGTTCTATGCCTTGTCGCTGGTTTTTGTTGTGCTTTTCTGTATTTTCTACACGAAGCCTGATGACTGCACTGAGAACAAGGTCTTCATAGGCATTAATATCATCCTGTGCATTGCTGTCTCTGTTGTTTCTGTCCTTCCAAAAGTTCAGGTATTATTTTTCTGTGCTATTTTCTTCAGATATACAAAGCAGGGAAGTAACAAAGATGTAGTATCAGTTCAGTCAGACATAAGAACTTTAAAAATTGGTTATCATAGCTGTGCTAGCTAGGAACATTTTTTAAAAAAAAAGTAAATCTTACTCTAAAACCAACGTGCTATGTAGTGACATATTTCCTGAAGACAGGCTTTTTTTGGGTAACATTGTTTTGGATTTTGTTTCCGTGTGGGGGACTGCTGGTGTGGTTTCAGTGGTGAAGGTTCTGACAGAACAGAGAAACCCCTTAGGGAAAAGCAAAATAAGCTGGGAATTTATTGGCTTAATACTGTGACTTTAAAATTATGGTTAAGCACATTTAATATGAGAGGAAGCTTGCATGTTACTTGATTCTGAACTTGGTATTGCTCAAATAAATCCTGTACTACATTTGTATCTACGTGACTGTTTAGGACTCGGTAAGAACTCATAACTGAATCCTGGGTCTAGAAAAACTGAATTTGGTTTGCTTATTCCATGTATGTTTGAGTTACTCACTGCATAAATTGTATTACTCTAAGGATTTTCTTCCAGTCCTTTAAACACAGAACAAAGCCCAATGCCTTTCTAAAAAAATAAAGTTTTGCATGCTAGTAACTGTTGAATCTGTGGCAGTAGGGTAGAATTATCCAACTGTAGGTAAAACGTGCCCTTTTGACCTTGGCTTGCTATTGTGTGTTTCAACAGGAACATCATACTTACTCTGGCCTCCTCCAGTCCTCTGTCATCACGCTCTACACCATGTATCTCACTTGGTCAGCCATGTCCAATGAGCCTGGTAAGCAACAGGCTGTCTTGAGGAACAGATTTTGGTGTGAAAGCAGAAGCTGATGATGGGGCTCATAGTTATTACAGATCACTGCGTGAGGATTGCTGATCTGTCTAGGTAAAACTGAGGCAGGCTGATATTGCTGAAACCATCAAATTGCCTCTTTCCAGAGTTAAACTGGGGTATTTGTGGAGGGTAGGGTTGGGGGGAAACAGTGTCAGGGCATGATGATTTTATTTACTTATTACACCCTTGCCATAGTCCATGCCATTGCTGCCTCTGGGGAATCAGAGACATCACCAGTTAGATGGAATGAAAAATTGCAAACTTACCTGCCATCTTTTCTTAGCTAAATGCTGTCAAAGCTCATCTCTCTTTAATCTGCCTTGAAATCTCTTTCAGAACGAAACTGTAACCCAAGTTTGCTGAACATCATTATCCAGATAGCTACACCCACTGTTGCTCCAGCAAATACCACTGTCGTGCCTGCTACTCCAGCTCCCCCCAAGTCCCTACAGTGGTGGGATGCCCAGAGCGTTGTTGGACTGATTATCTTTGTCCTTTGCCTCTTGTATTCCAGGTAGGACCTGCACTGCTATCAAATGATAAACAACTGGGATTTGTCTGCTTTTTATTTTTTTTAATCTGGGTCTAGTGAAAAATACACCTGCATTTATTCACATCCAGCTGCTGTCTCAGCCCAAGCCTAAATATGGCTAATAAAACTGTTTGTTTTGTGGATGAGGATAGGCTTTATTAGCCCACTTCAGATAACAGAACAAATTAGGAACACCGTTTAATTAGGGTAACAAAAGCTCAGATGAAAGCAGATCTCATTGAGGAGCTTCCTTGTGTTTCCAGATGGATTTTAAAAAATTTGCTAGTCCCATTTATTGTGGTTTGTTTCTGGCTTTATTAGCAAACATAGCTAACCGAAAAGGATTTTTTAACCCTGCCTGTCTTTTGCTTACACTTCAGCATTCGCTCTTCAAGTAACAGCCAGGTGAACAAGCTGACGCTGTCTGGGAGTGACAGTGCCATTCTGGAGGAGACTGCGGGAGCAGGCAGCGGGGCTGCAGAGGAAGGAGAAGTGCGCCGTGTCATGGATAACGAGAAGGATGGTGTTCAGTACAACTACACCTTCTTTCACTTCATGCTCTGTCTCGCCTCCCTTTACATCATGATGACACTCACAAACTGGTACAGGTAAGAGCAAGACAGACAGTGATGGGTTGGATGCGCCAGCATTTCTAGGGGACTGGAGAGTCCTGCCCTATAGGCTGCTCCTGCCAAGCTGGTTAAGGTGCTTTCCCTGTACCAGCTGCATTTGAGTTGTGCCTTCTCAATTTTATGTAGCTGAATTAAGATGTAAAAAGGTAAAATCAGCTATTGTAGTCCTAGTGGACTGCTTCACAGCTGCAAGGGCAGAAAGGGACATCCTTCATCTAGGCAAGCAGCAGGAAGGACACTTAAGAAACTGGTTTAAGGTAGTGTCCTGCAAAGTTTGTCAGAGGCCAGCCTAATGTTACTGGCTCTTCGCCCTGGGTAAGATGTGCAGGGACAGCCATACAGGCCACCTGAATGGAGATAAGACTTCCTAGATCTGTTGGGAGCACTTGGACATATCCTCTGCTGCTGCTGCAGCTTGTGACTGTTTTCCCCATGACTGCCATACTGTATAAATTAGCAAATATACTGACAGAGCAGCAGCCATCAGGAGTCTGTTGCTGGCTGAGTTGTCTTACTGTGTTCTCTCAAAGACCTTTTCACTGGAGTGTCCCAAATGATTGGGACAAATTCATAGAAAAGGTTGCAAGGAATAGTGGAAGGTACCTTCTGTATCTATTAATTGATTTCTTTACTTTTTAGCCCTGATGCAGATTTTAAGACAATGACAAGCACCTGGCCGGCTGTGTGGATGAAGATAACCTCCAGCTGGCTTTGTCTCCTCCTCTATTTTTGGACCCTAGTGGCTCCTCTTGTCCTCACTAATAGGGAGTTCAGTTAAATTGCTGCACCTGTCTGAGCTTACAGAAGTAGAGAGCTTTTTGCTGAAAGCCAAAATGTTTGTGTATTGCTTTAGTTACACTCTTCATGTTACTGTTTCTTATGTTAACATGCAGGTGGATAGCAAGTTATGTATTGCATAATGCTTGGTGCAGGATCAAAGTTACCAAGTTATCTTTCTATTTTAACCTTCAGTCATGGTTATCTTATTACTACATTTTTAAAATTCACTACAGCTGTGCTGTCAAAGCACAAAATATCAGTTATGTCCAATAGCCACAACCTTTCTATTGAATAGAAATAACGTTTAGCTAAATATGAAGTAATATATTTTAAAGAACAATTATATTCAGCATAATGCACTAGTATGTAAGGCTTCAGTTCCTGGAAGTGTAAGCCATGCTGCTTGACTTCTACAGTCCACTGTAAGAGTTTTATTTAAATTTACACTTACTTACCTTCCTATGTTGTAGCAAACACCCTCCCCCACCTTATTCCTTACCACAAGGTCTGTTGACCTTTGAGGCTGAGCAACTGATCAATGCCTTTTAAGAACAAACTTGCCCTTTCTAAGGGCAACTTCTTTTTTAGTATGTTTGCCAAATATTGAGTGGTAAGCATTTGACTAGCTTAAACAACTTTATGATTATGGTGGAAAAATAAAGCTTCTAATTGGTTGCTTACAAAAATAATGATTATTATTCACACTAAGGTATTTGCACTGTAAACTCATTTGAATAAAGTGGACTAACTACTGAAACGGTCCCGGCTCTCTTGAGAAGTGTTAAGAAGTAGCAGTTATTCTGCAATGCAAAATGCTACATACAATGATTAAAATGCTAGTTATGCTTGCAATGCTAGTTGCAGTGTCCAGTTGGATGTGACTGAGTGTCAAATCCTATCTCTTGAAGTTGCTCAGGTCCAGTTGTTCAAGTAAATTTAGTTCTGCAGTAGAAAGCAACGCTTTTTACTAACGTAACATGTGGAACCAAGTGTATGTCACTATTGACTTTTACAATAAAATACCCCAAGACAACACAAGGCAAACATATTTAAAATAACAAATTAGCAGCTGTTACAATGTGTTTAATCACCCAGTCATGCATCATAAAATTTACACATTTTGACCACTCCATTTTATAAAATGCAATATAAAAATAAATTTTGTCAAATAAGATGTACACTTAACCACCCAACACCTCTAGGCCCACATAAAACAGAAGGTAAAATTATTAGCTTGACTAACACTATGATTAACTCATGCCAAAATGAGATTTAACGAAAACAATACTTCACCCAATTCCTGAAAATACCTCAGGGTTTGTAACACCCATTTGTAAAAGTATAAATTCAAGTACTTTTATGTACAGTATGCAGCTACCTTTTGTCCCACTTAATGCTAAAAGCCATGGCTGCCCAGTGCAGTTCAACTATTTTTCCTTATTACATGTTGGATTTGGCAGGAGGGCTTATGTACTGGGCAAGGCATATAAAAAAAACCCTGGAAATAGTTATTTCAAGTGGAAAACAAACAAACCTGTAAGCTTTTCCTATCTCTTGACTTGCAGATAAGGAGACACTATACTTAAAATGAGCGTTTATTTTCCAAATGCTGACATAAGAAATTTTGGGAACAAACTGATTTCTCTGCTAGTAAGTGCTAAAGCTCAAAGAGCATTCTCAGCACAGTAGTCAGGCGCGTATAAGAGCTGTTCTTTCTCTAAGACAAGCCAAGCACTGGTTACAAACCTGAAAAAGGGTAAGATTACAGCTCAAGAAAGTTGCAACTCTCTCCAAGTTCTAAAGCCGAAAAAAAGCAAATTAGAATTAGCAGTTAGATGCCCGATAAAGGTAAGCCTGGCTTAGTTCAAGCATCCTGACATCAACTGCCCAGCAGCCAGCTTTAAAAAAAAATTCTGGGGGCATAACATGGGCTATTTTCAGCATTGATAATGTAGCCTTATCTATCACGTTTAAATCATACGCTTTATTCTTTGTTTCTCTGCAAGGAGGGAAAAGGGGAGGAAGAGATGAATCTAGTTTGCCTACCACTTACGGCATGCAAGAGAATGTAAAAGCCTGAAAAAAGGTTTGGTTTCTGTAGAGGTTCCACAGCCTCCTCCTGAACACCACTAGATTTTTTTTCTTCTTAAAGGACACTAAATTGCATTTTGAATATTCAGCCTTGTTCTCTAGTAACTACATGAGGAAAACAAAGTAGTTCTGTTCTTACAGGTTAACTTCAAACCCTGCAGCACAATTAAGGAAAGCATATCAAATGAGTCATGCCTTCAGCTCTGGGAAACACAGTCCATCCTATTTTTTTGTTGTATACTGTGTATGGAATTAAGAGGCACTAAACCAACATAAACACTGCGCTCTCTGTTCTGGCAGTTAAAGGGCATGGGCAGCCACTTACCTTTCTAAGACCTGGTGCTATGTGCTACTGTCTTGCTAGGTGGCACAAAAAACTGAATTAATCTCTGCAAAACACGCAGCCATGTTCTGGTCAGAAGTGAGGAGGAAATGGCTAGCAGTACTCTCTTACCTTATTTTAGGTAAATGAAAATGGTAAGGTTTTTCCCCTCCCAGCACTAAAGACAATAGCCAAAGAGGAAAAAGAATTGACTTACAAAGGTAGGAAAAATCAGATTTTCAGTGAGGAAAATTCATCCCTTCCCACTTATAATCTAAAGCAGTTCAAGTGACGAGTTCCTTGCTCCCACAAATTCTGAACTGCTACCCAGAAAAAAACTTTATGGTTTACCCCTTTTCAAAACCCAGTCTCCTTTTATAACGCTCAGATAACAGGTACAGCATTTGCTACCCCTAGGATAAGGATAACCAGGATAAGATCTGCTGCCAGCTCAGGAAGTCATTATGGTGGTAGAGGCATCTCTTTTTGGCAGTGCGACCATGCTGTAGGGGGACTGAGAGGAAGATAGACATTCAAAACAGAGTTTGGCACTTTGAAAAATGAATGTCTGAAATCCTCAAGATGCTTTAGTTTTATATTTACAGAGACATAACTGGTACCTGTAATCACACTTGGCACTAAATAAAGATTTCATTGAGAGAAAGTGCTCTAGAGATAAGTCTCCAATTAGAAGGGATGTTCTTTTTCACCAAATAACCAAATATTTCACCTTGAAGTAACAGAGTGTGCTTTCCTGGCCCAAGTGAGGTTTTCCATCTCCACACTATATTATAGTGCAGAAAAACATGTGCAAAGAGTGTGCTGAGTTAAGTTCTAATTCAAGACTATTAAACAGACTGAATTTGAGGAGTGGGAACAGCTTATTTAGACAAAGGTATCTCACCCTGATTTGACATCGGAGTCTTAGTTGTGTCTCTAGACAAAGACCTAGAAGCACAGGCATACAAGCTACAGGTAAATATTACAGAGATGATTAAAGTCTAACTTCATACAGGAACATGACAACCAAAGACAGAAGAGGTCAACAAAGTTGAGAACAAAGTTGAAAAATTGCACAGAAGAGCAGACAAGCACGGTGAACAAAGTGCTACAATGCCAGGAAATTTAAGAATGTGCTTTCAAATAGCCTGTCTGCATTTGGTTTCACAGACTTAAACTAAAATTCTGCCTAAAGGAACAAGCTAAAGCAGCACCTTGCTGTCTCGCATAAAGTATTGCCTTCTATACATCATATGCCAAGTGCTACAAAGCCTCCTTACAAATTGTATGTATGAGTTAGTTACTGACCCAATTCCTCATCACAACCAGCTGAAGAAGAGAACAACTGACAATGTGGGAAGGTGGCTGACATAGCTTTTTCTCATTTGGTCCTGAACTTCATTATTTGAAGCTGTTATCTAATCAAAAGCATTAGTACTTCATCTGAAAAACTTCCTGTTTTCTGAAAATGAAGACTGCATCTGTTTATAGTAAGTCTTGGCATAGATGTTTTAGCAGTTAATCCACCAGTTATAGTTCTTCCTACTGTGAGGAAGTTTCAGAGATGATATCCATACTGGTATTCATGGATAAGAAAGTTTTGCTCTATATTAATTTGAGACAAATATTCATTGAGATATTTCAGAAATGCTAACTCACAATCTGAACCACGTGACAGAGGGCAGGCCAAGTCAGACTTCATATTTTTAAGCAATCTTCACTGACAACTACATTTTGCAGGGTTCAAAAGCAATTTTCTTGTCTTGGATTACTGGTGTTTGCAGAAGGGGAAGGGAACAGATGGTCACAAGGCTAGTAAATCATTCTTGTCACTTTTCATCTGTGTGGGGAGGGGGTAAGAAACTATCAAGCTTACCATCCTGCAATATTTTGGTTTTCTTTATCATTAGAAAGAATAGACCAGTTTGCATCATTCACACAGAGACTGATGAGCCTCAAGCATTCTACATACCTTGTGCTCTTTGCCTTTCCCCTCCCAGAACTCTGCCCTGCCCCCTTTGTGCCCTCTTCAGCTTCCTTTGGTTCCACAGTATAAAGTGCCTCAGCAGTCTGTTCCTCACCGCAGGTTTAGGAGTAAGGCAGAGTTCACAACGTCACCTATCAGAACAGATCTCGACTGTGCAGGAAAACTTCCTTTCACTGGTTTGTTAATAACAGTAATAGAGCTGAGGTTTCATGCCTCGCAGAGAATCATCACATTGCTTTTCATCAGCATCCCCACTCACTAGCATGTCATGGGGAGAGCTGTCACATGGGAGAACCAGCTGGGAGAAATCATGCAGGAAGTCCTCTTCAGAGGCTAGCAGCAGCTCGTTCCATGAGGAGATGTCCAACTTCCCTGCAGTACCACCGTACTCTTCAGGAAGGATCACTGGAGGAATGTTTTGATGAAGGGAATTCAGATCACAGCCATGAAGAAAAAACTGAAGAAGCAAGCAAAAAGATAGCTTTAATAGTGCATATCAAACACTTCACAGCATATTACTGAAACAGTTGGCTAACGAGCTTATTTTGAGCTAAAGGGCAAATTTCAGAAGTGATGACATTATGGGCAAGTGGCAGTATACAACGCTGGGCAGGTGCAGTTAAGACACACTTAGTGAGAGAAGCCTTGAGATGATGCAAGAGAGACAACATTTGCTAGCCTGTGCAGAGGTTCCAAATTCAGCTGGTCCCCAAGTTCGCTTATGGTATTGGAAGGAGTTATCCTCATGGAAAAAAGCATCATCCTTTGCCACTACATCCAGTCCTACAGCAAAAATGCTAATGCCGTGCCATAAGGGAGAAGAGCAAGGAAGGGGCAACAGGGACCTCGTGTGACAGCATCTCATAAACAAAGTGTTACTTGCCAAGATAATCCAACCCCAAGAATGGAATGCATGTCCTGTTTACATGTGTACTCAAGATCCATATTAATGTTATGCCAATATTAAATTCCTCAAAGCTTCTCTCTCATGAAGAATTTTACAAACAGGCATATTTTAAAAATTAAAGCAGAAAAGACTAGTTCAATGAAGTAAATGGCACCAACATTTTTCTAGGTGTGAGGTTTTTCAACAGTTTTCACTTCCAGTGGCCAAACAAGGAACTTACAAACATTAGCATTAATGTTAAAATGACACAAATCCTTACCCGATTTGCTATCTTTTCCTTCAGAAAAGGCTTGATGATTGCAAAAATGCCTTTGAATATACGAGGCTCATTTATTATGTTAACGGCTTTTATTCGAATGGGGAATCCATCCTGAAGGGTAAAGAAGATTTTTATAATGCAGTTTAAAAACATTTGCCATCTTCCTCTTTTTAAAAATCTCCCGAGACTGACTGTCAGCACAACCCACTGGCTCCCAACCTTCCATCTGAGGTACCAACATAAACCAATACAGCCACAGAAACGCACCTTGTAATATGGAATACTCTTAAAATGAGATCCGTGGGCATAAAAATAAAGTTAAGAGACAAGAAAACCTTGCATCAGGAAATATATTTCTGTCAGTACATCTTTATTTCTTGTTCTTCATCTCCCCTGACAAAGGCACTTAGGTAATCAGTGTCCTTCAAATATTCCCAACCCTGATAAGGATGCTGTTACAAAGTGATAACCACAGCTTCTGAGTAGTGCACCAGAGCAGGCTGGTTCTAGCGGTGTGTCCAACTACAAGATTTGGTGCTCTAAAATGTGTTCTCATATAAGGAAGAAATATAATATCACAATTTTTCTGCCATTCCAACTATTCTGTCATGCTAACTGCAAAAGACAAACAGGCTCACCTGCTAACAGAACACACTGTGTCTCCTATACAAGACAGTTCAAAACAACAGTTAGTTATGGGATTTCTGCCGGAGAAATTTATTTGCAGAAACATTTTCCCAACGCAAAAGCTCATGATCAGCAATTAAGGTCTCACGTGCCACAGTTAAATTTCTTTCCCTCATAACCAGATCTACATATACAAAGCAGTCAATGCTTGGAGTGAAAAGCAAATAACATGCACTGCAGGAGTATTTTTCTCCTTATGAAGCTCATCTTTACAAGAGATGCAGCTCAGCAAGGTTGATGCAACACATTTATATACCACCCATACCTTTATGTCCTTCACCAAGTCCAGCTTTTGTTTTGTGAATAGCTTCCACTAATAACAGCAGGATACCCATCATTTTATTTGTGCAAATCAAATATGGGTTCAGACAGTTAAATGACACATTTAGATGATAATTTAAAGGACTGAGTTCTTATATAGGCATTCATAAACTCACTAATCTCATTTCCATAAACTCCCCTGATTCTCCCTACCTTATCCCGCCCCCCCCCAGATACAACAAAGAACATAACAAGCTCAGGCCAGAATGAGGGAATTAACCCATTCAAGGGAGGTTTTCCTCATCCCACTCTTCCAGATATCCCGCTAAAACATCAACTAAAATCATCAGACCTTCCTGCCACTTTGGCCAGGTTATTCCTCACTCCTTTCACCTTCTTATTTTGTACAACTCCACTTGTGCTCGCACCCTTGGCTCTAACTTGCTCTCCATCATTTTCCTTCCAAACATCTAGTCAGAGATCCTTTTTTTTTTACTGTCTCTTTTGCTGCCTCCTATGCTGAAGAAGCCTCTCTTCCTTCAGGGAGTGGATGGAAATCCTCCTCAAGTCACACCCATTCGAAAGACCTCTCTGCAAAATTTTTGCAGTGGTACTTGAACTTGCACCTGCCCAGTGGCAAGTGACCTGCTCCATCTTGGCTGACAGGAACCATTTAAATAACAAGCCATTCCTCAGCATTCAGGCAAAACAGTGTCTTCTCTCTAACTGTATTTCGCTGCTCGCTTTCTCTCTTCCTTACCACTACCAAGCAGAACTACTTTTTTCTGTTCCAACTCAAAGTTTGCATTTCTAATGCAAATTTCCTTTAGGGATATAAAAGTCAAAAAAAAGGCAAGTGAGGTAAGTTGGCAAGGGTCTGAGAAACTGGTTGGGCAGAGACATGTTTTAACTCTGCTAGTAAAAGCCAAGATGCTTAACTTTCCAGTGACATAGTCAAGAATTCTAGACACAGCAGCAGTCATTTACAATGCACAAGCTTATTTTCCCACCAGTTCAGGTCTTACCTGAAGAATTCCAATCACTTTTTTGGCTACAAAAGGACCAAAATGAGACGCCTTAGATAAGCTGACTCCTTTGTAGTCTGCCAGGATTACAATTCCATTCACCTGGGTCTCTTCGGACTGAATGAGTTTTTCTAACGTTAAGTATATGGCACGAATGTTCTCAGTAATCGGATAATTACTGGGTGTCCATCTGTCTGAGGTTACAAGACATGGATGGTAAGTCGGAGAGTAAATATAAGCTAACAATACACATTCCAAAAACTGATTTTCTATTTTCCTGGACTCTTAAAAGGTAGTCTTTAATAGCCACAATCCTAGTTGAGAGCAGCCTTTCTTAAGCAAGAGATAAAATGGCAACTCATGTTTACTTCAGGGAGTAAAGGCAATGGTTTTAAGAACCCCGTTCTCCACCCAGCACAGCTTATTAGAAGCAGTTTCAGCTCAGAAAGAAAGCAGGTAAATGGAAAGGAGGAGAATGAATGAAGAGAAGTTTACAGCAAGCCTGGCAGCACCAAAAGCACACAAAGGGCTCTGATTGTTTATACGGGAGTCAAAGCCACAGGCTCCTCTCTCCACTTATTGTCAATGCATATTACAAGCTTCTAACTGTAGGCCAGCAGGCCCTGTTTCAATTTGTTACTATACATTAATTTTTCTTGACTCATCTAATATTTAATCAACCCACCTCACTGCATTTTTGTTTTGACATAACTAGTTATTGGTGACACAGGAAAAGGAACTGGTATAACGTTGGCTAATGGCAAACATGTTCCTTCACAAGTTAACTTCTCCAGTTTCAAAGGGAACTCACATTCTCTGTGAAAGTAACCAGTGCTCACAAGAGAGCAGGAAGCACATTTTTGGCCCAGATACACCTCAAAGACAGAGAACAGAGACATTCATGCATTTAAATACCTGGACGGATGCAGACGACATGGCGTCCCTCTGGGTCCAGACAAGGCAGCACAGTGACAAAACCAGACTCTAGGACAGGCTTTATTGCAGACGGCTTCAAATTGTTGAAGACCTCAGGCCAGCTCCTCCTACAGGTGTGGTAGTTCACCAGAAGCTGAAGCGCTCGGTCATAATCAAATTTCCTGGCTCTGAGGAATCTTAGCAAAAAAGCATCGTCCAGGCAGGTCCCCAGGGAGGGATAGTCTTTGCACACCATATCTCGGAGTGCTTGCACATCACGGAGCCTCCATTCAGGTTTCTCTTGGAGCTCTTCCCGGGCTTTGGTAATGAGATCAGGAGATAGTGAGCAAACATACTTTGGCCGATCTGGCAAGAGCTCGTTGTCTGATGGAGACCCCGCTGACGGACTTGTCCTAGTGCAGTCACTGTCTCCTGACATACTGTAGCAGGGATCTGTCAAAAACCAAGCGCTACACATGACAATCCATCCCATGCAGTAACAAGCTGATTTATTATTTACATATTTACTATGTCCTATATCCCTCCATTTCCCCGTTGACAAGACTGCCCTTGCAAGAACCGGCACTGCAGCCAGAAGTACAGTTCAGACATTTTAATTATCTTCCTAGGATTAGAAAGTGCAGGTTTCTCTAATCTCTTTATCCTGTATAGCAGGTAGAAAACAACCTTAGATGAAACCTAACCAAACAAAAAAAAATATAATTAAAATACAGAATTACAAAGCTTCATTACAAAATACAGAATTTAATTTGCCTTAACATTTATTTCCTATGTCAAATTGGAAACTAAAGCAAAGTAAACATATCCCTGATAGGCAGGATTCTCACATATGGTCAAATTACACCCTCTTCTGAGAAACTCTCCTAGCTGAGCCCAGACAGGCGGGAGTTTTCATTAACTTCTCTGGCAAATATGTACGTCAATCAGCATGTCTGCCCAAGTGAACGTTTTGAGCAATTCAGGAGGCACGGCATTCAGGTATATAAGAAATGGCTGCAGTTCACAGACTGGATAAGCAGGTGAGAGAGTCACAGGCTCTTATGCCAGCACCACACGGGTATTAAAGGTAGGCTTAATATAGTTTGCAGTGTGCTGACAATATTTCTGAACTAGGACCTGAATTTCCAAATCCAGTAGCAAGCAGAGAGAGTGAAAAATTATAAAATTATGAGTCTGGCATACTTCCAGTAACTTGACCTGGGACTGGAAGGGAAAAAATATGCCTTTTTTTCCTGAGCTACTCCTATTAAGAGTCACTCACAATACACGATACCATTCTTGGGTGTCACACAGGAATCGCCTGTCAGAGTAATACCTGTCCCACATAACCAGCTTCCCTCTTGCAGCTCAATCGCTTACTTCTACCACACCTTCCCCAGGCTCCTTGGGAAAGATCCCAGGGTGCCAGGATCACTCACAGGGATGTGCTTCATCTCGCTACAGCCTGGGCTGTGCGGGACATGCACGGGCAGGCTTCTGCAAAGGAGTTGGCACCAGGAAGCAGCACTCCCTCCCCACCCTTCTGAGGGCCCCAAATCCTCGGCCTGTGCCCCAGTGGCCTGAGCATCTGCCTGCAGACAGCACTGGAGCCCCTGCACCCTGACAGTGCTCTGGGCACTGAATGGGGCACAGGGGTGAGGAGGCCCCCACAGCCCCTCAGTTCCAGCATTACCCCCGCACACACTTCACAGCTCCAGCAGCAGCCCCACACACCCCTCAGCTCCAGCATCAGCCCCCTGCATCTCTCCAAGACCCTCAGCAACAGCACTAACCCACACGCACACCCCTCAGCTCCAGCATTACTCTCCTGCATGCCCCCCCAGCCCCTC
>VXBO01007671.1:145085-230435 GCA_013400135.1 Rhinoptilus africanus | reverse complement strand
TTCGGGCCTTTAAGCAATTAAGCACCTCGTCCCTTTCCGCAACGATTCGTTACCTCCAGCCATGGGCCACAAAGGCACAATTACATATACATTTTATATATATATATATATATATGCATTAAGCCCCCCGGAGCTGACCCTCGAGAGCAGAAGTGCTGGGATGGTGACCTGCCATGTCCTCAGGGCCTCTCCCTGCCTCGGCCGGGCCTTCCGTCCCCGGTCTGGGCCCAAGCTGGGATCTGAGACGGCAGCGACCTCCAGGGCTGCGATGAGAGGAGGAATGAGAGGAGGAAGGTGGCTGGGAATGCGGCCGCGGCACTGCCTATGGGCCCCGGAGCATCTCCCTGCCAGCCAGGCTCCCCAGCCAGCTGATAGCCAGAGCAAGGGCAGAATTCAATGTACTAAACAACCTCTGGAAGTGTCCTTCAGCCACATTTCCTGTAAAGCTCATGTTCAGCCACAAGCTGTACTTGATCTTCTAGAAATTTGTGCAGCGCTCAAAGAGAAGGAATGGGATTAACTCTACAGCCTACTGGAAACCAGTGTAGAGGGCAGAGAATGCAAGAGAGATGATGCTCGCAGCAGACACAGAACTAACCTGGGCAGAGCTAGGGGAGCTTCAAAGCAGGGCCCAGGCAAGCACAACTGGTTCCTGTGTTGGAATGAGACTGGGGCCCAAGTGACGTGCTGGCTGCAGCCAGAATTTAAATGCCATTAGAAGGACTAAATGCTAATAATTTTTTTTGCTGTTTTTCGTTTGGTTTGGTTTTTGAGAGGTCAGAAAGCTACATCCTACAGGAGTTCAGCTAGCGATGCCTGACTCTGTGTGGAATTTGTAATAAAAATAAAAAAGATGGCCACTTCCAGGCTTGTTGCGTTAAAAAGAGTTCAACGGGCAGTTCTGTGGAGAGTGGCGAAAAAAAGACACCTTTAACCCCACTGATCAATGGATGCAGAGTGAGATTGCACAACGGGCTCAGCATCCTGACGGGGACTGCCCGCCGGCTGAGCTGGCCGGGCGAGCTCCAAGCGCTCTGCTCTTTCCTCTCGGCTGTACCCGGTGTTGTCAGCCAGGAGAGGGAGTCAGAGAGAGCCCCTGGAGCCCACAGCGGGAGGCAAGGCCTTTCTGCAGCATCTGACATTCGTCTCTGATTTATTTCTCTTCCAAGTTTTCATCCTTCCAAAATGGAAAATATTTCAGTGATGCCATGCCTGGCAAGAGATATGCCAGCGTGGCAGCAAATTAAGTGTGCCAGAGGTGTTTACCTGCAGAGAGACATTTCAGAGAAGGGGAGTACATTGATTCAACCTGGTGTTTCAGTCCAGCCATGCTTTGGCTCCCTCAGTTCAGAGCTGGGTGCAGCCTGGCAAGTTGGTGCCCTAAGCTGGGACCAGTTTGGATCTGTGTGAATTAGACCTGTTGATGATGTTGCTCCATGCCCTTTCCAGTAGACCATGGGATAAATGAGATTGGAAAGGACCTCAGGAGGACAAGAGACCTTATATTGTTCCTCTTTCCATTTGTGCAGCTCCGGGGCACAGAGACCTGCAGCAGAAGCATGAGAGAAGCAGCCAGATGGGACCTGGAGTCGCAGGGCAGAGGTGAGAGGCTGAAGCTGGCAGATGCAGACACAGTTTGGAGGGAGCTGTCTCTGGGTAGGAGTCATCCCTCTGGAGAGAGGAAGAAGGTGTGTGTTGGGGAGACTGCTCTGTGGCCTCACAGCTGAAGGAGGTTCCCAGGTACACCTGATCTAGCTAGTTGCTGAATTTAGCAGGGAGTCAGGGCTGATCTGAGAAAAGGCTTCAAAAAACCAAATAGCTGGGAAATACTGGAACTGCAGCAGGAATTCATGCTACAGATTGCAAAATCTGGTTGGAATTTGCACCCCTTAAACACGGGAGGAAAATTTAGCAGGGAGGTGGCAGTTCCAGAGCTGACTGGTTAATAGCTGCTGCAACAGAGTGTTAGGAGTCAGCAGGGATGTTTGAAAGGAGTGACGTGTGAAGGAAGCTCTGCTTTGGGGGGCAAGAAGATCAGGAAGCAAGTGAGAATCAGTACTAATCACAGCGAGATTTGAAAAAGTATATTAAAATAAGAGCAAGAGTCTTAGGCAGGTAAGAGAGAATAAGGAAGGTAGGTAGGTAGATAAAAGTGAGAATACTGTGTAGTGAAGAAGGACTGGAGGTGAAATATAAGTTGGGGATGGTCCCCACATAAAGTAACTACCTTACCTCGCTTTTTATGTGGGGAATGTTAACTTGAAGAAAGTGGTATGTGGTGAACAGAAATGAGAGGTTCAAACACCAAGTCGAGTTGTAGGGAGAGTTTTAAAGAACTGGCACATGAAATCACATTAATGGTAGCAAGAGTTTCTATAGTTCACTCTTAACTGGTGTTGGCATCCTGTGACTAGAAACCAGTAAAGGCAGAACCTGTCTATAAGGAAGTAAAAGCTGAAAACTGAAAACAAACATCCAGGCACTGACAGTCCTCTAGCTGGAGAGTTTTGTCCTTACCCACAGCTGTAGGAGGGAGGACACACTGCACCACATGCGTGCAATCCTCCCCAGCTGAGAGGAGATGAACCGCACTAATTCTGCCACTTCATCAGCCCCAAATTTGCAGTATTTTGCAGAAGCTTCAGTTGGGACTTGTGTTTCCTGACCTTGGGAGCCACACCTGGAGCCCCATGGGGAATCCAACCTTTCTCATGTTCATCTCTCCTATCACATACGATACATACCTTTCTCAGCTCTTCTCCTGGGAGCTCCCGCGCCCTGCCGTTGTGTTATAAATGAATGGCTGTTGGTTTTGGTTGATATTTAATGAAGTCCATGTAATAGTCTTCACTCATTTACTTATCCGAACAGTCTTAATATCCAGCCTGGGAAAGTTATCTTGGCTTCTTTAAGCTTTTCCACCATTAGCAATAAACGTTTTACAGTCTTGGCAAGCTGGGGCCAAAAAGAGAGCATGACTTCAAACAGCATTGCTCACAGAGAAGGCTTTAAACTGATATTAAATCACTAAACTGTGCAAACATAACAGTCCTGTAATAAAGATAATCTATGTACAGTTCACGCCAAGAGGGGCTCCGGTCCTTGGGGTGCAGGTGGAACTTCTGGGCCCCACAAATTACACAACCCTTTTGGGCAGCTCAGCATCAGAGCAGAGAGCCACTAGTCCCATAGTGCTGGGTGAGGTCTGCCCATGCATGGGGCCATGTTTCTCAAGCCCGAGTTTCTTCCATTGCACCAGTCCGGCAGCATGGAAAGGGCTGTAGGGGAATGGAACCCCTAGTAAACGCCCCAGGCAGGGCCACAGCAGGCTAGTGTAAACCTGCTCCAGACATGGTGCCTGGCCCACAGAGCACTTGGCTGTCATACAATCCAATAGCTATTCCTCTGCACTCCAAGGGTGAAGTGACTAAGAAAATATGCCCTAAATTACCATAAATATTAATAGTCTTAAAGCCTGGAAGTGTACATCCTCTAGGACAGGCTTCCATGCCTCCTCTCAGCCTGCTTGTCATGGTGAGGAGAGGATCTCACAGATGGCAGCCTCAGCTGTGAGAAGCAGACATTGTGCTGCAGAGAACTGCCCTGCTCTGCACGTGCTCTCCCCACGCACATATGGCAGGCTGGACCCACATGCAAAGCTATGGAAACAGGCACTAATAGGCAAATGCACGCAAATCTGCAGCATCTGCTGCCAAAGCAGGCACATAAAGTCATGCTAACCTGCAGTTAGACCACCAGGAAGCCAAGTGTGTGGTGCAACACAGACACGCATCTGTACCAAAGCCAGGGCTTTGAGAGAAGACTTCCCCCCCTCCTTGGGCTTTGCTAGCTTGAAGACCAGCTATGTTTTTGCAAAAGCTTGGCAAGTAATGTGCTTCCCAGGACCTCTGAATGTTTTAAATATGACGGGATTCTTGTAGTTTAATTTACTCTGAACTGAGACAGTGTTTTCTGTCTTTCATCAAGTTTGACAGTGCTCTTGCAGGCTGTAAGGAAAGCAGCTGTCTCCATGGTAGGATGGGTTCCTGGCAGGAGTAGCCCTTGCGGGGGGCTGTGAAGGTACAGCTCAGGGACCTGTCCTCCTTGCCAGCTCCTTCGTGGCAATGGCTGCAGTGCTGCTGAGTGTATTAGAGCAGTAAAAGCACTTGGGTTTGCTCCTGTAGGAACCTGTTTGGTAAATGGTGTAGGATGTTTTCCAGAGGCAGGATGAGGGAAGCACTGCTGCTGCCTAGAATGTACTGGGTGCTTTTGCTCCCAGGGCTTTCAACCTGGTACCCATCACAGGCCCATATATCAGTGGGAAGGAGTGAAGCAGGTTTGGGTGTTGGAGTAACCCCTAAGCAATATCTCAGGCACTTGCACAGCCTTGGGGTAAAGGAATGCAGCTGCGTGGTGGGCTGTGAAGAGAGCAGCTGAGCTGCATGCAGGAAATAGCAGGAATTGATGGAAATGTAAGAGCCTGTAATGCTGGAGCTGTCTCCACTGCCTCCTCCATGGGCATGCAGCACAGCAGGTCTCCAGTGTGCTCTCCCAGGCGAGATGCTGCCACTGTAATCCCACACCTTAAGGTAATTTTAAGAGAGGGCTAAAAACCAGCCAGAAGTAGGGATCCCAATGGTTTTCTTTCATCTGTGCCAGAAGTGCTGTAGTCCAGAGTCAGAGATTGGGTCTGGCACTAAGGTTTCTCTTTGCTGCTTCTGCCTCAAGCTTTTTTCTCAGTTGCTTGCCATCTTAGCTGATGCACAGGCTGGGGACCTCTACGTCTCTTTGGGTGGACTTTTAAGGCTTTATATCCTCTGCAAATCAGCTCTGATTGTATCTTAGGATATGCATGAACCAGTGTGCTCCATGTCAGTAGTTAATGGTAATACTAACCCATGGCAAGGATTAATTAATAGGTGTTTTTAAGGCACAGTGAAGTTTTGGAGAGTCCTAGAGAGAAAGAGAAGTGTATTATTGAGTTGCTTTATTGTAATGATTTTCCCGGTCAGTGAGGGGGAACAGGTCGTGTTCCAGCCAATGCTGACACCTAAGTTTGCAACTGCAGTGAGGAATTCCTGCTTGGTGTGCAGCACTTTCTGCTGTGGATGTTGATTCAGACACGTCCCTCAGGCAGGTCTTGCATTGCTTTTTGCACCCACGGCAGTTTCTAGGAGGAGGCAGGGAATCACAACAGCTCTGCCAGACCAGAGTCATTTGGTGTGGGGTCCCCTGGGCTCAAAAGGGCTCCCTGGTCTTCCTGTGTCCATGGGGTCACAAGGGACTGCAGGTTGCAGCCAGGCAGGTCTGACAGAGGTGAGGGACCGAAATGGAGCACCACCTGCTGAGCCCTGTGATTTGTGTAACCCATATCTTCTTCTGTGACTGATCTCCCAAGTTAGGGGTGGCCTCAGGCCTCTGAAAGCTGATAAAGCAGACACGATCAGGCAAGCCTGGCATCACTTCAGATCCAAAGCCAGAGTGACTCTTGGAAATGTAGTTTCCAAACCACTTCCTTCCCAAGACCCAGGTTAGACTCAAAGCTCTTCTCCCCCTGGGCTTGAACTGGGAGGACTTTATTGACCCCAGTAGCCTCTCTTACACAGGACACTAAACTGAAGGACGTGACTGCAGTCTTGTTTGTGCCGAGCTCACTCCACACCTACTGAAACTGACAGTATATTGCCATTTTTATTGGCCTGGCTGGCAAATTTTCAGGTGCTAGGTGTGTTTATGATTATCAGGGTCACACCTCAATTAGGAATGGGGAGAGGGATTTTAAACATACCCACACCTTACCCTTCCTCCTCCAGCCTCTCCGAGTGGAAGGGGATTGTGCAGTGTGTGGCCTGAATTCACAGACTGGTTGGTGATATTTGCACTCAGCCTTGAAGGAACTGGCCAGCCTGGCACACAGAATTGCCTGGCTCAGCAGTGCCACGTTGCTGAGCCGTCCCTGCTGCCTCTTGTTGTTCATGGCTATCTGTGCCTGCGTGTGCACTTGCAAGTTTAATAGCAGCAATAGTTGCTTTTGTCAGAGATGATATGCAGGCCATAAAACTCGTTTGCTATTCTCTTTTGTTTTTTTCCCCCGCACTGAGATATGAAAGCTGTGGAAAAGGCTCTAAAGCCTGTTGGCTATTTCAGATTAAGGTTATATAAGGAATGTGAAAAGAATGCATTTCATAGTGGCCAAAGGACCTAAATATATCACTTTCACAGATCTTTGCTTGGACATCATGAAAAGATTTCGCAGCTGGAGATACTGCTCTCCAGGAAATCATCCTTAGTCTAGATTGCAAGCACAGAAGAGGACAGTAAAAAGCTCTTGTGTCCAAAAACAGCATAAGGAAGTTGCGTGTTAAGGGCCGATACAAGCTGTCCTTACAGCAGCCATCTCCTGTGACGTGGGACATTGCCTGTGGGCTCCAGGGAGCCCAGCAGGATAAAACACAGCCCATGAGTGGCAAGACCAGTGTCTCAGGGTGATTCCAGGCTGGAGTGACAGAGTAATTGAGGGCTGGGATCGAGGACACCACTTAAGGACAAGGTTGCCTCTGGGGCAGTTTGTGGGGTTTTTTCCAAGTGAGCTGAATCCAACAATAAGAAACCTCCTGTAGGGACTGCACTGATTTAAGATTAACCAGGTAAAGGGCAACCTTGATAGAGCAGCTCATGGGATTTATTGCTTCAAAGATTTGATATTACATATATGGAGTTTTTAGGGCATATACCCAGGCAAAACCAACCGTGAGTCACAGGGTTTCTGTGGCAGACAGAGGAGTCCTCGTGTTTATTCCACCTTAAAGAGAAGGAACTAAATCCTTTTCCTCCTCTTCTCTGGACTAACCACTCAGCCACTGCGTGTGTGCTGAGATAACACATGTCCTGCCACTGCCTTTGCTGACCTTCTTCATGCATTCAGCAATGGCATCAGGGCTCTAGATCATCACATGTGCGCACGTGTTGAGGGCATGCTACCTGAGGTCTGTCCCATTCTCCTGCGTCCTTGGCCCCAGAGTGGAGGCAGTCCCTACGTGCTGTCCCCACATGCTGCTCAAACACAACTCTGAATCTCCTTCCTGCATCTCGCACCTGCATGACCATCACTGGAACACCCCTGGATGTGCAAGCGGGATGGAAGATCAGGCTGCTTCTTGAGTCCTGGTACCTGGGATGAGACTGCCCACCTCATTTCACCTTGAGGGCAGGAGATGGGGGAACATGAGGGGCACCTGCTGCAGATCAAAGCTGAAAATGCTGAGTGTTGTTCCTCCCCAGATACCTAATCTTTACAGTCATCTAGACCTCTCTCCCCTCTTCCTGTTATCTTCCTGAGCATGCTACAGCTGAGAGCAGGGTCCTGTGATCAGAAGAGCAGGTGATTAAAAGCCTTCTCTAATTGTCAGTGTATTTCTTCACCTTTACAACCAGTGACAAATTGACTTTCACTTTATCGTCTTATTGTGCCCTGTAGGCTCAGTCTGCCTTTGGCTGCACCTGCTGCCAGCAGGAGGCTGGCTGTGTGCGAACCAAAGCAGAATCATCACCCCACAGTGCTCAGAAATTACCTTTGAAATACAAGAGAGACTTAAAAATGAACATGTTCGAAACGCTAATTACATATTTTGGCTTCCTTTCCTTGGCTTTTGGAGTGTGGTTACTTCAAGTCTTTAGTCTCTCTGGAATCATGAAAGCAAATATTTATTCTTCATGTTTGTTTTTCTTTTAATGAAAATTGGGATTGTCATGTAATCTTATGATTCCTACAAACGTGGCTTCAGGACAGACATCAGCTAACATGAGGCTTGCCAGGAAATAGTGACAGCTGGCAACAGCATCAAACACTTGTTTGGGCTTTTTCCTCAACACACATTTGCTTTGTGCTCAGACCAACAAGGAGGTGAGCCCCTTGATTTAAAATAAATCCTTCCAGAGGAAAGAAATCCATCTGTCTGGGAAAAGTTACAAAATATTTCTGCATTTATTTCTCCTTTCTTTTTTTTTTATGAATACAAACTCTAGTGAAGAAATATTCCTCTGTTTCCATTGGAAGGCAGTAACCAGCAAAAATTAATGTACAGTATCGAGGAATGTTTGGTGCAAATGGACCAAAAAGGATTCCCCACAGAGTATGTCTGCATACAGGAAAAAAGGTTGATGCAGTTGGAAATGACAGCCTGGTTATTACAGGTTTGGTTTTTTTTTTGCATTTAATCTCCCAATTATAAACAATCAATGTGATTTACAAAATAATTTACAGAAAATGATTAGCTTCATCATTGCAATAAATTACCAGTACGCTGCCACCAGTGTTGAGAGACAATACCATACTTCTGATACTGTCTGCGCAAGGCGAGTGGTTTTGCATTGGAAATCAAGGGACAGACCTACAGCTTCTCTGTCTGGGCTGGCTCAGATTCGTCCCCACCAGGGACCTCTCGGCAGCCGTGCTTCCACCAGCTTCATCTTCCCAAGAGGCCAGCACCCCACACAGTCTGTGGTTACTTAGAGCAGCTATTGCCTTGCGCTGCCAGAAATGGCTCAGGCCTGAAGTCGGGCAGGGCTCTGTGAGCTCCAGCTCTGCCGGCAGCCGGAGAGGCAAGTGCTGGGCACAGGAGGGCTCCTTTCCTGGTTTCAGCTGTAAACCAAAGGTCACATCTGCAGGGTTTTGGCGCAGGCAGTCACAGAGAAACAGCGACTGTGGCAGGGAGGGAGCAGGGCAGGCAAGTGCAGAGCCAAGGCTGGGGCAGACCCATGGGGCTTGGGCAAGACTGGGTCTTTTCTTGACCTCTGTCGTTCTCTGCAGGACTCAAAGCATTGTGTTTTTGAGATTGCTGCCCTCAAACCCTCTGAGGTCTGAAGGAGCCATAACGAATTCTTATCTTGTTATGAAGAACTATAAATCTGTTATCAGCTGCTCACTCTGAGATGAGGGAGTGGCACTGGACTGGATAAGTAGATTATATGGCATATCTTAAATTAAAGGTGGCTCACGATGCTCTCAGCACTTGGGCAGCCCAAGACTGCGGTCCAGTCTCTGAGGCTCGGTCTCTTCTCACCCTCACAGGTCTCTCCCCTTCATATATTCTTCCCCCTGTTTCCTTCCAAATAGGCATCCAGCGGTCATCTTCTGACTGCTGAGAGGCAGTAGTGGGGCCAGTGATATTTTGGGCAGTGCTGCCCACTGCCAGCCTGTATGGGGGTGACCCTATCCCCTTAGCTGAAATCTCCTGAATCCTGTGGTCCCTCAACTTCCCAGTCCAGGTAGCGAGGAGGCAGTAAGTGGTGTAAGGGAAGGATTTGGCAGTGGTTGCCTCTCTGAGCCTTGTAGTGGGAGGGCGGTCATGGCACAGAAATAACAAAACACCTCAAAAGGCAGAAGGATTCAAATAGTGGAGAATCCCGGTGGGACAGACTTTGCTCTAGTATTGGCTGAACAGATTTCATAGATGTGGCTGGGGTGGTTAGTTTGCTGGAGGGTGACACCATGCAAATACCTAGCTAAGGCTAAGGAGCAGTTCTGCCAGTGCTGCCTAGACAAACGCCCTGTGCTTCACCTGCTGCGATGCTCCTGGGGGAGCTTCCATCTCCATCAAATCTGGCTGGACTAGGGGCTGTCTGGGGTGCTGGCATGACTGCAGGAGGGAAGCCCGCCATTCAAAAAGCACAGAGAATTGCTTGTTCTCAGGGTGTGGCGTGTGCTGAACCAACGCTGAGAGGTGGCAATGGGGGAACAGCCAGCTGCACTGTCACTGCTGGTCACTGCAACCTCTCCATGGAAAGACATAGAAATCTGGCCCTTCTTGCAAGAACTGAGCGTTTCAGTAAGGCTTCAACCTTAGTTCTGGGACTGGGGGCTGCCCACGGCACATGCTGTCCGTAGTTCCAGGAAGACAGCTTTTGGTGGTGATGGACTAGTCCAATAAGCAAGTCTGTGTTTGTGCCCAGTGACCTCTGAATGGCTTCTCTTTTCACAGTGGCAGAGTCAGTTTGGGCTTTTCTCCCACATGGTCTTCTAAATGAGGCCAGCTGGTCTGCAGATTGCTAGATGACCTCCTGTTTCGTGATGGCGGGTTGCGGGATGGAGGTGGGCTGTTTTGCCACGGTTGCAATAGCTCCGGGCAGCAGCTTATATTGCTCTGGTCCTGAGCCTGCAGGTGGAGATGGCTGTGGAGTTTCTGGAGTAGCTACAGAGAGAGAAATAAAATTAGAAGAGTTTAGAAATAAAATTAGAGAACCCTGGGAACTGCCCTCAGTCATGCCAGGTTCAGGTGTTAGCAAAGTGAAGGCTCTGTAGCAAAACCATAGCTCCTAATGTTTGCTGCAAGGCAGCCCCGGACACAGAGGCATGGTTTGGAAGAGCCACAATAATGAACATTGAATGAGGGGAGCTACTGACATTTTGACCTGTACTGGCCACTTTTTTGGTCAACTGATGTTGTTTCAGGCCAAATTCCCAAGTGGTGGCCCCATGTGGTGGCCCTGTGTGGTGGACCAGATTCTCCTGTGTTTTTGCAGAGGGCAAAGTGAGGTGTATCTGAACCATTCAAGGGAAGGGGAGCCTTTCCACTGATTTCAGTAGGCACTGAATGGGATCATTCATCCCTACATTTAAGGGCCTGATAAAAGTTACAGTCTGCTAGGAAACATCTTGTTGAATCAGTTAGTCTAGCCTAATCTAATCTAAACTACATCTCTCTTTGTCTTTCCCTCCTTTCTGCATAGGAATTTCTCACACACTCATTATCAGAGACTCTTGTCTTGCATGGAAATTTCCTTGCAAGGTAGAAGCTACCTCCACAGGCCTGCTGAAAAGCTCTCAGCTTCTCTTGGGATCTCTCCATCTGTCTGGCAATACTCACACATCTGCCCATTGTGCATCTGAGGAGGCATTGTGTTGGCCACAATGACGTTTGTTCCCAGGTTCTCCTGGATCAGATGAGGGTGCAGGGGGTGGTGAGCGTGTGGTGTTTCACTTGATGAGCCTAAAAACATGCATATGACATTAGTTGCTACAATGACAGAAGGCGATAGTTCAGATGGACAGACCCATGGCACCATGATGTCCAAGGCTGTGTGCATGATCCGCTTGTGCATATGTGATTGGAGCACACCCTCCCCGTCTTCCCCCGTGGATACCTTGGGCTCACTAACCCCTGCTGGCTGCCCACTTTTCCTCTATACAGGATTATATTCCTCTCCTGAGTCACACCTCCACATAAAGAATAGCACAGTGGTAACTTTTCATTTTGTTTTGTCCCATTGCATGCTCCCAGTAGCAAATCTGGGACACTCTTTCAACCTCACCTTTCAGATCCTTTTGTTTTGATGACTCCCTTCTGACATAGAAGAGGAATAGTGAAATGGCTGTCTGGTAGGAGTTTGAGGGTTGCACAGCAAGGCTTGTCTGCATGCAGAGGGGATGCCTCTCTGTAAATAGGTGCACAGCTAATGCATCTCTTTAGGTGAGAAATGGAGGACCCTTTATCACTACTGCCAATGAGAGGAGGAGATGATTTTGTGTGAGTCAAGGGCTGACCTGCATATAGGCTGCCTCTACTTTTTTCAAGTAGGAGACAGTGGCTATGAAGGTTCTCGAGAGGACAGTGATCAGGAAGCACTGAGAGGCTTCTTGTAGGACCCTCAAGTACTCACCTCCCAACAGCATCTCCTGCAGCAGGTTGTCGATCTTGGCCATGCCAAAGAGCTTGACAAACTGGATCTGCTCTATCATCTGCCAGGTGATGCTCTGCAGCACAGGCAGCAGCAGCAGCAGCTCCCCAAAGCGGCCCCGTGAGTCGTATTGCCGGTCATTGATGTAGTCCTCCAGGCTGACCTGCACCTGGTACCGCATCCGCTTGATCTTAGAGGGGTCACTCAGTCCTTTGGCATCTGAAACAACCCACAGAGCAAAATATCCAGGCTGCATCCCTAGGAACTACCCTTCAGTAATAGCATGAAGTCTGGGTGCAGGCTGAGGTGAGCCGTCTCTCAATCTGTATCATCTGCTGTAATGGATATTTTTTTTTTTGTCTTCTTAGTCTGACTTCTCCCTTTCCTCTAAGTACAGTTTGGCCCAGAGAGGAGACCGGGCAGCGTTTCCACAACTCAGGGCCAGTATTAGTCAGCATAACCCAGACTAGTCCCCTCTGATGGTAACCCTCACCAAGCTGGAGCGTACCTGGGTCGAAGAAGATGATGGCTTTCAAGCAGGCATATTCATTGTCATCTATCTGCAGCTCCTGGAAGGGGAGGACCAGCTCATCGAGGATGCGGATGGCCACGCGGTTCACCTCCACCAGTTCAGGGCAGTTCCGTGGGATGATGTGGTCATTTCCTGTGGACAAATAACACAGAAACCATCACCTTGTCATTAAACAAGACTTACCAAGGGTGGCAGGGAGTTCAAAACCCAGGTAACCAATGCTGAGATAATTTTGAGGGTGGAGGGCTTAAGAAGTTCCTCCTTTTGCCTCTTCCCTGGCTCAGCCTGACAGAAATGCTGGTCTGTGTTGCCAGAGCAGCCTCTCTTTACTCAGGAGTCACTCAAGCGTGGAAACACTGCAAGGAGCGAGAGCCTTTTTCTCAATCACACCACAGCCTGCTTACACAAACCTGAGAGGGCAATGTGAATGTTCATAGTCCCCTAGCTTTGCCATGATGTAGATGATAGCCAGGCCTAGCTGCACCCAAAGGTTATGCTAAGATTGCTAAAATACAGAAGAGATCAAGCCACGCCCCTGCAAAAAGGATGCCCACAAACACTGAACCACCCTCTCCTTCACCCTGGCAGGGAAGCTTCGCAGAAGCAGCTGGGCCAGGAGCAGAAGCGCACTCTTTACCTAGCAGCAAGACATCCTTGAACACCATGGACCTCTTGGCAGCTCCCAGTAACAGATGTTCCCCTGCATGTGCTCGCAGCAGTGCTACCTGCAAGAGCAGGGAAAAGTTATTTGGGTGATGCAGAGACAGAGACAAGGCTGTGATTTCACATAAGCAAGAGGGAAAGCCCAGCATTCCTGTACTGCACTCAAGGTTGGGGAGAGACCCTCTCCAGTCACAGTCAGGCAAAGAGGTCAAAAAATTTACTACTGTGCATAAACAGCTATAAATCCATCAGAACCAGTAGATAATAGACAGCACCTGAAACATCCCATCTTCATGCACATGTCACGAACACAACCATGCTAGACTGTCCTAGGACCTCCCACCAGCAGTGGGATGTGCTCACCGTGGGCCATTTGCAGACAAAACAACTCCTACGAAGTTCAGAACCAGGGACCGTGCTCCAGCCTGGGAACTGAGGAGAAGTACGATCTGCTGCTGTGAACAGTTACTGTCCCTCTGGGCTGTGCCCACCTCCCGTTGAAATCGCTCTCATGGGGACCCACGTCTGCCCAGCTGCTGAGGTCACCCCCTGGCCATTGGTTCCCTCTGCAGAAACAGGCATTTGGGCCAGGGAAGACAAAGGGATGTTTTTCTGCCCTGACGTTAATGATTGAAGTGTTTCTTTTTACACCCTCCAGTGGTTCCTGAGAATGTTCTGTATCTTTTGCCCTCCTTCAGTTAAAAATTTCAAAGATTTAGGCAGAAACAGAGGTTAACAATTGGACAGCCTCACACATAGGCTTCTTAATGTCCAGCCAGGAGCCTCTGCTGGAGAAAACAATCATTAAACATTAATGGAGAGATTCTGAAAAGTGTGTCCTGATGGGAATGGTCCCCTTTGCTAGTGTGTTATCCCTCAGCATCTGACAAAGCAAAAATACCAGAAATACCCAGAGAATGTGTGACCCGTAGAAGAGAACTCCAGTTAGAAAAGGTCCTGATGTCTGAGAGAGGGATTTTTTTTTTCAGAGGGTAAAAAAGAGTTATGCAAAATAAACAGAGTGGAGGTCCTTGCAAAAAGATGCTGAGGAACCTTTATCTATATGCCAAAATCTAGCCTTGCTCTATCACTATCCAAACATGGGTGGATGTGTTACCTGAGCTACTTGTAATTACCAGAGCTGCACAAAACTGAGCTTTGCGGGACATCTATCTGATGAAACTTCGAGAAGGTTGGAAAAACTGTGAGTCCCAAAGGGGAGCAAACCCCTCACGCAGAATTTTCCTGCCTAATGCAAATTCAGGAAAGCTCAGTTTGGAACCAGCCTTTTTGTTTCCATAAAATTTGCTTGTTTGAGCAGAGTTATAGTAAATTACTTCAAAAAGGCAAAACCATCTCATTTGATATTTGTTCTTGCAGTGATCAACCTGAGAAACATCACTCCATTGTGAACTAGGATAAATATAAAAGTTGTAACACGACAGAGTAGAACTTTAACTTTGAAATGAAATGGCTTTGCCCCACCAAACCCGGTACTTTGACGTTTCGGTGGAGAGTAAGAATGAGAAGTTAGGTATGACCTTTCCTATAAAAATGTTGTCAGAGATGATTCATTCTCAAGCAACGTTTGAATGGCAGTGTAACAGTATTTTCCAACATTAAATGTTCCCACTGGACATGTCTCGACTGGCTCTTTTGCCCCTTGGGCAGCTGGCTTGTGTGTAGTTTCGTTGATTCCTGCTCGCTGATATTTCTGTCTTTCCTCCTGCCTCTGTTCTCACAACATCCTTCAAAAGCATGAATAGCCTTAATTGATTAGTTTTAACGCAGCACAATCTTTCCTCCCAAGCCCTTTGGGAGGAAGGGAACTGGGATTGGGAACTGGCCATGAATGGGGATAGCTGGTCATAACAAAGGACCAATTTCAGTTGAGATGGGGCTGTGGAGCATGCCAGGAGTCGCCTCTCCCCTGTGGGAAGGCAGGGTTCAGGCAATGTCACCTTTAGGTTTTCTTTTCTTCTTTGAGAAATTTTGCAGCCCCACAATTGTAAAATGAGCTTATGTAGAAATTGCTGTCATTTGCAGAGTTATTAACCAGGTTTACTGCTTCTGTTCCAAATGGCACAAGGATGCAATGGGTTATGCAGAGCTGCACCAAGCCTCTGCCGGGCTGCAGCCTGTTTGCTGTGTGGAAGTCGTTTGCCATTGGAATGCATTTTGGTTTTCCTAATTTTTGAGTGGTATTTGCCTTTGGAATTTAATGGATTTCTTACCATTTAAAACCATTTAGCACTTGCACACAATAGAAAAGAGGGAAATATGCTTCTATGTTAACAGCACTGAATTCCCCAGGGCTATGTGCTGCTGGGTGATCACTGAAGAGTTCAGGTTTAGGATTTAGGGGGTTTTGATCAGCTGGATACTCTCACTTTCTAGATATCCTTTTTCTTCATGTTATAAAAATTACCTCTAGGTCAATAGGGCTGGAGACTGATCCTAGCTGAAGAGAACACATGCTGGTTTTGTGACTGTACACTAGGCAGATTGGAAATACATTCCTACCTGTGACAGGACCTGGGCTGGACACTGCCAGAAGTGCTATTTCCTGCCGTAAGTGCTATCCCTTCCTTCTGGAGCCTCGCCACCATGCACATGTGCTGATCAAGGCTGGGCACGCATCGTGTGCTGCATCATCTGCTGCAGACCTCTGAAATTTAGATTTACACAGGAGATACCTCCTTGTGTCTCTGAGGCTGCCTGAGGTCCCACAGTATAGTTTTAGAGAGGACATCAATCCCACTGTGCTTATCTTGGTTATGGAACCAGCAAATGTAATTTTAGTAATTTGTGTTAAATTTTTTAACTCTGAAGAGAGATTTTCTTAATGTCTTGGGAGCAAAATAATGTTTAATTTCACTAATACCACACCAGGAGAATGGATACAGACATATGTCTGGGCAAGAGTCAGAAAGAAAGATAGACAGGCAGATTTGGTTTTAAGTCTTCAGCTGACCTTAGGCTAGAAATCTGTCCTACTAAGTCTGATTACCCTGAGTATTTGTATAGCACTTTGGGTTTTCAAAGTGCTGCACAAACGGTAATTAATAAATAATTGACTGATAGACCTATGCAAAATGCACATCTGATTATGTACCTGATTTGAGCTCAGTGTTATCATGACTGTGCTCATCGACTGATTAGCTGACCATGCAAGTGGCCTGTGCTGGCATTGTATGGATGCCGTTCCCAATCAGCTGCAGCAGTCAGGATAACAGAGCGAACAATGCACATTTTCTTTGAAGGTCTCAGCTGCCTGGCTCTCCTTCGGCTCTCTGCTGCCTTTGACAGGGCAGAGTGTGGGGAGGTGGAGGGAGGGGACTTGCCTGGTCATCCAGAGGCAGCTCGCAGAAGGCAGGGATGTACTTGGCCCACTCCACCAGCACCAGCAGCTGCTGCTTCATGGATTCACACACATCGGAGATGTTGGCAATCTTCTTCCCTCGGATGTCTCCGTTGATCACAGGAACTGTGGATGATATCTGGAAGGAGAGAAGAGGTCCTTCAGCTTTCAGTGCCACAGAGGAAACATAGACAGGAAAATCCCCAGCCCATGGGTTGTGCTGATGCAGGCTCCAGCATCAATGATTACTTTTTCTGTTGCGCATCCAGCCCCCTGAATACATGGCACAACTTACTTAAATTGAGAACAACTTGGGGATCTGTTAACATGAAATGCTTCAGACCTGAGGCTGTGGATCATCTTGGTAAACTCATGCTTTGAATAGACTGGAAAGCACAGAAGAAATGTTTCTAAAGCCAAGGTTTTCCTCCCACTGAACAGATGTGCTCAGTCAAGATCTAGGAGGGAATAGAAGGGCTCGTGTAGCAGTCAGCCTCACCAGTAGGCACAAGCTACTTGGTCCCACCAAAGGGCCGAGAACCCTTCCACCTTGCTACAGAGCCAGTGCTTGGCCAGACCTTTCTTGTCTGCTTTAGACAGGAGACATACGGGTTCTGCTGCTTCTCTCTGAGTCAGCATGAGCACAAGAAGGCTCTGCTGAAGGCAGCTTTCCAGGTCTGACATTGCTTTCTGTAAGCACCAGGTCATTAATATTTGACATTACCCACTTTGAAATGATAAAGACAGACGTTAAAGGCAACGATCTCCCACCTCCCCCCAGCTTTAGGCCCTTTTGGCAAAACTGCTCACGTACAAACATGCCCACAGCACAGGTCAAATTTTGTGATTGCAAAGGCAAATGAGGCCACTTAATTTGCGAAGGACAAGCCTGAGCTCTGCGAGTACCGCCACAGAGAGCTGGAAAGAACATCTCCCTCAAATCAGGCACCCAACCTCCTGCCCGGTTCTCATGCATAGCTGCTCACCCAGCTCATCTAAAAATTTGCCCTTAGTCACTACTTTATCCTCATGCTTCCGTAAGCAATTAACTCAACCCCATCACTGCCCTCCGCGTGCCCTCTCTGCTGTTGTACAGCATCAGCTCTTCCTGTCCTGTTCCTGCCAGCATTTTCAGCTTGGACCCTGCCAGCCTCCCCAAGGAAATGGAGTTCAAATGCCACCTGCATTTTTTTTTTCAGGTTGCATTACCTGGAAGCTTTCCAGCTCTCGAGCTATTATTGAACAAATAAGATTGTAAAAATCTCACCATGTATTACCCTAATCAGAGAGCCCGGAAGGCTTAGCAAATAAATAAAGACCTCTGAATGAATGACCCGAGATCTTGGAGAAAGCAGCTCCTCAGCAGTATCTTGTTCTAATTAGCTAGGCACATAAAAGTTACCAATTACTGTGCTGGAGCCTGCCTTGTTTAATGAGTCTCTCTGTGCTCTGTGGGAGAGCAGGAGCTCCGCTGGATTTGTTGATGGTTGTACTTTTTATCAGCAGACCCTGCTCCAGACTTACATGTGATGCCACAGCAGGACTCGGACTCGCGGAAATGTCCTTAGATCTGGTGACTTGAGACCCCATTATCTCATACTTCTGGGAGCAGCACCAATATTATTTTTATAGGGTATATAAATATATTAGGGCCTGCGTAAGACAAGGTGAGATGTGGGATGAGATTAGGTAATGCTTTTTGTGTACAGGGTTGGCCTGTAGCCCTTCTGGCATATCCCTTCCTGGGGGAAATGGACTTTACAGCCTGAGCCCTAGCGTGGAGCCCAGAGCACGGCACATCCTGTCCTGGAACATCTCCCTGGACAGTCTTCAGGGTAATGTAACCCCTTAAGCAAGGAAGAACATGGACTGTCAATTCAAATCCCTCTTCATTTTCCCTGGGACAAGGAGTGCTGCTCTCCCCAGCTGCCATGAAGAGTGGCAGCTCTTGCCTCCAGTAGAGCCCCATCCTCATCACTTCTTGCAGACAAACCCACCCCGCAGCCACTGCACTCCTGTCTCCTCCTTTGTCCTCCCAGACACTACTGATCTGATGTACACCATTTGCAACATCCAGATTCTTAAATCAGAGTCATCTTTTCAAGTGAGCACTCTAGGAAATAAGTCTTGGCAGTATGCTCGTGGAAATGGGGAATTTCAAGCACACGCTGGAAAGAATATCTGCATAAAACTGATTCCTCATGAAATTCTGCAGGAAGCCAGAATCTGAAGTTCCTAACAGGGAAGAGAGGCTGCTCATGCGAGACCAGCCCCTCGGCTGGCTTAGGTGGCCACAGCTCCTTGGATTTCAATGATTCTACCCTATTCTCTTCCAGCAGGCTCTCCAGCCTTCACATGTCCCATCAAAGCAGAACAGATTATTGCATATTATTACAACTGAGTTCTGGACCAAGGAGCACTAAAGGGATGGTTTCAGGTAACAACTGTCTTTGAAAAAACAGTGTTGAGTTGGCAGATAAGTTACTTACTAAGAGGTGGTAATTTGAAGACTCAGCTGGTAAATACTCAACTGTCTCTACTGGCCAGATAGTGCCTGATGCTTTTGTATTTGCCAAAGAAGAAAGAAGAGATACCTGTTGTGCCAGCACTTCTGCCTGCAGTAAGACATTGATGGAGGGCAAGCTGCTGTCTTCGTAACTCGATCTCCGGGTGCTGATTCGATCCCGTTCATTTTGTACAGCTGCAAGAGAGTATTTTGGCTGAGCGGCATGTCGTTCATGGCAATGCGCACTGAAAACTAGCACAGACTTTTGGCGTTCCCCTTCCTTAGCTGCAATTTCCCAGTTTCCCTGCCTGGCAGGGCAGATTTGTATCTGTGTCTGGATTGTGATGGGATGCCTGTAAGAGCTGACTACATCTGGTGGTTCTGTTTTACATTCACTTTATTAGGCTTTCCTGGGAAGGAGTCATTTCAGAGCCCAAGCACCTGGTTCAAAGCCTGCAGAGTTCAATGGGAAAGTTTCCTTTCCAAGGATCTGGCTCTGAGTTTTTTGATATCAAGGTATGGGGCTTGAAACAGTGGCCATGCTCACACATGCAGCCCAAAACTTATGCGTGAAATGGAGGAGTTGAGTATCTGCATGGCTTCTTTGTCTGTCCACATTACTTCTGTGAGCTCCAGGAAGCTCTTGCACTGCATAGGTGCAGTTGGAAAACTTCCATCTAAGCTACAATAAGGAAGGAAGTGCAGAATAGCTCCTCCTTATCTATCTGAGGCAACAGAGCTCTCTCATACCATACTGTAAAGAGACTCCCAGGACAGGTTTGACCCCATCGTGCCTCCCTGCTTAGTCTAGTCTTGAGGATGTGGGCTTTGAGTCTCGAGGTAGCAGCAGCCAGAGCAGGAGTGGTGCTGAGAGGGAGGATTTGCCTCTGTCTCTCACAAGGGCTGGCCGTAACTCACCATAGCCACGCCAGTCAAAGCCATCTGCTCAAACAAGGTATTGATCGATGGCAGGGGAAACAGAACAGTCCCTGCCTTAGGCTGGTGGCTTTCTGGATTAATACATTCTCAATGTATAAATCTGCCTGATAAAAAGCAATAATGAGGCTGGGCCAAAAGAAAAGCCCTGCAGTCAGCGGCTGTAAATAGGAGCTCTCAAGGTTATACTGCTTGTTATCAGTAGCAGGCCCCCGAGTTCAGTCACGCCATGATGTTTTCCAAATGTTTGCTCAGTATTAGCTGGTCATGCACCTAATGTAACTTCTATTGAATATTAACAGACAGCAGCAAAGCTCTGGGCATGGGATGAGCGGGCGCTGCAGGGAGAGGAGGATTCCTATGTTCTTCAGGAAAAGCCAAGCTAAGTTCCTTGCAATACCTCATCCTCTTTAACAGGGAAGAAATATTCCTGCTCAGAGGTGTTCTCGCAGGCCGGTGTTCCTGGGGAAGCCACCCAGGTACTGCTGGTACTTCCCTGGTGTCTTCAAGGAACCCTTTTCTCCTAAGTTTCTCCTGAAGTGGGTGTGATCTGGGGGGAGCACAGGTTTAGTTTCTCTACATGGAACAACAGGACCAAATGCTTCCTGGTTGTCCCTTTGCAAACATCAGTGGGGTGAGCTCTGCAGGGTGCCAGGCAGCTCCTCTGGGCTTCTCCTGGCAGTTTGTCCCTCCACCAGCAGGGCCACCAGCAGGGCCACCAGCAGGGCCACCAGTGGGGCCACAAGCAGGACCACCAGCAGGGTCACCAGCAGGACCACCTGTGGGGTTACCAGCAGGACCACAGCAATCTCAGGCTTCCTTGCCATTGTGAATACTCCTGAGAACCAAGCAAGGATAAACAAGGGGTGAATCCTGTCCCATTGTGTCTGAGTCATGGAGACCTGGAATGGCTGCAGAGGCAGAGAGACAGGGAAGGTGGTGGGGTGAGCCTCGGCCATGTAGGGGAGTGGGTATCTTTACTCATTTCATATGGAGTTAAATAGCCAAAATGTTCCACCTTGTCCTAGGTCCTTTCTGCTGTTGCTGATGTATCAGATAAAACTAAGCTGTCCGCAGAGGACTAGCAAGAACCTATATGGACATTAGGAAAAAGAGGGGCAAAATGACAGTTGGACCTTTGCTGGACTCACCTATCTACCTGTGTATTTCATAGTGACTCAGAGGCACTCTCCTGGGCTTGTCTTTGCTGGCATTTTGAGAGATGCCCTGAGAAGAGGCCCTGAAATTGAATTTGGGAGGACACAGGGCGCCCTCCCATGCCTTGCCCTCAGCTGTTGGGACAGTGGCTGTTTGCAAAGACTTTGCATGGGTGGGAGAAAGGCATGTTGGGTGCATGCAGGGCTCATGACTGGAGGCCAAAACCCTCCCTAAATCCTGCTGTGATGCCTGGATCTGTGCACAGGGGAGCACTGTGGAGGGAAGACAGGGCTGAGCAGGCTGAGTGAGTGTGTACACAGCAGGGACTGGCCTTGGGCTGCAAGAGCTTAGGCCTTCCTCAAACATATGCAGCCAGTGAGACTACTGCTGGGGGGAGCGCAGGGAAGCCACACCATCACCCACCTTCCTTCTTCATTCCTGCTCGGAAGCACTTCTTAAGCCTGCAGTATCGGCACTGGTTTCTTTTGTCTTTGTCTACCACACACTGCCTGTTAAACCTGGGAAGAAAGAGAGGTGTGAGGAGCAGCAAGTCTGGGCCTGAAGGCAGGACAAGATACTCCACCTCCAAGATATGCTCAGAGCAGGTTCCCAGAGGCTCACCCTGAAAGAGGAGCCCCAGTCTGTGCAATTTCCATGCTTGCTTTAACCTGAGGTTTCTTCTTTGCACTGAACATCTCAGCCCTCTGCTTTCCCTCTGGATGTTCAATAGGGATGGGCTAGAGCTGGCAGTCACATGCAGGAGCTCAGGCTGCTGGTCTTACTCACTAAGCACTAGGCATAGGATGCTCATGATGGACTAAACAAGCCCCAGTGAAGGTAAAGGCGTGAGCCAGAAGGGTCAGAGCCAACTTGGTAGCCTCTATTGTTAAGTTAGATCCCAGTTAGAGCAAAGGAAGAATGCATTTCTTCTGAATTTAAAAAAAAAAGCATAGAAGGTTGTTCTTGAGCTAGTCAGGTTAAGAAGTGGGTTTAAGTCCCTGCATCTCTCCAGGGCTGTGTCTGGGATCTAGGCAGGCAGGTTCTGACCTCTGAACAGCATTGCTGGTGTGTCAACAGCTCTGCAGCACCTGCGCTTCAGAGAGGACTTGGGAAGCAACCAGAAGCAACCCTCCTTCCTCCCTTGTATCACGAAATCCAACACACGTGGCGGGGCAAACACTGATCTCCCATGTGTGTGGCTCTTGTATGCAGCACAAGTCTGGTGGCCATTTGCAGCATGCATTTCACTTGCAAATTTTCTCTAATTTACTGCAGATTGATCAAGCTTGCAAAGTAAAGACAAAGGTGTACAGCACTGGGAAAGGGCTCCCAGCCATGCTGAGTTCTGCGGCTTTCAAAAAGGCTTGTTTTACCATTCTTTTCAAAGCCCCAAGCTAAGATTTGCCCAAATGGATGCCTGAAAGCAGCTTTTTAAGCATTTCTGTAGCACTTATATAAAAGCCGTAGTCTCCAAAGAACTGGGCACCTTGGCTTTTCCCACTGTAACTGTAGGGAGGGTAGTCCCTGGGCAGCCAGCTTCAATAACCCTGGGGTGCAAGCGATAATGTGTTTCATGTGCACTCACAAATCAAGGGCTTTCTGTCCCTCAGATTTCAGAGTCATGTTGCTGTTTGTGTTCCCTGAGTGGCTGTCAGGCCATCAGGAGTAACTTACTCAAAACCCCCGAGTGATTTAGGCAGTTTGAGCTGAGGATTCCTCGATTTCCCCTGCGGTTCTCTGTATCTCAGTTGCTCAGAGCAGGGAGCAGGCAGATCACAGATGCTGGTGGCACGGGAGAGCCATGGGCTACCACCAATGACACAAGGTGCAGCGGATGAGTTGCAGGAGCAACACGCGTGTCTCATCCGCAGAGATGTGCATGCTATGCTCCCCAGCTTGTGTCCTTAGATGTTCTTTTATCATGTAACAGGCAGTGACAGCATTTTAGGGAGATGACAGACACACTTTCATCTCATGATGGAGAAGGGATGGGAGGCCATTGAAGTGCCCCTAAGGAGAGAACGGGGTTTGCGCTGCACTCAGAGCACAGAGCAGCAAGGTGTTCATCCCCCCTAATAAGGTTTCCCCCCACCGGCACCGCCTTGCTTGCTGGTTGCATCCATGGTTGGCCACATCCGTTTGCAAAGAACACAAGATTGGCCCCTAAAGAACAGAGTAAGACCTCCCGGGGTCTTTCCCCGCTGATCACTGGAGGGCAGTCCCAGAGTGAGGGATGTCTCTGGCTCTTCCCAGCTGGGGGTGAGGTCGGGGAAGGTGATGGAGGATGCAGGAAGGATGAAGAGGATGAAGGACCATGCTGCTGAGCTCTGAGGGCTTTGCTCTTCAGCTCCTAGGGACCTTTTATCCCAGCCACATGACTCTGTCCCCTCTGTCCTTACCTGCAGGAGTACATGTGGTTCTTCCGTACGCTTCTCCTGAAGAAGCCTTTGCAGCCATCGCAGCTGGAAGCCCCGTAATGCTTCCCTGTGGCACGGTCCCCGCAGATGGCACACAGCGCGCTCACCCCGATGCTGTTGGAAGTGTTGAGGTTGGCTGCTTCTGACGGAGGCGTGTCTGCTTTGGGAAGGCCACAGGAAGAAGATGACAGTGAGACAAACAGCCAACTTTTCCTAACTCAGTTTCCAGTGAGCGACTTGATTTTTGAAGGAACCAGGCAGCTGCAGCCAGGCTCTGTGGCAGGGGCTGGTCAGAGTAGTGTTTGAGGAGTGATGAGTGCTCTGAGTGTCTTAAGTTATTGTATTTTGAGTGTGCAAAAGCTCCCCATGTGCCAGGGTGAGCCAGCTCTTCCCAAAGGCCTGACTCCAGTGACACCTTCAGACAAAGCAGAAACCCATTTTCAGGAGTCACAGAGCAGAGCCAAAATTCCTTGGGGATTTGCAGACACTTTGGGCTGCAGTAGTGTGACCAGAGAAAAAACTAGTGCAGAGTTAAAGCTGAGGTATTACAGCTCAGGGTGAGCATCTGAGTTATTAGGGACGTGTTTGTGTTACAGCTCAAAAGAGCCCAAGATAGCCCTGAACAGATGCTATTAGAGAAACAAGGTGACCAGCTCCCTTTGCTGAAAAGCTTCTCTGCCAGGCACAGAGCTCCAGCCTGCACGGCTGTTCTTCAGGAGAACAAGACTTTAAGTGCACAACAAACTCAAATGACTTCATCTGGAAAACTCACGTGGGCAAACACTACAAGGAAGGACTGATCAAGCTAACCCAGAAAGAAAGAGTGAGGCTATAGCCTAGAGGAGGCTGTACACTGGGTGTCTTCCAGAGTCTGGTAGCACCGCAGCTGAGGCTGATGTGTCTTATGGTCCTTATAGACGGAGGGGGGCTGGCAATTTCCGGGCTCTTTTGGAAGGATAGGGAATTGCAACAGCCTCTGTAGCAAAGCACATCTGAAAGGCTCAAAACTGTGCAAGCCCTACACTAAAACCCCTCCAGCAAGCCAAACAAACCTCAAGGCTGAAGGGATCAGCCCTTAATTCAGTTGATCTAATTGTCCCCTCCCATGCACATTTTCCTGTATCAGCACAGGCACATTTCCCTGCCCCAGTGGAAATCCTGCAAATGATACTTGGGATCTACAAAGCCATAGAAACCTGCTGGGATTTTAATACTTGAGTCTATCGGTTCCTGGTCTCTGGGTTTGGCAGGGATGCAGTTGCCTCTCACCCCGGGAGGGCCGCAGCTGCCCGCACCCAACATCCAGCAGAAAGCAGGCTGGGTGCTATAAAAAAGCTGGTCCCAAGAGGGGCAGCTGGAGCATGGGTGCTGGAGGAGGGCAAGGCAATGCTATGCTGCCTGGGGCAGGAATACAACTTTAGCATTTATTTTGCAGAGAAAGGGATATCGCCGCAGTGCTGCACAGCCTCCTCATGCCGTCCCTTGGTGTGGGTAACCTGGAGTGGATCCTGAGATCCCCAGCAGCAAGCTGGCACAGGGGATCCTGAGCCAGCCCCTTCTCTGCCTCTGGCAGCAGCTTTCCTTTCCCTGTCTGCTTTCTGTCTTTCTAATTCCTTGTGTCCCTCCTGTATTTCTTTCCCCAGTCAGTTTGCTGCCTCTCCATGTCCTTGCCTGGCACACCGTGTCGTGCAGCCACGTTTCTCTGTGTGCAAAGCTCTTCTCTCTGCTCCCAAAGCCCTGAGCTCCTCCCGGGCCTGCTCCGGCTCTCTCTCACCCCTCTGAGCAGCTTGCCTTCAAAAACATCCTTCCTCTGAATGCATCCCGAGGGCTCAGCTAGATGGGGGTCATTCCAGAAGGAAAGTTAGATTTCCAGTTTCAGCTAAACATAGGACTTAAAAGAGAGAGGAAGAGCTGATCTGCCTATAATCTTGTTACTTGTGTATCTGTGACAGCTGAGATAAATCCCTTTTTAGCAGTATGTCATGCTGTAATCAGATGAACGTAGAACAGGAAAAACTGGCACCATTATCAAAGAAATTACAACGTCTTAGTCTAATAGCCAACCGACAGTGAAATTGCCTAGTGGATCATTTTCCAATTAAGTTTATTTTGTAATGCCAGAAATGTGGGCTTCTGGCTGCTACAGTGAAGTGGGTTTAGTGGGATTGATTTGGAGTTAAGGTAAACAGAGGAAAGAAGGAATCCTACTTAAAATTTGAGTTCTCGCAGTAGAGACTTGTATTAGGAGGATAGGAGCTCCTTCAGAAGTTCCAGTCTGAACACGGGATATATTTGGTCTGTGACAGCGCCAAGCTTGGTCACTGCTGAGCAGCCACCTCTGGGCTGGAGCTGTGCGGGGCAGGGGCCCAGCTCTCCTGTGGTTCTCGGCCAGAAAAGCAGGCAGAGGTTTTTGCAGCAGAGGTTTTTGCAGCAGAGGTTTTGCAGGCAGAGGTGCGGGCAGTTACCAATGTGCAAAAGCAGCCCTGGAGGTGAGACCTACCCCTGGTCTGGAGCTGGGCAGAGGAGGAGGAGGAGGAGGATAGGTGCTGGTGCTGCCTGACCCAGCGGACTCATCCACCCCGAGGGCGTATTTCATATTGTGCCTGATCTCGTCATATACAATTACCATATCCCTCTGCCCTGTGGAGCCCTCCGTCCCAGGGGGGCTGAGTCGCAGCCCCCTCTGCAGGAGCTTTTGCGTGTGGGGTGGGAGAGGGGCATGGAGCGGGAGCAAGACCTAGGCTTTCCTGGAGGTTCCGGATGGGCATCAGCAGGGGCAGAGGGGGCTGCTCTCAGCCCCGAGATCCCCGGGTGGGTAAGGCGGGCCTGGGGAGCGGAGAAGGGGCTGAGACCCATCATGGCAGGAGGTTATTGCACAGCAGAGCCGCTGCGACACCACGCTGTCACGTCCGTGACGAGCAGAGCTGTATACCGGAGAAGACCCCAAGACAGGCTGTAAGGGGGGAGCCCACACTGCCAGCACAGCCCCCCTGGGACAGGGGTGCCCCGGCAGCCTCGGTGACGCAGCAGACAGGAGGAAAGGGCTTGAGGGGTCACTTCTGCAGCGTACTTCATTTAATCCTTAACCTCATATTCAGAGAGACTTTAGGGAGGACTTGGAGAGGAATCTCCTGTTATCTCTGAGCATTTAATCACCAGGGTTCCTTGGTCCCCAAATGGGTGGGCCAGCATTGCAAATCCTGGTGGGTAGTGTGATCCCATCCTGATGAGGGGACAGGAACACTTGTCTGTTCCCACCAGGTCCCCTCTTCCCAGGGGCTGAGCCTCCCGGTCCCACAGCACTGCCAGGGAAGGGGATGCCACCCTGCACCCCAGTGCTGACAGGAAAGGACCATCCTGCAAAGGCAGCATCTGAATCTCTTTTCCTAGCGATTTCCACCTTTGCCAGGCACAAATGGTTTTCTGCTCTGGGAAGAACTAGCTCCAGCTGCTGCTGGGGTGGGACGGACTCTCCGCTCTGGAGCCACGGGCTCGGTCGTCTGTCCGGTGGGCTGTCAGCAGTGTTTCGCTTGGAAACTTTTGGCTCATCTTTTCTCTTGGTCGGGGTGTGGGGGAGGTGAGACCCCCCCGTGCTCAACCCCAGCCCTGGTCCCTGGGCTGAATGTCTGGTGGGGACCTCCCATTTCACCCAGCTCCTGACATCTGCCCGTCCCTGAGATGTCTGGGCTGCAGGGCACCATCCCACTTGCTCCTCCACCACCTCTATTTCTCCCCGGGGAAAGCAGAAACCCCCCAGTGAGCTGCTGGGAGCCCCATGGCTGACACCCCTGCCATGCCCCAGCCCTCCCCAGGAGCATTTCGGTGGCTGCCCCAGGGAATTCTCCTCCTGCAGCCCCCAGCTTGTCCCATCGCAGTGGAGGGGAGAAGACAGAGGGGACTTACCGTTGCCCATAGCCAGCACCTGCATGTTCTCAAACTCCAGAGTGGTGTACGCCGGGTCTAGCGCTGCGCTATAATCTGCCATCTCCATGTCTATTAGGGCTTTGGAAAGGCGCATTATCATCAGCAAACACGGGCCAGATTGTACCGATTCCCTTGTCCGAGTCTATTGGCCCTTCTGCCTCCCTCTGCCTTCACTGCGTCCCCTATCTGTTGTCTTTTATTTCAAATATTTCTCTGAAAGGATTTGCTGAGCCTCAAGGCCTGTACTCCCCAGAGGGGTGGAGGCAGGAGGCAGAGGGTTAATCTTTAATCATCTCACCCACTGCTGAACACTGCTAAGCTTTTTTTTTTTTTTTTGGTGGAGCAGCAGTGATTCTTGTTGACTGTTTATGATTGAATCTCGAGGCACTTTGCCCATCCTTGCTCCCGGGCACAAGCAGCACCACAGGAGCAGGCACTCAGCACCCAGGGAACGCCTTCCCAGGCTATTGACCTCGATGCTGGGCTGCCAGTGTTGGTCTTAATTGTACCTGGGGTGGAAAACTTGGAAAAAACCCCGCCAGAAGAACAAGGTTGCTCTTCACTTCTGTCATTGCCTTCCCCTCTCCACTGTTGGTTGCCTTCTCCCCCTGATTTTCTCTTCTTTCACTCCCATCCCTCCCACACCTTTTCCCTTTTCTCCCTCCCTGTCAGAGAAGGTCATTGCCTGCCTGGCAATTTACACGTTGCTATGCAAAGTAACGACATACAACTCCTTTTACTTCCCTATAAACTGAGTTTTACAGGAGCTGGATGCCCTATAAACAGATCCCACTCTGCAGCTGTGCCCAAATGGCAAGCGGGACCAGGGGGTGGCACAGATGTCCTGGGCATCTCTGGGGCTGCTCCTGTCCCATCACCAGAGCCACCCTGTGCCAGACACCCCCTGGCCTTGGGTTTTGACTGATGCATCTTAAAATCTTCACTAGGCATTTTACAACACAGCAGAGCTTTTTTCCTTCTGCACGTGCCAGCTCTGCCGCTGGCACCAACAGTGGCTCTGATGCCTTACCCAGACCTGGGGTCTGACCCGCTGGTCCTGGGCAGGGGGGACTGGAGCGAGTGGCAGAGCTGCCTGTCCTCTCCTTGCTAACCGGGGTGCTCTCCTCCCCAGCTGACCCTGGGAACATCACTCCTCCACTTTAGACAGGACCGGGACAGTAACTGCAAGATCAACAAGTGCGAATTTAATCAATCAGTGAATGGCATCGGCTGGATGGCGCAAGACATTCAGAGATTAATGGTTTGGTATCAGCTCGCTCTGCATTGAAAACATCCCCTGATTTCGCAACCAGCAGTGGCTGACTGAGTCCACACGCTGCTGATTTAGGCTCCCAACTGGCTTGTATTTGCGCTTCCCATGCACCCCAATGCAGCCCTGGCCCCACTGGTGCCCCAAGTCACCCTGGCTATGGTGGCATCACTGTCACGACGTGACACCAAGGTCTCTGGCAGCACAACAGCATGTGCCTTTGGGCAGTGAGGCTAGCGACGATTTGCTATTCACAATTTAGGAGCACAAGGGGTTGTTCAAGCAGATATTGCCCCCCAAAACTATGACCTACACAGCACTTCCAAACAGCTCTTCTACCCCAAGGTAGGTCTGCAGGAGCGAAGCTGAGCACAGGGGCGAACCCCTGCTTTGTCACTGAGAACTGGTGACAGACAACCCTTTGCTGCGAGGAAAACAGTCATCCCATCTGTGCTCCCAAGAGAGAGGCCAGAGCTCTCCGCACTCACGAGCCAGTGGCTCTGCCTTTCACCAGGAGCAGTCCTGAGCCAAAAATTGTTTTTACGATGTGCACACTGGGATGGAGATGCTAAGGTAGAGCATAGCCCCCTCTGTGGCCTCGTCCCAGGGACCTCCGTCCCAATCCTGGCTGTGCCGCGGTGATCCCTTTGATTAGATAAATGCTACAGACACTAGGTCAAATATGTGCAGGATTTGCCACAGTGTCTAGTAAAATATTGTAAAAGCATGGCCCGTTTTGCTCTGCTCAGCAAAACAAACCTTTTGCTTAAATCACCTGCTGAGCAAGGAAGGCTGAAAAGGCCATTTGCTCCCCGGGCAGGAGGGATTAAGAGGGCCAGGAATAGAAATCGGAGGGGCAGCATGTGCGGGAGAGCGGCAGATAAGGACCGGGGAAGTTTGGAGAGCATTAGGTGGCTCACGAGGCTGGGACTGTCAATGGGACATGGCACTTTCCGCCCCGGGGTCGTGTTGACATCGTTTTCTCACTACCCGTGTCCTCTGTCTGTCACTGGTGCCCGCTCCCAAGTTCCTTGTCTTGGTGTGGACGTTGAGGACCAAACCAGCCAAGGACACCCCTTGCTTCCTTTGCCCCAGAGATGGGCTCATGATGGAAACATGACAGTTGCTCCCTGGGCACGGTCTCCTGCAGGAGACGGCTGTCTCCCCAGGGATGTTCCGCCCGGGGAGTACTCGTCTTCCCCTGCCATCCCTGCATGGTGGGCTTTGGGACAGCTTGCCCATGTAGTCATGGCCTGTACTAGCTAACATGACCCCTGCAGCTGTTTTAGGTTGGAGATGTTCAAGTCAGCAGCTTGTTGTGGGGCTGATTCAAACACTTCTGTCCTACAGATGTTTTGTAATTTTTATTCCAGAGAGAGACAACTTGTAGCTGACAAACTCTCACTGTAAGGCGAAGGCTGTTCCCAGACCAGGTGCTCTGGGGAAGCTGGGCTTTCAGGCCCTCTCCTCTCTCCTTCTGTCACCATTTTCTGTGCCCTCCACCCACCATTTCCTATGCCAGGAGATGGCTGCAAAGTCGACCATGACAGGGCATGAAGTGTCCTGCAGCAGGAGCCTGGGACTCTCTTGCCCTTTGCTTTTTCTGTCTCACAGTTCTGCACTTTCAACAAATCCCCGTCAGAAATGCCAGTGCCCAGAGCCAGTGAGGACCAACCTCGTCCTACATCAGAGATGCCACCATTGCCCCTTGCAGATGGCCCCTCCCACGTCACTCGCAGCTCCAAGGCCACTGTAGGGCTGGAGCAGCTTTTGCTTGGCACGCAAGTGAAGCAGAGATGGGCTTGGATCTGAAACCTCTCCAGAGCAGGAAAACCCTGAAAAAGGTCAGGGCTCAGCCACCGCCTTTTGGCCGAGAGAGCTGTTGGGGAAGGACAAAGCCCATTTACAAGACAAAGAACAAAAGTCCCAGGGGAACATCACCAGTGTAGTCATCACCACACATGCAAAGGTCCCTTCTGCCTTTTTTTTTTTTTCCCCTTTGAAATTTCAAATTCCAGTTTGTGGACAAAGTCCTGCCTATCTGAGAATATAGATCTCCGACCACTGACCAAACTCCACTCCAAGCAGTCCTGAGGGCTGCTCTTCCCCTTGCCCACGGATGCCTCCGCTCTGATCTGCTAGGATCATGCCGAAATTTTTGTGACGGAGCAGAGCACTCATACGAGCACAGAGTGGATTTTGCACATTTCAACCTTAACCAGCAGCTCCCTTTCTTCACGCGGAATGGGAAGGACTATCGGGAATAACCAGGTAGGAGCCTTATCACCTCCAATTCAATTGGGCAGCCATTGTGGATAGAAAATGAGAAGGAGAAACTAGGGCTTCCATTGTGCTTATACCAGCAATTTTAGCTCATCATTTAAATTAGAGAAGGGAGAAAAAAAAGGCAGCTTCAGAGAGTATGGAAAATGAGAGGGAACATGAGCTTGTGGAGGCAGAGACACTCCATATGGTTAACTGATAACTCCAATTTGCCTCTTCCCTCTCATCATTTCTGATTCTCCTGATTAAGCTCCACTATTCTCATGCTAATCATTTCTTGACCTGTTTATTCTGCATTAAAAAATTAACAGAGAGCAGTTTACTGCATGACTTGCTCACACAGGACTGCTACAGATTAGCAGGCAGGCTTTAAGCCTCTGTGCAAGACTTTTGGGTCCAGCAGCCAGTCTGCACAGCTCTAGGATGAGGGGTTTTTTTCCTGTTTTTGAAGAGCAGCTTTTTCTAAAGTCAATATAAAATCCCCCTCCCTTCATGACTTGAGTATATTTGCTCTGTGGCTATTTCCAAATGGGAAAGATAAAGCCAAGGGCTTGTGTTTTGTCAGACTTTTTGTAAACAGGGATATTTTGGCCATGCTGTCAAACCCCTCTGCCTTCTGCCTCAGCATGCTGTGACTCTGGAGCAGAGTTTTCAGTACGTTAATAAGCAGCTCCAAGGAATTTGGCAGGGGCTTGGGGGCTGCAGGTCAGTGCAGCTGAAACAAGCCCCTGGTTCAAGCAGTGGATCTTTGCCTCTGCTCTGGGCAATCATATGACAGACACGCAGGTGGCAGACACGCAGATGAGGGTCTGCTCCTTTGTCTGTCCCCAGAATGTCCCTAGCAGCAGCGAGAAGTCTCCAGGAAAACTGATGATTCATCAGAAGTTGTTTAGGGTCTGTTTGCCCCTTGCCAGCAGCACACAGCACGTCCCTGCCCCAGCAAAACACTTTGTGGAGGTGAACCAGAGAGATCCACCACCTCCATCCAGGGAGGTGAATCAAAAAGATCCAGCCCCAAGAGGCAGGAGGTGACCAGACCACAGCCACGTGCCAGACCTGTGCCCAGGAAAAGACGCAGGCATTTTATTGTCCTGTTCAACAACAAATCGCCCTTGGTGATTTATTTTCCCTGGTGCTGAAGCGTCTGTCGCTGTGGTTGGGACAGATGCTGTTTGGAGCTGGGGGCGATGCCCAGGACAGGCGATGCCTGAGCAGACCCTGGACACGCTGTCACTGGTGAGCTTATGACATGTGGCGGCACCCTGGGCTTCCCAGCACAGCTAAGGGTGACAGAGGCCACTTCACCACAACCTCAAGCTATTTCTCACCAATGCCAAAGTTATCAAAAAGTGGCCAAACCAACCAGAACTGTCCAGGCCCCCAGGTCATAAAATCACTGTATGGAGAATTAAGGCAGTTTTTGAACGTGGGGTAGAGACGCTTCAAAGGAGGTAGCGGACTGCTTGAATTCCTCTCCAAAAGCAACATTTCAGCCAAAGCTGGGATGGATGTTGGAGCTGGAGGCAATTATTGGAGCTAAAATAAATAGCTGCTATGCAGAAGTGGTAGGGAAAGAACTGCAAACATGGGGACAGACAGACCATTTCAGCATATACTGCTCTAGCGATAACACTGTGCATGCCTTTCATCCCAGGACCAGACAGGGATCCAGACATACAAAGGCTCTGAACACTTGAGGAAGTAATTATTAGTACTCTTGGGAGCTGTTGTTTTGCGAGAACAGTAAGTTTCAGCTGTTCTCAGAAGGGCAGCTGTGCTCAAAAATGCCAGTGCATTTGCTGGTGTGGGTTTGCAACCCCTCTGGCTGCATTGCAGCCTTTGGAAACAGCATCTGTTCTCTGGGACCCTCAAGTCGGCACTTGTGATTCTTGCAAACCTGGCTGCTGTGGCTTTACACAAAATCACACAATGAGCCCAAGACCAAGTGAGGATGAGGAGCTGTTACATTCATCTTCCTCCATTACACCACAGGCTGCAACTTGGCCCAAGCTACAGCTCCCACCACTGATCCCACTTGCCCCATCCAAACCCTGCACTGGGAGCATTGCACTCCATCCAAACCCCAGCCCAACGGAGACCTGGACACTTCCCAGCAAAACACTCTCCTGCCTATTTGGGAGGAATCCAGAAAAACTCTGACTTTGCCGTGTGCTGCTCCAGGTTTTCTGCCTACACAGGCAGATGCTCAGCTCGAAACCAGTGGTTTAATCCCAATTGGGGTTCAGAAGCCATGGGGAAGCAGCAGTGCTGGAGAGAGGGTTTGCTGCCAGCAATAAAACACTTACTGCCTTCCGTGCCTGGCCAGCTCACACCTCTAGTATGGCAGGGATTGCAGCAGCCCATGTCTGGACCTGGGGAGAACTTGTTTAGCGGGTGGATATGATCCCTTTGGAACTGAAGTAATCTTGCTGCTTCCCAGGGAGAATATCCCTACTGAGCTCAGAGTCTGGCAGGTAAGCAAGTCTCTCGTCACCCCTGCCAGCTGTTTGCAGGGCTTTTAGGTTTCATCGACTTTATATATTCATTATACACACATGAAACAGCCCCTGAATCGTTCCAGCTGGTGGAGCAATAGGTAGAGGAGGAGAACAGCCAAAATCAACAAAGGTTACAAAGCAAGTTTTTTAAAAATTTGTTTTCTCTTTTTTGTGAAGGTGGATGCATCAGCAAGCCATGGCTGGAAGTGATCTCCAGTCGCTGCTGGGGCTCTCAGGATTGGGCCTCGCTAGAAATTAAGGCAAAAGACTGCAAAGCTGCTGGAGGTGTGGAGGTAGAGTTGCAGGGAGGCGGGCGGCGTGAGCCCATGTCCCCGGAGGAGGGCAAGTCAAGGGCTCCTCAAGGGCAAAAAGCATCTTCCTGAATGCAACAGCCATTGGCTGCTCCAGCTGCCCTCCTCCTGCTGCAAAGACAAAGGTCAGGGAGCTGAACTGTGGGGGAGCATCTCAGGAAAGGGCCACGCGTCTGTCTGACGGGAGGCAGCACAGGGAAGGCGTAAGGCTGCTGTAGGTAGGAGCACTGGTCAAGTCTGAGCTGGGAAAAGTAGGCTGGGCATGGAAAAAAATAAAAAAAAAAGAAGAGGGGCGTGGTAAGTTAAAATTTGAGATATTTTGGTTTCTGGAGTCAAAAGGAAACACGTTACTGCAAAATGCTTTTTTCTCTGCAGGAGTGTGCAGGGTGCCTGAAGAGCCTGTCTTGTCCCCAATGTCCTCAATTGCCAGAGCCCAGCAAGTGCCAGAGGAGTAAGTGGGAGCAAAACAGTACTCGGGAGCTCCATGTCCAGCAGCTTCAGAGTCCTGCAGCCCATGGCCACCACAGCACTCTCCAATGCAGTCCGACCATCCTGTCTACTGCCACAGAAACAAAATCCACAGCAGAAAGCAAGGTATGGGAACATCAGAGCTTCCTACATGCAAGGGGACAAGAAGGGGAGGGGATCACATGTCTCCGTGGTCCCATAAACGCATGGCCAGGACACTGCAGTGCCAGCTGCCTGGCTCCTGGTTAACAAACAACATGGCAAACTGCTATTTAGCCTTTGCCTCCAAGACAGGATAACACTATTATTTGTCCCTTTGCATTCCTGCAAGGCCTGGTACCATTGGCCTCATGTATCATAAAGAAATTAAAATATATTATGACCATAAACTACACCATTGAGGAAATGAACCATTTCTAGTAAACCTATCATGGGACACTGAAGCCATGAACTTTTCTAAATCAATCGCCAGCTGATAAAGCGCGCAGGTATTTGCTGGAAGCAGCTCCCAGCACATGGCTCCCAGTGCGGCGCTGACGTGGGGAGCTCGTCCCACGGGATGGTGGCTTGGGGTGCAGGCTGTCCCAGGAGGCACAAACCCCACCGCCGCGACAAGCCTTGCTTGGGGTGGGAGAACTGCTCAAGTAAGAGGAGCCCTAGGATTTTTGCTGTGCCCCAGGGTCGCGCGGGGGCTAGGGTGATATTTTGTGGATGAGGCTCTGCGAGGGGCAGTGCTTCCAGGGCTGGGGATGCTCGAAACATGTCTGAGTGCCTGCAATTCCCCTTGCAGTACCCTGAGCCCAGCCAGCGCCCCCCCAGCCTCACCTCCGTGCCTGGGGCCCCGGGGATGAGCATGGATGTGGCCAGTGGGGGACTTGCACTGGAGGCGGCCATGGAGTGGGACCCAAAAACTTTCTAGTAAAATCTCTGTGCAACCGGCAAGGCTTGCATTGAAACTTTCTCTCTTAGTTGCTTTTAAGCTTTCCTCGTGAGGGCTGGGTAAGTCCCACTGCAGACATCTTTGCTAAGGAGCAGGCAGCAAACAAGGCAGGACCAGGGCAGGATCTGTCCCTGGGCAGCAATGCCAGACCCTGGGAACTGGGCTGAGAACGACCAGTTCGTTTCCCAAATGGTGCAGGCAGTCACTGGGGTATCGCTGGGATGCCAGCCCAGCTCCACCACCTCTTTCCTCAGGGAGTCACAGCACCCTCTCCACCGTGCCACCTGCATCGGGGCGTCTCTCTCAAGAGCCCCAGAACTGGGGATGTCAGCCATTGCCGCCCCCACACCTGGCATGTTCATGCTGCATAAAGCTAAACAGAAACCAGAGACTTGGGGATCCCCTCAGATGGGGACCAGCAATAGGTATGTGGGGGATGAGCCTATTTCAGCTGCTCTGAAGCCCCCCTGGACACCCCATGGCAGGGTTGCCAATGCCCTTCATTCACAGAACCTCTGCAGTGCTGTCTACGTCGCTACTTTTCTCCCCGCTGCGAGTGTCAGGGGGAGCGCGGGGGGTACCTGGTGTTTCCTGGAGCAGGTCGTATCTGCTGCCATTCATCTTCCAGGGGCGCTCAGCTCTGCGGGCAGAACTAGGGGAGCCTTGCCCTCGCATGGGGCTGTCCAGCCAGCGAGACCCCCGCGCGCTGCAGGGCAGGAGCCATGCCTGGGAGCTGGCTGCGGAGCAGCAGCAGGGACCAGCTAATCCCTTAATGCTGGTCACAATGAGATTTGATGGGGAGCAGGAGTTTTTGCTGCAGAGACACAGGTTTTAAAGGGTTCTGGCCACTACCCGGAGAGGAATTATAAGGTGGCTCTGGGTTTGCGCCCCGGTGCCCAACACTGATTCCCTCTGCTTTCTGGGCCACTTTTTCAAGGTGCCCTCACCCTGGCCTCTGGCCTGCCACTGCGTTTCTGTGGGGCAGGGGATGCCTGACTGCACTTGCAGCTCGAGAGGCTGCTCCAGAATATGTGCCTTGGTGTCTTTAACAGCAGGAGTGGGTCCGACTCCCTCGCCGGGGAGAGGTGGGCCACTTTCACTTTAAAATGTTTCGATATAAATACACAGAACACCGTATCCTTGAGAAACAACCTTTGTCTCCCCCACTCCCAGCTGCCATCACGACATGCGGGACCGGGAGAAGCAAGAACAGAGCAGGATAGCATGGGGGCGCAGCACACGTGGTGCTCCCCATCTTTGGGGAGCCCTGGGCTTTGTGCCCTTCAGAGCCCGCAGAGCATCTCCAATGGTTCAAACCGCCCTGGGGCATCGCTGACAGAGCGTGCCTGTGGCTCCCCAGGTACCTGCCTGCTCTCTGCCAGTGCCTTCCTCTCCCAAGGAAACTGGGACCTGGGAGACTTTCAGGATTGAGATTTCTTAATTGATTGTGCACACTGGTGCTGTCGATCCAGGAGCCTCCATGTCCCAGGCAGCCTGAGATTTCAGCTAGTGCCTTGCAGGCGAGCCCAGCAGGAAGAAAAGGGGTTTTGCAACTGCCAGGCTGCAAGAAACCCCTCTCTCCCACCACAGCACTGTACTCTCGGCTTTTTTGGGGGGGGAGATGAAGCTGCTTTGATGCTCTCATGTCGATTCATTTGGCCCCGGTTCAGAGGGGAGCACAGAGGCCACTGAGCACTGAGATTTTTCTCCTGTGCAGGGAGTGTGTGCTGGCATGTGTGGCCCTGCTTAGCCAGGAGACGGAAAATTAGGTGGCACTTCCCTGGGTTTTCACAGGCACTAAGCAATGAATTCAATGCTGGAAGGGAGAGCAGGGCACCTCTGCAGTGCAGCCCCGTGCTGCACAGCCATGGTCCCAACCAGGGGGTGGAGCGAGCGTGGCCGAGCTCAGCCTCTGTGCCTGCAGGAACTGACTGTGGGGCCAAGCCCGTCTGAAACACCCATTTTCCTGCACTTTCCTTCCTCCTTGGATGGCTTTCCTCCCGCCAAGCTCACCTCTGCTTTCTTTGTGCCAAGGAAGAGAGAGTTTGTTCCTGCTCGTCAGAGATGTTGAACCACAAGCGCTGTCTCGAAGGCACAAGTCTAATGGAGCAAAATCATTCCTAAACAGTTCTTGTCCTGTCTTCTTGAGCCTCTGCTCCCAGCCCGCACTGCTGGGGTTCATTTGAATTAGTTTGGAGTGCACATGGCTGCCAGCAGCTTCCAGAAGGCTCCTGATGGATCAGGGGTGGGAAATGACCCAGCTGATCTGTACCTCTGCTCCGTGCCCTGGAAGGGCTGTGCTGGTGGTGGGGACAGATGCCCAGCATGCCCAGGCAGGGCCAGGAGAAGCATCGAGGGCAGGACTGGGTCTGAACTGGGCATAGGCCCATGACACGTCCCTTCAACCCTCTGTTTCCTCAGCAGTTTTAACGCCTGTAGCAGGGAAACACACCCAGGTCAACAGAGGTTTCTCCCAGAGGGTGGCAGTCTGCGGGTACACACCCATGGATGAGCCATAGCAGCACCCGGCTCTGCTTCCACTAGGGTGTCCATGCGGTGGCAAAGCCACCACCTCCATCCCACCACCATTTAGTCCTTGAAGGCAGCAGACTCCGGGCCAGGGAGCACCAGGGCTGCGGGTCTGAAGCCTGCCTGTTTGCCCCTCCTGCTTCTTATCCCACCCTTCATTCCCGGTGCTACCTTCACCCTGCCAATGTCAGACTCTCTGCGTGGGCTGGATCCCCCAGGCACCCATCGGTGCCTTCTCTGCTCCTCCCTGCTGCGGCATCCTGACCAGGCTGAGCCTGCCAGTCCTCAGAGCAGGACCTGATCCTGCTCACAAGCTATAGCGACTGCAAACAAGAGGCCACACAACTTGCTGGATGGGGACCCACAACATAGCAAGGGTTTTTTTTTCCATGGGGTAGTTGCTCTTTTCTGCCTTCTGCTGAGCCCTGCAGTGTTGCCCTATCCGTGCCCCGCCTCACAGTCCGTAGCCAAATTTCCTTGGGCAACATTAGCACCAGTGAATCCTCTTCCCAGTCTGGGCTGCTGCTTTTCACTGGGGGTGGTGAGGTGGAGCCTGCAATCCTGATGGACATGATGAGTAGGACGCAAGACTTTCCCGGCCACCTGGAAATGGTAGGCAGGCTGGCATGCTGGAGATGAGGAGCAGCAGCAGCTTTTATCACAGGGCGTCAAGGCTTTGGGGACAAAATGACAAGCCTCCTCTATGAACAGAGGGGTAGAGAAGTGGACAAGCGGGTTGGGAGGAGCTGGGCTCTGCAGCCTCCATGAATGGTGCTGGGCCATAAACACAGCGCGGTGGCTGTCATTTATGTGTCAGCAAACACATTGAGTGGGCTCGACTATTGATTCTGACTGCATAAAAGCGTGTTGTGGCACTTGTTCAGGTTTGCGCAGGTTTTACAGCTCTTGTTCTGAGAAGTGCCCATGTATTTGGTTTTGCTCCTTCCTTCAGGTCTATCTGTTGACATTGGCTCTCTTAACCAGAGCGTTGGCCCATGCCAGGAAGCTGAGTGTACGGCCCTCCCCGTGTTTCCCACTTTCCCAGGAGTTACTGCCTATAAAATCTCGCACACACCCACAGCCAGGACAGGTTTCTGGTGCAGAGGCAAGTGAAAGGTGCCTGCTGGTCCAACGTTGGTGGGATTGGGTGCCTCATACTTGGTGTCAGGAGCTGAGCCACCCAACCTGATGGATGAGTTTGAGAGTGGATGGGCAAAGCCATGGGTAGGGTCCCTCTCCCAGAGAGGGAGAAGGTGTCAGAGCTCCCAGGGCATCATCACAGAGGAGATTGTAGTGACACACAGCAGGAGGCACGTAGTATCACTCGTTTCCAAGCTCCAATCTTCTTCCCAGTGGGAGATGCCAGCACTGTGTGAGCCCGCAGGGACACCTTGGTGCTCAGGGCTTGGAGGGCGCGAGCCCACGGGGATGGTCGCCATCTGCCTCTCAGCAGCCAGAGCTTCTGGTACCGCAGGGCTGCAGCCGGAGTCCCTCCAATGGCTGGAGCATTTGGGGGTAGAAACTCTGGTTCAGCCATGCAGACCCCCGGCATTTTGGAGCCAGGATCCATCTGCTAACCATCTGCTGGTGACTTTCCATGAGCTGCTCATTCTGCACGGAGCTGCTCCTCTCGCACGTTTGGTGCATTATCCAGAGCACAGCATTATTTTTGGAGACATATATTTCCCAGAGGGATTTGCTGGGTAATTTCTGTTGATGCTCAGGCTGAAGCTTGGGCAGGAGCCATTCCTGGGAGTAATTGCTTCTGGGACCTGGCTTAGTTCAGAGGCCCCAGTGGGAATGTGGTGCCTGTGCCCAGGGCAGGCGAGCAGAGCTGTCAGCCCTGGCTCCACAATGCAGCCACTACCTTGAAATTTGCCTTCCGTGAAAATTCTGCAACATTTGCCATTTCCACAAACATTTCTGCCAGGAACCTCGTTTGCTTGAATATTTGAGGAAAGCAAACAGAGAAGAGCCTGAACACAAACAGTCACAGACCTTTTTTTGCAGTCTTTGCCCCCTTCTAACCCCAAGCCCACCGTCAGTGACACTTGCAGGCGTGTCCCCCTTGGCTCTGCCATGTGTGCTGCCCTGTCCTCTGCGCTGGCCCCAGCCCCACTGCCAATATCGCTGTATTTAAAGGAAAATTGCCCAGAGCTTGCTGTCTGCTGGACCACCACCACCATTCACCACCCCTTTGCACTTACTTTAAGGAAAATAATTTTTTAATGCTGTTTCAGAAATGTCAGCGGAAGAGTAACCGAGCGTGTCTGACTCGCAGACCTACCCCTGCCCTGTGGAGCCCAAAATGGCTCTTGGACACTCCTCAAGCATTCCCCAGCCTTGCGCTGCTCATCTCCCAGCGCTGGAGCTCCCTGCCCGCTGACAGCAGCCCTCTGTGCTCACTCCCCCTTACAAAAATCCCATCAGGTTTTCAAGCGAAGACGAAGATGAGGGTTTGCTGCTGGCCCGACAAGCAGCCGGGGTGAGGCAGCTGCCCCAGCGCAGCGAAGTCACAGCCCTGCGGGGAAGCGCAGCCGCCCTGCAACACCCGAGCATCCCCGCGGCCCCCCGCTGTGCCAGCGGGAGCATCCCCAGCTCTTCCCTGAGCTCTTCCCTCCACTGCGCACCAGCAAACAGCACTCGGGACCAGGCCAGGGCAGCTAAAGCAGTGATTGTCCCTTTTCACCCCATCTAAATACCAGTGCTTTTTCCTGGGTGCAGCAAGACCCTGCTCAGCTGTTTCTTGCCATGGTAAGTGCTGACCCAGCCACCCCCAACAACTGGCGGGGACAGTCCTAACACCCACCAATCCCCAACAGCCTCCGCGCCATGGACACAGAGCACAAGGAGTAAACAGAGGAATTAAATAGCAGCTGACATGAAAAATCAAGGGGGAAAAGCTCAGTTTGGGTCGTATCTAGGGGAAAGCTATAAAAACTTAGATCGATTTGGCAATGAAAAATAATCACTTTGCAGTGAAAAATAAAAATACTTAGAAATTCTGCCCCCTTTTATATTCTTCAGCTGAAACTATTCACCACATCTGACCAAAAAGCCTGAGCAGCTCTGACGTCTTGCATTTTTCAGCGAATTTCCAAAGCTGCTTTATGGAGCTGGCCCCGATCATGCGCTGGTCCCTGCTGTAACTACCGGCCCCGGGGATCCCTGGCTCTGAGAGCTGCTCCCAAAATACAAAGGAGGGGTGCTGCCTCCGCTGGGATTGAGGGCAATTGCCTGGATAGTGCCCAAGTCTCATCAGGAGAATAAATGTGGAGCTCCGAGCTTGTTTTCTCCTCGCTGCCCCGGAGGGGACTGTCCCCTTGCCCCCATTCCATCCCCTACCCTCTTGCACGCCCATTGGAAGCCTCCTGCGGGGATTTTGCACCAGCACACCCGGAGGAGCCCTTTCCAGCTCACAGCCCATCCTCAGCGGGTGCTAGTGAGGATGCTGAACATGCCCCCAGCCCCATGGCACTCCAGGAGCTGCAGCATTGATCCCTTCTCACCCAGGGACCTTGCAGGGTGCTGGGGACAGGACATCTTTGTCACCGCCCAGCAGGGCATCCTCCAAGTCCTTTAGCTAAGGCACAGGTCTGATGGGAGGGAAATAAGTGCCCCCAAGGCATGGTTTAGGCGGAATGCCAGCGGCCTTTGGGGGCAGGGGTGGATGGGGAGGGTTGCAGTAGCTGCAGTGGGGGGATACCCCACTCTGCTCTTGCTGATGCTGCAAAGAGTGGTCTGGAGCTGATCACCGTCCTGAGGCCAAGTACTGGCACCCATTTTCCCCTTGGAATATAGCCCAAGCTTCAAATGGATGGTGAAATGCTGAAGCCTCTGAGATAGACAGGGAGGTGGAAAATGATAAATCTTTCCATAGGTCGAGGGAAACTGAAAATAACTGTATCACCCCCACCAAGGCTGAAGGCTCATCTGGTGGAGCCTGATGTGCGTCCGCTGGCTAAGCACCAGCAGTGCCAGTGCGATGCCCACTGGAGTGGCCCGTCCTGGCCAGCCATGTGGCCAGTGCTGGTGGGCACAGCTGGGGCTCAGCGCTGACACCACTGTGTGGAGCCCCCCCGTTACTTTCCAAGGGAATGAACTTCCCAGTGACCCTGGAAAGGGTTTGGCCACCACTTTGCTGTCTGCCGCATGGCACATCCTGGCTGCTGTGCCCTCACTGCCGTCAGCCCATCCCCTTCCCATCCTATCCCATCCCTGCGGCTCTGCAGGCTCCTGGGGAAGCCAGGCGCTGCCCAGTCCCCCATCCCCGCCAGCCCTTCCTCGCCTCTATTTGGATAACTTTTTCACCCATTTTATTTATGAGGACTTCCCTCCTTCTGCCAACACTCTGCGTTTCCTCTCGCTTTGCTCTGGGAGGCCCATCTCACTTTTTTATTCATCGTATTTTTCTCTCTCTCCCCTCGCCAGGCCCCATGATTGGCAGCCCGTTCCCGTGGCAGGCTGGCCGGCAGCGGGTGCTGGCCAGAGTGAGCCTTTGTTTGGCCATGGGAGCAGATGGGGAGGGCGGCCGCAGGTGGGACGTGCAGTGATACTTCCCCAGCCACCCCACGGCGCCCAGCTCTGCCTGCCGCTGCCCCAGCTTGGCCCGTGGCTTGGTCACTGACCCTCAGGCTGAAAAATTAGGAGAAAATCAGGATTAAAAAAAAAATCAGGAGAAAATTAATGGTGGAAATGTTTGCCTGCCTGTGTTTAAGGTCACCGATGTGCCGGGGCTGGCAAGCGGCTGCTCGCATTAGAACCAGCTGCAAGTGGGCAGAATAACTTAATTGCAAGTGATTAAAGAGCTTGTTCAGCTCCTTGCATTGCATCTGTCAGGCATAGGCTATTGCTCGCTGCAGAAATGAGGCTGGCTTTGCACCCCGAGGCAGAGCAGGATGTAGGCACCCTGGATTTGGGGACACCCAGACCCAGCCACCCGTCACTGCCATGTCCCCCAGACTGATGGGATTGTCACTTGAGCCTCCCCTTCTCCTGCAGATGAGGCATAAGTCAGTCCCTGCGAGCTTGGTGGGTCAGGAGCCATCTCCTCACCAGCAGCAGAGGGAGGAGTGTCCCTTCCTGCACAACGCCTGCTTTGGGGCATCAGCCTGGAGGATGCCCAGCACCCGCTTCTGCTGAGCCAGCCCACAGGGGCTCGCTCTGACCCTCTGTACATCGCAGAGGAATCAAGCCTTCCTTCTACCTGCCCACGAGCAGCCTTCATCGCATGGCTCCTTGCCCATTGTCCGAGCAGCACCAGCTGGACACAAAACCACAACCAGCACAGAGCAGACCAAAAACTCAGCTTTTTTCTGAGCCCAGCTTTATGCGAGGCCCTGTCCTGCTTCTGACTGCTGCGGCTCAGAGGTGATGGGAGCTCCTCCAGAGCCCCAGCGGCTGTGGGCCTGGGACGGACAAATGGGTGACCCAGTAAAAATGTGTGAAACTCAGCATTTCATAACTGCTTGACTGTAGCTCCCTCCTGCAGCGCAGCCCAGCAACACTATTGCAGATCCTATGCAACTCCTGTATGTTTCCATTGCAATGGACCATGGACCCACCAAAATGCCGATGAGCCCCACGTCCAGCCATGGCTCACTGTGGGGCCGAAAATCAACTGATCTGGAGAGTACTGAAGTGCTGGGGCTGGGGCAAAGTGGCACAGGACCTCGCTGCAGCATGGATGCCCAGCACAGGGAAGGGTTAGGGCTGGAGGTAGTACCCATGGGAGGTTGCAGGCCTGGAGCAAGAGAAGCCGCCATCCAGAATGGGGCCATGAGCAAAGTGTGAGGAGGTGGCCTGGGAGCCCCACAAGCCCTCTGGGACCTGGCTGCAGCATATGCAATAGCTGGTGAAGCTGGGTGTGCTCGTGGGTGCAGTGTGGAAGAGGAGCAGGACGTGAAAAATAGAGAGAGGAGAGGCAAGGCAGCATGATGGAGAGTGATGGGACGTGATGGAGAGCTACAGGGTGTGGTGGAGAGCCAGGGGAAGTGATGGAGAGCCACAGAGAGTGATAGAGAGCCATGAGAAAGTGATGGAGAGCTACGGAGAGTGATGGAGAGCCACGAGGAAGTGATGGAAAGCTATGGAGAGTGATGGAGAGCCATGGGGATGTGCTGGAGAACCTTGTAACTGCGAGACCTCGTCTGCTGAGGCCTCACTCCACTCCCTGGCCATGCCCAGGGAACTGGGGTTCCCAGATCACATGGGACCAGGGAAGCTGCAGCACAGTTGGACCCACCCCAAGAGTAACGATGGGCTGATGGCCACCCTGGCCAGGGGACCTGTCCCCCAGTGCCCATGTGTGTGTGTTGGCAGTTGGCATCCTGCACAGCCAAGGAGAGCTGCGGCACAGGGCTATCGTGGGCTGGTACCCGCTGTGCCACCCAGGCAGCCCAGGCACAGGCCTGTCGGGCATCTCCCTGCGGCCGGGACGCCCTGGGCAGCGGCATCCCACCCATTGCTCTGCACCGCGGGGACCAGAGGACACCGTTTGTCCTGGCACTCTATTCCCTGATGGGAAACCTGCCTGGCATTACCACCAGCCTGGCCCCGGGCAAGAGCAGCAGCGCTGGCGGAGCTGTGCCTGTTCCCGCAGCCCAGGCGTGCCACCAGCCGCCCGCCCGCAGCCTTTGCATGGGGGCTGGCTGCGTGTCCTGGGGCAGCACGTCACCTCCTTCCTAAACCGCTTCCACTTCTGCTGCGAACCCTGCAGCAGCCCCTCTGCCAGCAGGTCGGACCTCAGCCACGTGCCTCTTTCTTCCAGCTGAGCAGAGTGAAAGTGAGAAAATACATATATATGTATATATATATCATATAAAAAATAATCAAGGACCCTTTTTTCTGCCTTCATGCCTTTGCAGGTGCCTGAGCCGGTGGGGGCCGGGCAGCGCGGTGGGGCCGGGACGTGGAGCCAGGGGGCTCTGCCCATTCCCAGCCCCGCTTCCCGCGAGCAATGCCGGGGCGGCAGCGCGGGTGATGGGAACGCTGTACTCACCATATGGAGCCTCCATCTTAGCGCTTAGCTGGGTGCTTACATTGACCATGTCTCGCCGGCTACTGCTATGGGGACTTGGGGTGAAAACCAGAGGAAGTGGAGGAATAAAAAGAAATCTAAATAAATAAATAAAAATGTCTTTCACTGAGGAACTAGGTGAAGGCAGGAGGGAGCGCGAGAGGCAGGGCGAGGAAACCTGCCTCTCCTGTTATCTTATTGATTCGCTTAATCAGGGCTAATGTGGGTGGAGATGTTAAATAGTAACCAAGCTCTTATGGAAACCAATCTGCAAGGTGCTGTTGCTGTAGCTATAGTAACTGCTGCCAAGCTAGAAACTCAAACACGGCTTTTACTGAACTCTTTTGGGGCTCCCGTTTCCACTCGGTGTCAAGGCCGGGGCAGATGCTGGGCTGGGGTTCACCCCCGGCCATGGGGGGAACAGGGGGGACAGATCTGGCCCGGCAGTGCCACGAGTGCTGCCGGGTTTTGTGCCATCACCCAACTGGGATGGGAAAACCAGGGCTGGGCCTGCCTGTGGGCAAGGGGCTGACCCTGCCGGTGGGCAAGGGGCTATGGGATGAGCCGTGGGGGCTAGCACACGCTGGCAAGGGCAGAGCAGGGCCCAGCCAAGCCACAAGGGGCAAAACACCCCAGCCATGGATCAGGGCTTGTCCTTGGGGTGCAAAACTGGAGGGGTCACTTGGGGATGGGGAGCCATAGGGATGCTGCGGTGGGATGCAGGGTGGTACCTTGAGCGCAGGTCCAGGGCGCAGGGCCTTTGCAGCTCCTCCCCGAATCAAGGGGACCCCCAAGGTACCATGGCCACTCATGGACATCTGTGCTCCCTCCTGGACTGCAGCACCCAGGTGAGGGCCCAGGGACCCAATGGTCCAGAGTGTGCAGATGCGGTTCCCGACCTTGAGGCAAAGCCTCTCTGCCCCTGGGTGGCTCCACGGCAGGAACATCCCCTGCTCCTGGGGGGCTGTGCTGAGGCAAGCAGGGCCATGTGTTGCTGAGATGATGCCAAATACATGGGGGTTCCAGAGCTGGAGCTGAAAAAGTGATCAGCCGGCAGCGCAAGGTCTCCCGTACACCTCAGGAAAGGTCGGGGCTGGAACAGGCACTGAGGGGTGCCAGTCCCAGCACCCCCAGCACCCTGGCTGTTGAAGCCCTGCATCCCCAAGGGGACAAAATTAGGGCTATCTGCTCCTCTGGAAGGGAAAGCACATCCCAAGGGAGCGTGCAGCAGGGTGGGGGCAAGTGGGGAGGGGGCTGCCGGGATGCGGTGGGCTGCGGTGCAGGAATCTGCAGCTGGAGGCTCAGACCCAAGGCCTGAGAATGTGGGGACCCCTGAGTATGCTGAGTGCTGAGAGGTCCTGGAGCGGGAGGGGATGCGGATTACGGGGTCCCTGGTAGCACTGGGGTGAGGCAGGGCAGTGGGGTGCGTGGCGCAGCCCGGTGGGGACAGGCAGCCTGTGGCTCTCCAGCGTCATCACCACCGGGTGTCCCAGCAGTGCTGGCTTCTCCCACACGATGGAGCAAAGCGCCCGGGCATCTCCTGCAGCCGTGGCTTCTGCACCCCTTCGCTGGTTACCCCCAAACCCAGAGAAAAGCTACCGGCTCGGTGTTACCCCGAGGCTCCAGGCTGCAAGTGAGGGAGGACGGACACGAGCACGGGGGGTCTCCAGGCTGCTTTATTGGGGGGCTTGGAGCCAGGGGCTCTGTGGCTGGAGGGGCTGCCATGAGGCAGGGGGCACTCTCGGAGCCCCCCACTGCTCCTCCAGCCACTTGCCATGAGGGGAACGTCTTGGTGTTCGCTTACACCAGCCTGTGCCTTAGCACGGGTGGGGGGCAGTGGGGAAAGTCCCCCAAGCCCACAGAGCAGGGGCCATGCCAGCCAGCCCCGCTCCCTCTGCGCACCCCTAAACCACCCCTAAACCACCCCTATTTCATTAAATAGGGACCTGAACCATCCCTATTCCCCCCAAAGTGGGAAGCAGTCGGACAATGCAAGCGCTGCTGGAAGGGTGTGTTAAAAAAGCAGTTTTCTACGTGGCCCTAAGGATGAAGCAGGTTGGACAGCCAGGGGGGGTCAGTGTTATAAATAATTCTGGTTCACCCCGTCCCCACTCCCGGGGGCTTCCTCGCAGGGCTGCAGCCCTAGAACCAGCTGACTTGGTTGGATTTGAGTCCAGTGAAGCACATGTTGTTGGAGCAGCCCCCGCCGTAGGTGGGGGGGCAGGCTGAGCAGGGCCGCCCCACTTTGTATGGCGCTTCTCCTAGCCAGTTGCCCCTAAAAAGAGAGGAGGGCATCACCTCTGAGAGCCGTCGCCTCGCCGCCAGCACCGGAGCGAGGAGGGGGGATGGCACAGGGGGGGCTTCCCTCCATGCACTTACTTGATGGCATAGTTGCAGACGAGGAGGATAGCGTGCCGCCACGTGCTGCCCCACACCTGCACGTTGGCGCAGGTGCTGAGGGCACAGCCCAGGCGGCTGGAGGATGCCCATACCATCTGTGCCGGGATAGAGAACAGGCACTGTCGGTGATGGCCCGCTCAGGAGTCTCACGGCCGGACACCCCGGGACCCCAGCGCAGGGCTCTGTCCCACCAGGGGATTGCATCCTGCCTGCCCAGACTTCTCAGGCTGGAAGCTGTGCCCATCACGGGCAGTGTTTTGTCACCAGAGAGTGACTCCTCGCTGTCCATCTTCCGCCTGCAGCCTGCAAGGGGCTGCCCTGCCAAGCTCACTTAAATGAGCAGCAGATTCTGGGTTGCTTCTCTGATTTACCCAAATTAGTTCCCAAACCTCACCGTTAGCTTACCCTGCACATGGGGAGGTGAAACAGAAGCAGAAGCTCCTCCTAAAGCCTCTCCAGGCTGAATTTCTTCTTTAAAAAAATGTATCATCTTGCCCATTGCACAGCTTTGCCACCGAGCAGGGGAGCAGAGGGAGGTTTTCCAGTCTGTGCCAGCCAGGCTGCCAGTGGATGTGCCAGGGGACATTCCCAGGACATGGCTGGGTGCTATAAAGCCTCTCCATCATGCAGGAGAGGACTCATGCTCGGCAAAAGCACAAAGGGGCTTTTTTTTTTCTCTTCACTACCTTCGAGGTACCAGTGGGATAGGCCAAAGCAGGGAAAAAAGCTTAAAAAGAGTGAAAACGTCCCAGCCAACTGGCCAGAAGGTCCCAGCTGTGCTTGAGCGGGCTGTGAGCCCCTGGGACTTCCATGCAAGCAGCTCAATTCCCACAGGGGCCCAGGGTGAGAGGGCATCGCCGGCAGCTGCCTGCACCCCTCCAGCGGGCACGCTGCCTGCTGCCAGCCCTGCTGCCTGATTGGGAGCAGGCAGCTGCCAGGATTTGATCCCGGAGCCCAGCTGCTGCTGGGAGAAGGACTGCTTCCTGCACAGCAGCAGCCCAAGGCACTCTGGGCTGCCCCTCGGTTTGCAGTGAGGTCCTGGGGGGCTCTGAGGGGCTGTGGGGGGGCTGTGGGAGGGCTTTGGTTCTCACCTGTGTGTAGTGGCTGCAGACAGAGCCGCTGCATTTGGAGGGGCAGCGGGGGTTGCACTCTCGGGGGTGGGGGAAGGAGTAGTGCTGCTTCTCCTGGTGCCATGATTTCACCATGTCCATGACAGAGTGGTACCTGCAAAAGGTGCTCTGCGTAAGGTGGACCCCCTCCACCTCAGAGGTCACGGGCAAGGGAAAGGAGAGGGAGAAAGGCTCCACATAGAGGGAATGGGGGAGAGAAGTGGGATGGAGGTGGGTCAACGATGTCCTTGTGCCAAGTCTGCTCATGCCCAAGGCCAGAAGACCTGGCCCTTGCTGGAGGCACTTGAGCACTCAGCTGGATGGTGGAGATCCAGGACCCACAGCCCCTGGTCCATGTGCCTGGCAGAGCGGGGGTTAATGCCATACTCCCCAGACGAGCAGCACGCACCTCTGGTTTCCCACATTTACCCTGCTGCGAGAGCTGGACCCTCCTCTCCCGAGGGGGTTGACGTGCCTCTTGGTTGCATCCCAGTCCTCCACAACCCCAGCTCAGAACCTCTCTGCTCCTCAACCAAGGGGCTGCTGCTCCTCTTCCTCCTCTTCCAGCATCGTGGGCTGCGGGGGGTCCCCAGGAGCACTCACCTGCCCGAGTGGATGGAGAGGTTCTGCCCCACGTATTTCATCAGCTGGGGGGGCCCATGGTCCCACAGGCAGTGCGCAGCCCACGCCTCCGCCGCCCTGGCCAGCCGCTCGTCCCACACCTGGCCAGAAGGAAAGGAAAAGGGCAGGCAGGGATTTTGGGTGCCCAGAGGAGAGCAGAAACCCACTCCCTTTGGCTTCAGGGGGTGTTTCTGAGCACCCATGGGTGTCCAAAAAGCCTGCAGGAAGCAGGACAGCGTGTCCAGGAGCAATGAACTGCCCCAGCTGCCCACCACAGCTCCTGGGCCCGGGGAGTGCCCACTGCCTCGGCAGAGCACCGATGTCCTGAAGCAGTGCAAGCTCTGTGTGTGCAATTCCCTCTGGGAATAAGCTCTTTCTGCAGAAGGTGGAGCGGAATCCAGGGGTGAAACCCCGCAGCCCTGTGCTGCTGCTGCAGCTCGCAGCCATCCCCAGCTCTCCACCGCAGCCCTGGCCACAGAGTCACTGGTGAGGACAGCTGGTTCCTTCATGCATTATTTAAAGATTCCTCACCCATCCTGAACTGCCCAGGGGAGGTGCCTGAGAGAGTTATTTAGGAAGGCAGTAATTTAGGCTGAGTAAGAAGTGGCACAGGATGCTCCCAGGTACATCTGACCCGCTGTGGTACCCAGCAAGCCGGACTGTCACCTCCCAAACCCACATCCAGGGACCACCCAGCTGCTCCATCGGAGCTCTCGTCCCCTCCCTGGGAGCAGAGCAGCACATGGCACCTCCTGCCCCAAAGGACTCGCCCTGTTCCAGCTGAGATCCCTCCTCTTGGTGGCTCCCCATCTCTCCTCCCTTCAGGGCTGGAGCTTAGGAGCTCCAAGCAGGGTGGTGACAACCTGGGGAAAGCTCTGCCCAGGGTTACCCTCATCCGGAGCGGATGCCCAACCCCATGAGCCAGCTCAGTCCCTCTCCGTCTCACTCCTGCACATTTCTTTTCCCCAGGGCTGGCATCCCTGGGCACACTCCCACACCTGCTCCTGAGGGAACCTGGAGCTTGGGATGGCGCCATCCCTCCCAGCTACCTGGGTTTTGGGTTGGGACCTGAACTTTTCATGCCTGTAACCACCTGCCTTCCCCTAATGCTACCTCTGCACCTTGGCTGGATGGATCCTGCCATCCTGCAGCCAGCAAGCTCCCAGACATCCCAGGCACGGGACTAGGGGTGACACCGGGTGGAAACACCATCCCTTGTGCACAGGGGCTGCATGGGTCTGCCCTGCACCAGGGATGCAAAACGTCCCCTGCAATAGGCATCCATCTGCAAACCTGGAGCAGCACCCTGACATCCCCACGTGTGTGTCCTGTTCCCCCCAGTTTGGGTGCCCATGTCACGGGCGACCCCCTTGACCCCACGGCAGCAGCCAAGAGCTGTGAACCCCCAAACACCCTGCCGGGGCCCGACTCACCATATACTCCATGTTGGCGGCAGGGGGGGACACCTGTGCCCGCGCTTGGTTGTGGTAGTCCAAAATCACGCTCATGTCGCGGGGAGACAGATATCGCTTCCGACGGCTCCGGGGGACCCCCATGCCCCACAGCAGGTCCGTAGCTCTGCCCCCGTTGGGGGGCAGCAGCTCGGTGGCGTTGGGCAGCAGGAAGGAGCTGGACTGCTGTGTCATCCAGAAGCCCAAGGCGGTGAGGTACAGGTGGAAGTGGAGCACGGCCATGCTCGCCTGGCCAGCGGGATCGGCCGCTGGCTGTCCTCTCCCACACAGAGTTAAGCAAGGACAAGGCAGATCGCCCGTCGCTGCTGCCGGCACGTGGATCTAGGAGGGAAACAACACAGGCACTGCTCAGGTTTGCGCTTCACATGCAAACACCACTTCCCAAAATAAGATGGAGATAAATTTTCATATATTTTTTATCCTTTTCAAATTAAATATTTAAAATTAATCCCTTTGATGACCTCATTTATCACAGCAAATTCCCTGGGACTGCCAGAGGTATGACAGGGGAATCGGTTTTCTTGTTTTTTCTTAAAAAAAAACCCCGCGCCAAAATCAGTACAAAATCTCCCCCATTTTTTCACTTATCGCACGTACCTGTCAGGCAGCTGCTAATTAGGAGCATGCTGAGATATTCACTGCAGCCGCCTGCCCCCTGACTTCCCAGGCGTTTGGTTGAGTAAATCCCCAGCACAAATGGAAAACTCACAGAGTTTTAAAAGCGTTGGCAAGAAATCCTAATGACTCTTTATCTCAGAGAAAAAAAAAAAAAGCACCGCAAAACCAGAATAATTTAAAAAAAAAGGAGAAAAATGCTGGAATATCTTCTCATCTGTCAGCCGATGCACCTCCAAATATCCCTGCCAGCCCTTCCCCGGAGCAGTGGGGAGGATGTTTCCCCGACTACATACCTTGAGGACTGAGCCAAGCGCAGCCAAGCCCGGCGGCGGCGGCAGCCGGTGGGATTGACCTTTGCAAACAACCTGCTGGGGCAGATGTGGGGAGGAGGTTTAGCCTAGTCCCGCCGGGCAGCCCGCCGCGGCATCTGACGCAAAAGCTGCATCTTAACTCTTCCCCTGAGGAATGTCCTGAAGTTTGGAAGGAGCCCTGCTTGGAGATTTATAGGCTGGTGGATGCATCCGCGCGCAGGGGCGCACACGCAGCACACCGAGCTGCGCGCGGTGCCAGCGGGGGGAAGCCAGCAGAGCCCCCAGCGCTTCTCCAGCAGGCAGAGGGGCTGCTGCTCAGCTGCTGGATGGGGGAGGTTCCAGCTGCCTACGGGGAGAGATTCCCAGAATCGTCTCTTCCCTGGTCATCCCCCCCAAGCTGGAGTCTCTCTGGGAGAGGTGGATAGGGAAGTGGCTCCAGGTCGGTGAGGGATGCGGAGAGCATTTTGCCCCAGGAAGGTGGCATCAGGACTGGTGCTCACCAGGAGACACAGGGTCACCCTGCTTTGGTGTGAGCTGAGCAGATGGCAGAGATTCCCTTGCCAGGGGTGGCTGGGGGGGACGTCCCTCTCAGAGATGCATGTCCCGGGGCCAGCAGCTCTCCCTTGCTGGGTGGGTTCCCCAAGGACTGGGATTTGCCACAGCCTGGGAGGGCTCTGCCCGTATCCCAACCACTGACCTGGGCTGGCAATGCCCAGTCAAGGACATCTCCTCAGGAGAAAAGAGCCCTTCCTCTGTGGGCTGTGCTCCCCCCAGGGCTCTGTCCCCAGGGAGGTGAAATGGCTGCAGAAGTCCAAAAGCCGTAGACAATCCTGCAGCATCCGGAGTGTTTCCCTATAACATCCCAGCAGTCCCAACGCCCAGGGCCAGCTGGATTATTGCAGGTCACAAAAATGCAAGTCTCGCAGGCTGGAGGGGCTGCTTGCAGTGCCCCTCACATCTCTGCCTCCCACCGCACTGGGAGCCAGAGCAGGCAGCTGCCTGTGAGCTGTGGCAGGACTCGCTGCCACCACCCCGCCATGCCACCATGCCCCAGGTAAGCAGGGTGCTTGCCCCATGCCTCACCAGGGCACAGGCGGCTTTGGAGCCAGGATTTGGCTCTTCAGTTGCATGAAGGAGAGCACTGAGGCCAAATCCCTGCTCCTGAACTGGCGGGAAGCAAGGAGGTGGAGGCACAGAGCTGAGACCGGAGCATGCCCAGGGGAAATCTGGTGCTCAAGCAGGGAGACGAGGAGGCTGCTGGGGAGGAGGGGAGGAGAAGGCAGTCCCGCAGCAGCATCTTGTTTTCTGCTGCTTCTCACCCTCACCGGGATAAGAATTGAGGATCCCAGCCATGCAACTCCTACCCCATGTTGGACTGATGGCACATCATAGAGCCCATCTGGCTTCACCCACAGCCCCCGAGATGCACAGTGATACAGAAGCCGACCAGGAGCTCAGGCAGGAGCAGACCTGAGTGTGGAGCGGGAATAACGCCCAGGTCCTGAGCTGATGTGCTACAGCAATACAGCCTCAGCCTGCTCTGAGCCTCTGCTGAAATAGTCCCCCATGTATATTTTTCCTGGCACCTGCTCTTTCGTAAAGCAACTCAAGATGTTGTGGGCCCTGGGGAGCGTCTGGAGACATGTGCAGGAGGGATATTTCCATCCACTCCTCACCCAGCAGGTGGGATGATGATTGTGCCATCAAGGAGACAGGGAAGCCACTGCTGAAGCACCTCCAACCCCTCGGGGCAGGAAGGAGCATCATCCCGTGTGCTGGCAGGGCTGGGCACGCTGTGGGGGCCGTGCCATGCCACAGATGCCAGCACTGGGCACACCGGGGTGTCAAGGTGGCTCCCAGAGCCCACCAGCTTTCCAGGCTGCCTGCTGTAAGGGGTCCAACCAGCTCAGCTTCACCTTCCCAGCACCAGACCACCCCAAAACACCAGTCACTTCTCCACAGGCACAGGGCAAAGCATCATCTCCAGTTTGCGGACATCTCGATTTTATGTTCACCCGTAGGCGGGGGCGATTGCCAGCTCCAGGCACCGGCGGCAGGAAGGTCCTTCGTACCGCACCGGGATGGCACTCACCAGGGCTGCCTGCCTCCTCTCAGCCCCAGCTATCCAAGCCCTCATTAGCGAGACTGGTGAAGGCAGTTTCATTCCCAGCGGATTAGAAAGGCAGACGAGGACACACAGCAGCAATCTCAACTGGGCAGACTGGGGATGTGGTCTGGGCATACTGGGAGGAGCAACAGTCGCCAAGTGCACACCAAGGTGGGAAGGGTACTGGGTCTGTGTTATGGGGAGGGTATTTTTAATAATTTATTATTTCGCAAAAGACAGAGCGCTGAGCAGCGAGTGCCCATCCAGCACCGCAAACTGCAAAAATGCAAATTCTTTGCATTTAAGAATTTGTTGGGGTTTTTTTTGTTTCCCTGAGGCTCAGGGTGAGCAAACCCAATGCAGCTCCCACTGCCACGCAGCAGCCGAGCCGCACCGAGCCTCGGAGAGGAGACAAGGCGAGGGTTTTGTCTTGGGTGCAGATTGAAAGCACTGCTTAATCAGCACTCCGCGAGACAATCCAAATTCCAGGAACTGGAAGAGGTTTGTGTGCTTGCCAGCCGTAATATCCTGCAGCCCAGACTGGCCCGGCTGCCAAAGCACACGGTATCTGCAGCGAGGACCTTGCTGGGAGCCAAGAAGCACACGCATTCAGCTGGATACAGCAGCAGTGCCGGCAAATTCTGATTTTAATGACCACTGGGGAGAAAAAAAAAGAGATAAATCACTGGGTTCATGGCACTCTTTTGGCAGAGATGCCCACCGATGCTTTTAAGACTGGCACACATAGCAGCTCGCCCCAGAATAAGCCCCGACGGGGCTTGCAGGATTCCTCTGTCATGTTTGCTTCTCCTGTCTGTTGGCTTTGGGCATCCTCCATCACCCCTGTATCAAGGCTGCAGGTGGTGACATGAGCCCACATAGGACTGAGCAGGGCTTTGCCCTTTGCTGAGGGACAGGACCTGCTGTGGTCCCTGAGTAACCCTATGCCCAGAAGAGGTTGGTGTGGCTTTCCATAGCAGGAGCCTTCTCTTTACTGGGGTAAAATCAAAACAAAAGCCCCATTTGAACAAAATTGTTTTCCCAGGTAATGAACAAAATTTGTTGCTCTAGTAAAATACTCCCCTCTTATGAACTGGCAGAAAGGCGCATTTTCCAGCTTTGCTGAAAGCGGTTTATTTGCCCCAGTCCTGCCACAAACACCACCAACAGCTCCACCTACCATGGCGCCCACCCTGACAGGGAAGGAAAGTGGGGCTTTTGATGGATTTTTGTGTTTCTAGAGCCCTGTGGATGTCCAACACACCCAGAGATTGGTTATGTGTTATTGAAGGAGATCTTCCTTCTGACTTAGAGGTCAGAAGATTTGATCCCTGTATGTTGTGACGTGAGAAAACCCAGGCTGATCTGCACGTTTATGTGTGATCTCCCTGCAGTGAAACACCCCATGGAGCTGTAACCCAACTGAGACCAGTCCTGAGGTCTGAGGACTTCAGAGTCATCTTTCTTGCTAATTAGGACCAGCTCCTCGTACATGTTGAATTCCTTTCTGAACCAAGCTGAGCCTTGGAGGAAGGAGTGCAGAAAAGTCAAATCTCATGCTGAAGAGGTGACCTCCCAGGCTGCGGGAATCGGGGGGTGAATTCCCGGCTGCCAGCAGAACTGTGCCTTTCTTGGCCAGAACACCATGATACCACGTTGGGATGGGCTTTTCCAAAGAATTCAGCATTTCTTCATCAAAATTAAAGAAGTTTGATAAGTATCGAACCCCTTCTCTCTGATATCTAAGACATTGCAGGAACAGACCAAGTTTCTCAAAGGAAATTCCACAGTTTTTATCATTTTGATAGTCCGAATTGTTCCTACTATTCACTGTTAAAAGCTGGGATGGAGCAGAAAGCCAAGGTGCAATGCACATTCACCTCACTTTCCTTCGTTGTCATCAGGTCATCCCTCATCCACCAGGTCATCTCCACACCCAAGAACCTGCTTTCCCCATGCCACTGCAGCACAGTCACACCAGGCAGGAGGCAAAACTGAGCACAGGGGAGCAAACCTCGGGAGCAAACCTAAAGCAAGATAGCCCAGGTACATTTTTCAGAGCTTGCAGGATTATTTATGAAGGCTTCAGTTATTGATGTCTACCGGATTTTTTCCTGACCCCAGGCCCATGTGAACCCTGTTGTTGGAAACTACCTCCTAACCCGTTTGGGCAGCAATCCTGTCTCCTGGGCTGCATTTCTGCTGTTCGTGGCCAACTGGAAGAAGCCATACACTACCAGACCCTTGCAGAAGACCATTCCACCTCTGCCAGGGCTGTGATTATGGGGAGGAGGGAGGGATGGCAGGAGGGAGGAGAGCCTGAGCCAGCTGTGGGGAACAGCTCATGCTGGGGGTACGACAAGTGCGACACTGAATGTGCAGCCACGGCAGCAGGGACCACAGTGGAGAGAAATCAACAGGACAGATTGGAGAGGGCTAGAGGGACAAGTCTTCTCCAGCCTTTATCTCAAGCACTTAAGGCGTCATGGCTTGCCTACAACAGCAGGCTAACACGGTGGCAGCATGTGCCTAGCCCAAAACTTGGGGTTTGGAGCATCTCCATTAATAAACATGTGATGCTTCACCACTCCCTCCTGCTCTTTCCAATCACTTCTCTGATTTGCAGGACTGTTCACAAACCATGGATCATGTAAAATCCATCCACAGGATTGTTCCTGTGCCAGGGGCCAGCTCATCCATCAGCAGGGACATGCAGTTGCAATCTCTGCAGTTGGGACCACTTCATACGCTGCCTAGCGCCTGCATTAGGTGCAGTGTCCTCTCAACCCACTGTTTCCGCTTGCATATTTACTAGGACATGAGAAAAACTAAAAAATAAAGGTGAAAAAAGACCCCTTTCCCATTTTATACACAGTGATGCAGTGGGGAGCAGGCAGTCAGGAGCAGGAGCCTGCATTTATGGGTCCAGCCACTCAGGGTAGGCTCAGTGGGATGGAACAGAGCAACCTTGCCCACAGCCTGGCTACCAATCCACTAGCCAAAGGCCACCTGGGCACCTCCCCAGCTCTGCAACCTGTGATTTGCTCCTTTTACTGGTGCAATTGGCCAGGTTCTGATAGGAACCTTACCCTGGGAGTCTTTAGTGCTAACAGCAACCACAGTTGAAAAAGTAGCCGGATTAATGCCTTTGTGGTGCAAAGTGAAAAATGCTTGTTTGGGGGTACTAACTAAGGTGTCCCTCAAGGTTAATGGGATCCTATGTGATCTCCTTGGTCAGTAGATGGGTATCAGCCCCCCTACCTCTCCCCCCGTCCCCCGCAGCACCGCCGGAGCTGTGGTCCCCACCAGCAGCCTGCAACTGCCTGCAAGGAAGCTGCGAAGGCCACTGGTTCCAGCCAGCACCAAGATATAATTGGAGCCTTTGAAAGGTGAGAAATTTTTCCACCAGCTCTAGAAATAAATGTCTCTGAAGTTGAGTGCTGTGGGCAGTAGTTTCTTGCAAAGGTTTTTTTTAAAGTAACAGGGCTAAGTTTAGAAATCCACTTAACAAATAGCGTGGAAGCTACTCTCAGCACAATCCAGAAGATAGTTAATTTGCTGTTTGCTAACGATTTGGTTTTTAGCCCGTCGCTGCGTGTGCGTGATGGTCTCGCTGCACTCTGACAAAGTGAGAAGAATCTAACAGGTCAATGGAAAGAAGGGACCATCACATCACGAACCATCTGAGACCAAGATAGAGCCAAACCTGGGAGCCAAACGTCAGCCGTGACCACTTCACCAGCCCCGGCTGGGTACTGGGACCCCCCATCCTACAGCAGCCCTGTGCCCACCACCCCACCACCCCCATCCCCACTGTGGACCCCTAGCTCGCCCACAGGGGTGCAGCCCACACCCAGCCCTGCCCATGGACATGGACATGAGACAGAGTCAACAGCCCTGGAAACACGAAGATGATGGGGTGTTTTTTTGCTGTGCCTATCGCCCGCTCTCCGCATGGTCGGCTTTTGGGCTCAGCGGTGGGAAACCCATCGGTCCCACCCCCCAGGTCCTGGTGGGATTTCCCCATCCCACAGGGCAAAACCAGCCTGCATGAAAGGCACCATCTGGGGTAAGCTGAGATTGTCTCTTTCCTCGGCATCTGACACAGTTAAGAGCTACCTGTGCAACAGTCGGGAAATGCTGCAGCTCCAGCAAAGGGCTGGATCAGCTGCTGGTTGGGGGCTAGCAGATCACAGCCCTGAAAGCCCAGACCCAGCGAAGTAAAGTCAGGACACCCTGGCAGCCTTACTGTGTAATTTTCTTGCTTGGACGGGTGTGTGCCGCAGCCTGACTGCAGCCCCTGTGTGTTCAGTCCATTCCCTTTTTTTCCAAGACCAAAATTAAGATAGAAACTGAGCACCTGGCACCGGATCACAGGCGGGTTGGTCATGGCTGCACAGGGAAGTCTTGTTCCCCTTGCTCCTCTTCTCGGGGGTGGCCCCGGTGCTCAAGTGCCCAGGCCCCCACTGCAGCACCAGCAAACACCCTCCAACCATCCCCACGGTTCACTCTCTCCAGCTGCAAAATGTTTTTTTTCTGTAGAAAAATGTTGCTGCTGTTTGTTTGTTTGCTTGGCTCAGACCAAATAACAGTAGGGCTAAAAGAGATGCTGCATTTCCTTCCCAGCTCTGAAGGAAGGGGGGTGGGGTGGGGCTTGCAGTGGTTTATCATCCCTTGGGATGTTGGGATGGGGTCTCCTGAAGGTCTTGCTTCTCCCCAGGGTCGGCCTGGGGCACGTCCAGCAGGGAGGAGGACGTGCCCCAGGTGGGTGGTGATCACTCAAAGCCTGCCCAGCTTTAAAAGCAGACTGTGGTGAGCGCGGGAAGGTGGTGCAGGAGGAAAGACACAGCACAGGAGCTCCCAGGGGCGTCTGGAAGAGGTGGGGAGGCTTTGGGCAGGAAAGAAATGCCCCTAGGGGCTTTCGCTGTGTTAACATCTCTTCACAAGGCTGAGCAACAGCAGCGGCTCAGGTCTCCTGGGACTTCCCTGGAAGCCCATCAGTGCTGTAGCAGAGACAGCACCTAATGGGTGAGACAAGGGTGTAAGCTTTTGGTCTCGTGAGTGACACAGGGTAAACCACTTTCCATACATATTTCTCCATCCATACTCTCAGATGATATGTCTACCAGGGGGCTTTGAGGGTTGCTGAAGACCAGTACCGCCTCAGAGCTGGTCCTGCCCCTCCACGTGAGCAGGGAAGGACTATGCAGGATTTCTGCAATATCTGGCATTGAAGCTGAAATGAGCTTCAAATACTTTTGCTCACTTTTAAAGTCTCTTGCTGTACCTGCACATCTCTAGGTGATCTGAAAGGTCCCTTCCCACCTAGGCAATGCTGTGATTTTATGATTCTGTGGTCTCAGGGCTTCCTGGCTTCTCCCCACAGAATGGGACCATCTTGATGGACACTTTATATTTTCACCCCTCCACTCTCCCGTAAAGATTTATTGTGAACCTTTGCCAAGAAATCTCCCTTTTCTCGTGGGACTTACAAGCTTTCCCACGTCCAGATGGCTGGATGCAAGCCACCAGATTTCTCTCTGCCTAGACATGAAATTTCTCAGGTTCAGCCATGAAGGCTTAGATGTTTGCAAGAGATATTTTGCTCAAAGCTGGACAAAGGCTGAAAAAGGGGAAAAAAAGAATCTTGGTATGCTCTTTTCTGCTCTATTTCCTCAGCCTTCACCCAAGGACAACCATGCTGCCCTTTAAACACAGCTTGTGCAGCCTCTACCCTGGCACACCAGGCAGGGATTGCAGAGCCTGTAGACATACCATCACTGCTGCCTTGTGCCAGACTTACCGAGGCATCATCTGCTCCTCCTCTGTCTTAGATTCCACATTTATTACAGCAAAATGTGCATTTTGGGGGCCTGCATGCACTTGACTGTCCAAAAGGCAACCTCCTGTGGCTCAGCCAAGCACATATGTGAAGTATAAAGGAATGAAAATCAAGAGCTCTGATTCCACAAGTATTTGCTGGGTGATTTAAAGAAAGGAGCTCCCTGGGCTCAGCCAGTGCCAGACACTGTGAGAAGCAGCTGCAGTCCCTGAACTCACTTAGACACTCTGTCTGCCACAAGTGATAAATTTTGTTGTTCCAAGAACATAAAAGCCTGTGAGGAACCGTGCAGCTGGAGGTCCTGGCGAGACATGTCATGTTGGTGGTGCAGCATCTCTGCAGAGCTGTGCTGTGCTGCAGTAGCCAGTAGAGGGTTGCGCTGGGAGATGTCATGGCCATGGGTTGGGGATGCAGAAGCTCAGCAAGAAGAGCCAAAGGTGGTAAGGAGCACACCGATGCCTCCTTCCCATCCCACAGGGTTTGGAAGTGGAAAACAAGCAGCAAAGAGCACAACATCATTATAGATAATCTGTGCCCAGGGAAAAAGAGAAGAACCTATGCTTGCAGCACAGAGCCCGTACCAAATCTGCCCTGTCTTTCAAATGAAAGAGGCTGCCCTCTGCCATCAGCCCCTTGCCCATGACCTTGTGCAAGTGTCAGTGATCGCTGGCACACGTGCTTGGGGGATCGTTACTCCTCTGCTCCGGGCATGAAGGCAGGCTTTGTGTTATTTCATGCTGGGATATATTTCCCTGCCTGCTGAGAGGCTGGGTCACTGGCCACAGTGGCCACAACAAAAGTTACCTGTAGATCCTGCCCTGTGTGATCTTAATGTCAACAAGAAGCCCATGAACTCTCTTAAATTATGGGCTAACTTGCGTGGCTGTGAATTATTCCTGCCTGAAGAGCTTGAAGCACTGCTGTAAATCTCAGAGAGCTGCCCGCCAGCCCAGCTACGCACGGCCAGGGCTCTTGGTGCTGGGCAGGACAAACGGCACTGCTCTCCCCACTAGTGCCACCAGCTGATCCTTGCTTCTGGTGATGGGGAGCAATCCTGTGGCGCTCCCACCAGGAAAGGCTCCTGTACAGGGAGATTCCCCTTTGCTGGCCCTGGGGAAGGGTTTCATGTGTCGGTGCATGGCCTGGGTTTCTCAGCCAGGATGTCCATGGTGGGTGGACATGGGGGTGACCGTCCCAGCAGGACATGACTCCCTGATGTGCATGTGCTTTGATATGCCAGGGATAAATGAGGGTGTTTAAAACACGCTGGGAAAACCCCATATATCTAGGGAAATATAGAAGGAAATATGATTCCAATCAAGGCCTTGGAAGGTCCAAACCCATGATCTGCAGTGTAACTGAACACACTCAAAAAGGGGGCATTTCTCTCCACATGTCTCACCATGGAGACACGCTCCACAGGGTCTTTTCTCCTCTGACCAGGGGACGTGCTGACATGTGAGTACCTGAAAACCCTGGAACTGGGACACCTCATCTGAAGATAACTGGTCTGAGGATGGTCTGAGTCCTGGCAGCTCTGCTGAGCCCACGCTCCCCAGTGACTGCCCTTTGATGTACAGAGGGAGCTGGATGGGGGATTCCTGTGGCTCAGCGGCGACAATGTCCATCCCTCAGGGATACAGAGGTTTGATGTTGGCTTGTGCTGATACATCCACGCTATCATGACCTTGACCATGTGCCACAAGTGGGATGGGGAGGAAACAGAAGTGGAGCTGGGCATATGCCAGTAGTGGGAGCACGTGCCCCATGGGGACCTGGGCTTGTGGTGGCCGATAAGGACCACAGCTGATAAGGCTCATGCTGCCTCATCCTCCTCGCTGTTGCTAGTGAGATTTAACTATCCAGTGCAGACAAGCCTGGTACAATCCAGCCTTCATCCTGCTAACAGATGTGCCAGTGCCAGCTCCCGCAGAGGCACCTGGCAGGTCGGAGCTCAGTGCTCGGTGAGGGACAGAGCCCATCTGCCCCGCGGCTGGCGGCTGGCAGGACAGCAAACACTGAGCTCACCGAGACAGATGTTGCCTTTGGCACGTTCCTCTCCCCACTCCACTTCCCCAGCAGACACAGAGCACGGTTTCACCCCAGCATCCTGTCTGCTGCCCATGTGTTGCTGTTGAGCTGAGCCCACCGGGGCGGTGGGGCTTTCCCTGCCTTGAAAGCATGAGAGGTGAGAGCTGTGCTAGAGCACCGCATCCCAGGAGCTGGGAGGGGGACATCCCTGGAGCCTCCCCCAGCATCTTCCCAAAGCCACGGGGAGAGACACCCTCAGGGGCTGCACACAATTCCCAGCTGGACCCCGTTACAGCCCCAGCACTTCCTTTTGGGCTTGTCAACATCCAGCTGCAGGTTCCTGGCTGAGAGAAAGGGAGGGTGGCGTTGGCCCGGGGGCCGTGCCTGGGCAGGTGGGTGCTGGGTCAGGCTGGGGCTAAGGAATAAGCCAAGCCTCATCTTTCTCATCTGGTGCTTGGCTGTTTATAGTTTTTCGCTTCCCTTTTTCTTATTTAAGCTGGTGTTTTCATGCTGTGCTGCTAAGAGAGCAGAAGCCTGGGAGCACTGGTGGGTGGTTTTGTGGCTGGTGCTAGCTGCTGGGTGCCTTCCTCGCCCCCTCCACTGGCTGCTGCAGCACAGACACCAGGGACAGAGTGGCCCAGCAAAGCTCTCCTTCCAAAACCAAGACCTTGGATGCCTGTAAGTGGGTTGGGGGGATGTTGGAAACCAGAACTTGATAAATTCATGGAGGTGTTATATGATGTTATGTCTTCTGGCATGGGGAGCTCACAATGTCCACAATTAAACCTGCAAAAGCAGGTCAGAGATACAAGGATCTCTCAGCCTCTGTGAGCAGCTGAGGCCCATCTGGAGTAAGTGGGATGAATGAGGGGTTATTAAGCCAGAGTAGCAATGCTGGGAGCAGGACTGGTGCTCTTCTTTTCTCCCCAGGCAAGAACAGGACCTTCCTCTTCTGCCTGCTCCAGTGATGGAAAGGATGAGATGTCTCTGTGAGTTCATGGACCGTGCTAAGGCAAAAACCTCCAGGTCTCCTCACCACGATGTTTTGTGTCTACCCGCCTCCCGGTGTAGTTCAGTAAATCAACAAGGCTCCCTTCTGTGCCTGCCAAAACCCCTCCAGCCGTCTCGCACAGATGATCGTTGAGGTGATGAAGAGGGTTAATTGACTCTGATAAATATTTACCTGTTTCTCTGGGATTACAGAAACCTCACTCCAGCCCCATCTTTGAAGTGGAGTTCAAAGCCTCAGCAATGCCAATGTCTCGGGGAGAGGGAACTGCCCCCAGCATGCAAAAATGCTGCTCTACAAGGAGGGTATCTTCATCCCCCATCCTCCTCAGAGGGCACCCAACACAGCGATGGCATCTTCCATCACCTCGCAGGGTTCTGCTCATCTCCCCATGCCAGGGTAAGATCTGCTTTGCCCATTGTTTGGAGCCTACATTAAATAAACAGCTCAAAGAAAGGCCTTTTTTTCCAGCAAAGTGGAAGAACATGCTTCTCGTGTATTTTTTTTTCCCCCCTGACCTCTGAATGGTGTCAACAGAGATTGGGCTGAGTTGCACATCTGTGGTGGGCTCATATTTAAATAAATAGCTTGTCTGAACTGTACAAATAAACACTGGTGAAAAGAATCCTGTTTCTTTAAGTGAAGCTAGTAAATGCTCTGAATGACTTGAAGCACTAAGATTTGGCTTTAGCTTTATTTTTCACCAAACTTAAAGCTAGAAGAAAGAAAAAAAAATGTTGCTTATTCTCAGAACAGGCAGAGTCCAGGCATCAGGAGCACAACCTTCATCATCTGTCTCCTCCTTGGGTTGTTGGAATACCCCACACACAGTCTGTTGACCACCGCCCATACCTTTCTCACACTATGGTAAGGAGCAGACCAGACCACTGTATTTTGGGAGATGCTCTGTTCCTGGAGGACTGGGATGTGCTTCCTCATTGAGAGCTGAGAGCAGCCAGTCTGGCCCACTTTGTGTTGAGAAACTGGGCCAGACCATAATGGACCAGTAATGGCCCTGCCAGCCTCATGGGCTCGACAGTAAAATCTTATTAGCTGCCTTAGAGAGGTGCAGAAGCTCCATAACAAACACTTGAGGTTTAATTTGCCATTTGGGCGCATTAATCCTAATGGCAGATCTCCTCCTACACCTGGTGGGACCACACTGGTACAGTCAGCAAAGCAAGTGCTCCCAAACTCCTGCAGAAGCTGAAGGGAAGAGTCCTGTCTGGGAAAAATGGTGATAAACCAGAGCCCAAAGCCCAGACACCACTACAGCTATCGGCTTCTCCTTGAGGCAAACTCGCTTCTTCATTGCTCTAATCCCAGGGTCGTCTGACGTGGGTGCTGCTCAGAGGTCTTGACGTTTGCACGTCCCCTCGCCTCGCTGTCTTTCTGCCCATCTTGTCTTTCAGATGCCACCGGTGGTTGATGACCCCACTGATAAACTCCATGGCTTTGGGCACCCTTGTTTTTTCTGAGGAAGGCTGAGATGTGGGGCAGCCCCACAGCGAAGGAGCGAGGTGAGCAGGAGGCATTCAGCGAGCTGAACGCTGCAAATATGTAGGTAAAAAACTGACCACATCATTTGCAAAAAAAAAAAAATAAAAAATTATTCTATTAATTTAAGCTTCCAAATTAAGACTGTGACCATCTTGAGTCCACTGGCTATTCAGCATACCTTTGAACATCTTTTGTAATTATTATTTTTCATCTACAGAACATTTCAATGCTCATTATGGTCAGGAGAAATCCATATCACATTTTCAGCCAACAGTTATAATTAACCAAGCTGGTAAAGCACAGATTAAATATTATGTATGTATATTTTTTTTTTAGTTTTACATTTGATATTTGTAATTCTATATTTGACTGAAATAGCCACAGCTCATGTTATGTGGCTGGCTGTACCAGTTATACAGTCAAGAAAAATGAACTATTAACTGTGGTCCCTGCAGGTAATCAACACAAAGTCACTTCCAAATATTACACCTGAGTATATGACTCTGATTCTTTCCTGCAAACATATGAGCTAAAAATGCACCCATAAAGTTTGAAAAGTTCATATTTCTGAATGTGAATGAATAAGCACAGACCATTTCCTTCCCGTATTTGATCAGTTCCAATAAACAGCAGTTTCTTCAGCTAAAAAGAAGGCAATATTTTTGTACAGTAGCTCAAGGGCCACCCAGCAAGGGGTTTTCTTTGATGGAAATTGTTGTTGTGAGATTTGCATGATGTTTAATCTGTGATTGATAATCATTATAGAAAGGGAATAAGTGGAAATACCACTTCTAGCCCATGGCTAACAGAAAGGTTAACAGGACTGCTGCCCAGAGTGCTGCCCACTCAGCCTGCAGCAAAAAACCCCCTACCCAGCAGCTACCCTCTGAAAAACAACACAGTGAGAATGGAATTAATTCAAATATGCAGGTGTTTGGGGTGAGGATTTTTTTTGGCAAACCCAGAAGGCGCACATTATATACTATGCAAAAAACGGGGAGTATTTCATCAAGGAGCTGCGCATGCAGCAACTACAGCTGCTCGAGGAAGTCAGGCAATTACAGATAAACATGACTAATTAAGGCCCAAGCGCATGTATACTTAATCATATGAATTATACTTTTTGTGTGTAATCTCATCCCCACTTCATCTGCTAATGGGCTGTTTAATTTGTATTGTAGGAAGAGTAACTATTTTACATCTTTGTGAGATTGAGTTATTTTTTAAGCTCTTCAGATCATTATCGTGTCCTTCTGCAACCTCACAATTGTCTCTGAATAAAATTGAGGAAGGAGGAGAACTGAATTTCTCTCGTATCCCACTCGGTATGGGGATACAGAGGCAAAGGGACTTGCCTATGGCTGGACGTGGGGTTTGTCAGAGCTAAATATTAAACCCAGCTCCTCAGAGTCCACACTCATCACAAGACCATTCTCTCCTGTAAATTAAAACCCATCATTAGTCTGCTCTGCTGCACTCTGGCTGTGCAGAACAAGAAATGTAAATATTTTGTAGCAGCAGGTATTAATTTGGAGCATTAATAAAGTTTGCACCGCTGAAAACTGAATTGGTTCTTTATTATGCTTTGCCCAGTATCCCAAAATATTTTGATCTTTGGATATAACCACTAAATATGCTGAAAATTCCCGGCAGCTCAGATCATACCCTTCCTATTCATTTGAGGGGAGCTGGAGGGGAAACGTGTGACCTGCAGAGGTTTTCAGGCCGGTACCAGTGGCGGCGCAGTCTGTACAAACTCCTTGGGGTTAATTTCCGCACATTTTTCTAAAATTCTTGGGGTTTCAGGATGGGAAAAGAGCTTTCCCATTGGTTTGGGCAGCCACACAGGTGGTGGTGGGTTACCATTGCCTTTCTTCTGTCTCTCAACTCAGCATCTCTGCTGTAAATAATGCAGCGTCCACCCACGGGAGCAAGACTTACCCTTGGTTCTGCCCAGACCCCGGCTCGTGGGAAGAGCATCCCTCCTCAGCAGAGACAGGCAGCAAAGGTCTAGGCCAGTGTGAAGGAAAGGCTGTGTTTCAAAGACATCACCGACACAAAAGAACAAAGCACAATATTATCTCTTTCTTTATTTTCTTTTAAGCTGACAGTGAATAGAGGAGGCCGTGGAGCTGAAAGCATCTGAGTTGATGGATGGTGTCTCAGCAAAGGGCCAAAACCATCTTAAACTCCAAGCTTAAGCTTCTATTAGGCAAAGAAAATACAGCACAAATTATGCTTATGTAGCACCTCTCATGCAAACATCCCGGGACGCTCCACGATCAAACTCAAACACAATCAATCATGGAGATGTGAGCAGCTCGCCCAGGAAAACAAAGAGCAGGGGAGGCTCGGCAAGAAGGGCCACTACTAGCACCTGGCTTCCCAAGGGAAGGGCTGGGGGCTGGCGAGGGCCCCCCCAGGCAGGCAACGGTGGGTGAGTCGATGCCAGCATGTGTGGGAATGGCTGTGAGGCAGGGGGAGAAGCCGGGAGGAGAGGAGGTCTCAAATGGGCCATTGGTGGTGGGATGACTCGGCCCCACAAGCATGTGGCCACAGGCTGGTGGCTCTGCCGGTCCTGCCGGGCAACATGCCGGGGGGCAATCAACATCTTCTCCTGGAGCACACCTCCCTGCAGCATGTGAGAATCCACCCTGGCCCAAACTCACATCAGAAAAGAACAATTGCTTAGGTTTTGTAAAAAAATGTGGGTAGCTTTTCTCTTCTTCTCCTCCAGACAACCTTCCTTGGCTGCAACAGAGTGCAATGGACCCAGAAATCTGACCAAAACAGAAAGATTCCTATTGAGGACTGTCAAAAGACTCAGTTTTGACTGTTTGAGCTGAAGATTCAGTTCAAACTTCTTGGTCCTGCTCCACGGCAAAGTTCCAAAGCTTTGCCAGCTTATTCTTCAGTGCCGGGAGGTTCTCTTGCCGGGGTGCTCACAGCAGCTGAATGGCTTTATCAAAAAGGGCTGAAGAATTAAACTCCAGTAACTCATTCTGCAAATGGCTTTAAAGCACAATCCACTTTTCAGTAGTGATCTTGCTCTCCTAACATGCAATGCTTTTGAACATGTTCAGCAGGAAGAGCTTGTGCATAGGGGTCTCATGACACAGGTGTGAGTCTGCTATGTGATGCTACTGCAGCATATTCAAATACAACACCATTTTCTCAGCGTCTAAGTGACAGCAGATCACGGTGCAGCACCATGAGCCTGAGCGAAATGTCAGTGTCTTGCAATAAGGTCTAAATTTCTCCACAGCTAATTTTAAGCACCCAAATTAGGTGCACAGTTGCCCTGGGCTCCTGGCAAGGGTTGCTAAGGTGGTCTTTCCACTGGCTGTTTGCTGAGACGGGGGTGACTGTTTCCAGATAAGGATCCTGAGTTCTGCAGAAGGTATCGCAGCCTGTTCCAGTGCTCTGGCACCCTGAAAGTAAAGAAGTTTTTCCTCAAGCTCATATGGATCTTCCTGTGTTCCACCTTGTGCCCATTGCCCCTTGTCCTGTCACCGGGCACCACTGAGAAGAGCCTGACCCCATCCTCTTGACACCCACCCTTTCGATATTTATGAGCATTGATGAGGTCCTCTCTCAGTCTTCTTCTCCAGGCTGAACAGTCCCAGGTCCCTCAGCCTTTCCCCATCAGCAAGATGCTCCAGTGCCCTGATCATCTTCACAGCCCTCCGCTGGAGGGCTATCCATACCACAGTCTCACATCAGCAAGACAGAGTTCTTAGCAATCAAAGTGATTAACAGGTGATTAACAGAATTGCTAGAATGAGAGAAATTAATTTTCTAAGCAATTAAAGTTATTGAAAATAATGAACACGAGTGTTGTCGTTCCTGCTCCAATGAGTAGTGAAATACCTGACACCGTATGAACTCTGTGAGCAGGACAGACTTCCCTCAAACCTGTTGCAGCTCAGGAGTGAGGATGCTCTTCCCAGGCGTGTTGATTCTTAGTTCAAACCTCTGCTCAGGCGGCCGGCATCTCCTCATCACCTCTCCAAGTAAGTGCCCTAAGCTCCGGGTGACCGGGACACGGCTCACCAACCGCCCTTCAGCTCTGAAACGGGTTCTACAGCCCCTGATGGATCTATCCTTGCGTCCTTTAGAGGCCAAGTGGAATTTCTCATTGAAAGTGAAACGATTTGTTGGGGGCCTTAGTTCAAATTAAACCAGAAAAAAACCAAAAACAAAGAATTTTTTAAACAAATCTGGAAGATTTCAGCTTGCATCAGGCAGTGATATGTTGGGGTTAAGGAAAAAGATACAAAGAAAGGGGAGGACAGCCACATCTGCTATACCTGACAAACTAATGCAGTTTAGCATGGTGTATACCTGTCACAGCTTGACCCGGTGTCTGTGAGGGCTCTTTGGGAACCTTCTGCAATCCCCCAAAAACAAACCTTATTCCCCATTTATGAATAAAAGCTTTTTCTGCAGTTTTAAAGACCTAAATTCTGCTTCTGTGGTTCTTTACGGAGGAAGGGCGATTGGCTCCTCAGAAGGACTGTTGGCCTTGGTGCACATGGCAGCAAATGCATGGCTCGAAAGCAGAGATTTACTCTAAATCTGCAGGACACCTGGACCCAGCTGAGCTTTGCTTGGGAGAATCCACAGTTGACAGAGATAATCCTCAGACATTTCAAGCTGGGCTGAAGACAGATGCATTTCCAGGCCGTGCCATCAACTCCATTCATCTAGAGCAGGTGCCAAGCTCAGGAAATCCTCCGGCCGGGTGGCAGACACCACCGCACGCTTCATTAGCCACCAGTGGAGCCGCTGGCCACCTCCAGCTCGCCGGGCGCCGCAGACAGTCTGGAGCTCCGAGCCCCACGCCTGGGCAGTGGAGGAGAGGCCAGGGTTCAAAGGCAGAGGGGGGATTTAGGCAGACAATGCCGGGCTGGGTAAAACCCGCTCCCAGCCCCTCAGCCCCTCTCATCCCCACTCCTCCAAGTGCATGCAGATGCCTGTCTTTTCTAATTCGGGAGGGGGGAGGGGGACGGGGACACAACGCCGTGGCTGGGAGTGCTTAGACACCGCCGTGGCCGTCTTATTCAAACCAACACCTAATAAATTGCCAAACGCTGTTTACCCTGGATAAGCTCCGTCGCTGAAACTCTCCGTATCGGCTGCAGGCCCTTTGACGTGTCTTTCTGCTCTTTGATTCCGTGATTCTCTGAGCCCAGACGCTGCCCCAGCTTGGCTGGCCAGGTCTGCAAACCGGCTCTGAGACGCGCACGGGCAAGAAACACTTCCCCATCCTGTCTCAGATAGGGTCTGCTTTTTCCATCCCCTCACCCCCACCTCACATTTTTCTTCTGGAGGCTGTTGGGATGAATAAAGGCTCTTTGTTCATTCAGCCATTTCTCTGCTTGCTGGTGCTTTCTAAAAATTATTATTATTTTTTAAAAACTAAACTGAAATGACAGCAGCAGCAGTTCAATAGACAAAGGTCTGAAATACCACGGTGATGGCGGTGCTTGGACACCACTTCCAGCTCTAAATATCAGAGAATCATGGAATACCAGGTTGGAAGGGACCTCAGGGATCAAACATAGGCAGTGAAAAGGGGCAGGAGCATTAAGAGCTGTAGCAATACTTTTTCCCTCTCTCTTAAGCCCCAGGAAAAACGTGAAAGAATTCTGCTGAGTGAGGAAATTCTTAAACTTTCTCTTGACTATCCTGGTAGGACGCTGTCCTTCAGGGGAGCTGCCACCTTCCTCTAGAAGTAGTGGATGCTCATGTATAGGATGGGAGAAAACAGCCTCAAGTTGCACAAGGGGAGGTTTAGGGTGGATATTAGGGAATATTTATGTGCCAAAAGTGTTGTCCATCCCTGGAACAGGCCACCCAGGGCAGTGGTGGGGTCTCCATCCCTAAGGGATTTAACAGCCATGTGGACGTGGCGCTGAGGGATGTGGGTTTGTGGTGACATGGCACTGCTGGAGTAACAGCTGGACTCCAGGATCTTAAAGGTCTTTTCTAACCTAACCTATGGTATAGATCCCATACCCCACGAGCCCCTCAGGGGCCTCTGCTGGTGCTCCGGAGGCGGCCAGCCCACCGGGTGACGGATCCAAACCACAGTTGCCATTCCTATCGTGACAGGGGACAGCGGGGAAGGGACGTTTCTGAGCACACACTGGCACTGACACAAGCATGGGCCCCTTCTGGTGTGGGACATGCAGCTCCCCTATGGATCCCATACCATAACATGGCTCCCACATGGATCCCATACAGTAATGGGAAAACCCTATGGATCCCATACCATAAAGGGGTTCCCCTATGGATCTGTGGCTCCTGTGTGGATCCCATACCATAACACAGTTCCCATATGGAACCCATGGCGTAACAGGGCTCCCGCATGGATCACATACTGTTAACACAGCTCCTGCATGGATCCCATACTGTAATGCCCCCCCCCATGGATCCCACTCCATAATGTGTCTCCCGCATAGATCCCATACCATAATGGGGCTCTCCTATGGATCCCATACCATAATGGGTTTCCCCTATGTAACCCATACTGTAATACAGATCCCATACTGTAATGGGGGCCCTCTATGGATCCTCTTCGGTAACGTGTCTCCTGCATGGATCCCATACAACAATGGGGGGCTCCCCTATGCATCCCATACTATAAAGGGTCCCCCTATGGATCCCATTCCATAATGTGTCTCCCACATGGATCCCGCATCATAACATGGCTCCCACATGGATCCCATACAACAGCAGGGCTCCCTGTATGGATCCCATACCATAGTGGGGCTTCCCTACGGATCCCACACCCTAGCGGGGCTCCCCTGTGGATCCCACTCCGCACCCCNNNNACGAAGTGGTGGCTTCTGTTAGATCTCCCGGCCTTAACGTCTGCCTCAGCCTACAGGACCGTAAGATTTCATATCAGCTGGACTTTCTTGCTCAGTTTCTATGGGAAGGGGAAAAGAAGGGGTTTCCCCGCTTCTTTAGTTCCGGGGTTATTTCTCAGGTTTGAGTAAACTGGTAGTTATTTCGTCTAAAAGCAAGCTGAAGAAAATAAGTGTTTTAGCATGTTCTAGCATCTTTTCTAAAAGCAGAGTTACTGCAGTCCTTTCCTGGTACTCAGGCAGTGATTTAACTGGTTCAGTCATTCTGTAAAGCTGCACTTGAGCATTTTGAAGGGCATGAGGAAGGTGATGAGCTGGGGCAGTGCACGTGCGCTTTGTCTGCTACAGATCAGAAAGTAAAGCTAAAATTGCTGTTTTCCCTTGTGACTTGGGGAATTTTGTATTTTATTGATTCGAATTTGTCATTTGGTGATATGTGGGAGAGGAGCTGCTGTTGGTGTGATTGAAAAGAAAGACTGGCAGGAACACTTAAGAGAGTGAAATTGATCTTACAGTAAAAACATACTACAGTTCAATTCTCCCTTTTTAAACAGAGGAAGGTTCTCTGTAATGACAGTTCCTGAAGCAATTTCTCTCCCCACAAACTACTTGCCTGCTGCTTTGCTGGCAGCAGTGATATTAGCAGCCTTTTTGGCTTTTAACTGTCTCAATAAAATAAAGATTTTATTTTCAATTACTGTTCCATGGTAGCAGCTGTAGTTGCCACACAGATGCCCCCTCTACTGTGAAATGAAGAGTAAAGGAGGTACTCCTCAAAATCCTAGGCAAGACCCTGACAGTTTTTGTTAGGGTCTTAATGAAGATACAGTTCCTGTTCCTACTTGGGTTTGTCTTAGGTGCCGAGGGGCTGATTTAATGATGACTGTGTGTCTAGCAATAGCTTGGCCACAGGCCAGAATTCTGCCATATCTTTTTTTCAAACTGTGTGGGTAAAGAGGGGGCTGCATAGTTCCCCTCTCCCACCAGCTGGTAGGAAGCAAGCTGCATTGGAAGGTACTAAGCGGAGAAAGATGGTCATACACTTGGTCTCCTTAGCTTCTTAGTAAATTCACTTGTACCTGCTCCACTTAAAGATCTGAAAAGAAGACGAGTTATGCAATATTTTCTCCTGCTAAACAGGGTATCAGCACATCATCAGATGATTTTCAAGATTTTGTAAGCATCACAGCAAAAATTTTCAAGGCAGAGAGTGAATTTAGAGATGGAAGGATCTGTCTTTGCCAAAGGAGAGCTCTTATCAACTGAAGGGACAGCAAAGGAACAAACACATTCTGCTTCTTTATTTATTTTATAAGGTGATAATGGAGGAAAAATTTCGCAGGCTGATTAGAGAAAAGAGTCAGCCCTCCTCCTGGCTGTCTTACTAAGAGGGTGAGGTGGTGAAGCAAAGATAATTGAGATGGAGGAGGAGAGTCAGAGAAAGGGTTACTGTGATCAGGGTGGCAAGCTAAAAATACATTCTTTGCAGCTGCATTCTGAGTAGGGCAGAGTTGAGCGGGTTTGTAGAGTAAAAGCAGTTGTAAAACTGATCTGCAAGTCTGAACAAGGGCTCTAGGTCTGAGGGAACGCTGTCTGGGAAACAGTGAAAGTACCCAATTGAGGGAGTGCTCAGGTGTTGGGCCTGAAAGAAATAGCGAGACAGTTAAGATTTTAGCCATGCTTTATTTTGAAGGGAGGGCACTAGTGTCCGATATAGACAGCTCTAAGCACTGACCTTGAAAACCTGCTTCTTCAAGCACCACCACTTAGCTCAGGTCCTGTGAAGTTTCACGCATGGATGTTTCTCTTTTGTTTTTTCTCTGGCAGATATTTTGTGAAGGTGGCTTGGGCATGGACGTTCTGGCTTCTGCTGCCCTTCATCACAGTCACTACCTACCAGTTTGCCAAGAGCAAGTTCCTCTATGGTCCCATGAAGAGCATTTTGATGGTGCTGCGACGTCTCAGTGCACTTGCGGTGGGAACTGCCATCTGGTATGTTTGCACCGGCCTCTTCATGTATATTGAGAATCTCACCGGCGCATGCTCTGCCTCAGGTAAACTCAGCGAGCCTCGCCGGCTCTATGCCACCAAGCAGGAGTGCCACCAGGACAATGGGATCTGGATCGGTTTTGATATCTCGGGGCACTGTTTTCTGCTCTCATACTGTGCTCTGATGATCGTGGAGGAGGTGGCTGTGCTGGAAGGCTTGTCCATAGACCAGAACTCTAAGCTGCGTGTTGTGATCAACGGCCTGTTTGTTTCCTTGTGTTTTCTCACCACGATCTGGGTGTTCATGTTTCTCTGCACTGCCATCTATTTCCATGACTTCAGTCAAAAGCTTCTCGGTGTGCTGATAGGTCTATCAGCTTGGTACGGGACATACAGATTTTGGTACTTGAAACCCTTTTCTCCTGGACTACCTCTTCCTAATATACCTTTGAGTTCAAAGAAATACAGTTATAGCAGATAAAATAAGTTTTAAAATTTTTGGATTTTGCTTTCAGTACTGGAGTAGTTGAATGTAGGAATGGTTGCTGCATTTCCACTGTAAAGAGCAAGGTGATGGGCTGGAGGAAACTAAATCTGTAGTAGCGGATGACTGGCAGATGGTAATGAGCTGCTTCCTTGGGACAGAAAAAACCAACACATTGGTATTGGAAGAGATCTGCTCTTGTTTAGGAGTTTCTGACTGGCGTTCTCAGCAAAGAAATCAGAAGTTGAATCTGTTTCTCTTATTAATAAATGGAGGAGCAGATCCAAAGCTGACAGAGGCCTTTGCTCTTTAAGAGCTTGACTGATCTCAAATTAATTCTCTCTCTTTTTGATTTATTTATGTCAAAATATCAACAATGATCCAAACCTCGTACTACTTTATTTTTCTAAATTTCTTTTTTAAATTTTTGTTTTTTAAATATTTGTTTGTATTGCCTTGCGGGAAATCTCGTAAGTCTGCCAAGTGTTGCAAAAATACCAGTACTCGTTAAAGTAGTATATAGCAGTATATGTTCTCCTGTGAAACTGGAGCATCTCATGTTATCAAGCGTTAAATACATTAACTTGCCACAAATTCTTCTTAGCTGTCTGCATCTTCTGCAACAGAGACCAAATCTGAGATTAAATGTCTTAAGGAGACTTTAAGTGACTTTAAACTCATACCTGCCTTTAAAGAGGAAACTCTTGAAAAACAGCCTTAACTTTCTCCTTGTGTGAAGTATCTGTAATAACATTTTGTCATTTTATTCTTGGCACAAAAAAATGACAGCCCTTCCAATTTTGCTAAAATGTCAAATGTGAGAATTGGGGTTTTAATTTTTTTTTAAATCTTACGAGTTGCACGGTTTGCAACAATGAGTACTTTGTGGTTTGTTTCTTCTAGAAGAACAATGATATTCTGGTGTTATGAACAAGTTAGCTTAACCTGCTGGTTCCCAAATAGTCTGCTTGGTAATGAATGAAACACATTGTTTATCCTAAGAACTGCAAAGCAGCGTGCTTGAAGCAATATTTATTCTCGCTTATCCAGCAATATCAATAAGCTACTTAATTATGATTGCACATAAAGCTGTGGCCACTTTTGATGTGGCTGGAAACCCACTACTGAATAGAACACTACTGTTGTATAATGAATAGGTATGAAGTGGGATGGGTTTACTCATCATGTCAATCAACCATTTAGCATAGTTTTTATCTTGAAAAGCTTTTTATTATTTCATAAAAGCTTATTCGTGTCACAATTGGACAAAATTTGTTTGACAGTAGCAGTGAGGAGCGAAACAGTCAACACGGTCTTTGGACAAGGCTGGAGGTAGCATCTGCTAATCTGAACGTGGGCTCGATCTGGCTATAGCATTTGACTCCAAGGTGATTATTTTGCTGAATATAAGGTATGATGCACCACACACTAACCTTGACACATTTCTGTTTGCCATCTCAACAGCTCTTTCTGTTGCAGTAGTGTTTGCAATAAACACAGCAGTGTTAATTCCACGCTTGTGGTCTGCCTCTGAGGAGAGCTGAACTCACTTGAATTTCCACTGAATTCAGTGGCAGGTGGGAGTTGTGCATCCTTAGAATGTACAAATCTCGCAGAAAGAAGCCATTTCAGGAGGTTATGTATTTTCTGTCAAGCTCCTCCTTTTGTTTTTGCATTGAATTACCTTTTAAGCTGACTCTTTGGAAATTTTGCACTAATTAACTCATATTGGGTTTAACTAAATTTGTTTAAATAATGCAAATTCATTTGCAGATGTTCTTTTGATGTAATGTAAGCCTGCTCCAAATAGAGTTAAGCTAGACCACGAGCCACTTTCACCATGAAAAGGGATTATATACCCAGAAGAGTTTCTGATTCATTATATTTAAGTTTCTATTTTAGGTTATCTTTATGTAACTTTGCTATATAGACAAGGCCTTGAAACAGAAAATGCTGTTTATTTAAACCAACTGACTTGATGAAATTATCTTTGGTTTCAGGAATGTTTTGTGCAATCACTATGTGGATATTTCTGTCCACTTCTAGCCAGTGTCATACAAACTTTTTATGATGGAAATAATATGGGATATGGTTATTCTCAAAACTTTTATTTAAACAATGAAAGAAATACACTTAAAAACTTTATCCTTGTTTGTGTCTTTGAGAATCTGTTTCTGATGTCCATAAAGATACTGCTGCTGCTCTTCATTTCCCTGAATGATCCAGTCTCACGGTGGTTTTCTGACTTCTAGATGCACGATCAGACTGACATTGATAATTCTGCAGTGTTTGAATGGGTTAATATAGCACAGATTCTCAAAAGTACAGTGTGTAAAAAGAAGCAAAACAAAAGACAAAACAACAAAAAAAGCCATGCCTGATAAAAGCAAGTTTCCCAATGTGTGCCTATTGCACCAGGCAGTTGATTACATAAACATGGAGAGTTGCTTACTGTAGCAAAGTGACAGCCTAATCCATTGAAATATGTGGAAGAATTCTCGTGGGCTGTAATACCGCTCATGAGTTTGGAAATCGTGGCACATGCATCTTTCTCAGTAGCTGGAGCCCATGTGCCAACTGTTGGCTTAGAAAGTTCCCTTGGGCTCTAGAGCATTTCTTTCTGCTTTTTGACTCTATTTCGGAGTAAGTCTTTGCTTCCTTGTACTGGAAGTTAAAGGTTGCAAGTTTTCTGTTCCCATATTTGCCATCACCTTTATCTGACTTCTTTCCCTCTCCCAAATACACTTTTATCATTAAAATTAAAATGTGGCCCCTCTACGACAGATTTGCAGCCAAAGAGAAACAGTGCTGTGAGTAGTTGGATTTTATGTTCTCTGCTAAAGTCACAAATCATCTGTCAACAATTAATTTGTTTCATTTTTTTAAAAAAAGTAACATTTTAAAGACAAATCTTGGCATTTTGTAGTGAATTCAAAAAGACAGCAACTGCAGTCACAAGAAACACTTGGTCTTTTTCCTTTGTCCTTGTTCTTGTTCCTGTAGAGCGGTCTTTCCATGTCTGTAGAATTACTTAGGAAGTTTTTGTCTCCAGCATCTTACTGGTGTGTTACATATTTGAGCATGCGTGTGCTAATTCTTCATTGACTGTGTTTGTCCAGCCTGTTCTGTGAGCTCCATATCACAGCACTTCACAGAAGCAGCATTTGGCCTGACTGGTGTGGATGAGACTGTTCTTGGTGCCTTAAACATTTTCCTCTGCTGGAGCCAGTACGGGATGGAGTCACAGCTAGAACACGGTGGGAAGATTAACTGGATTAGGATTCATTTCACTCTTCACTTACCTGGGACTCTTTCAAATGTTTGCGTCACTTGGAGGCAAGATTGGACAAACAGGAACGTTTAGATCTTTCGCAAGAGCCATCTGAACAGTTCAGGCTTTAAACATCTCTGAGACTGGGGTTGGATTCTTCCTCAAAGTCTTTGTTCAAAGCAAACATGCTCTTTGAATGCTTCACTGGTGCTAAATGGTGTTACTGGTTTGACAGTTTATTTGTGTGTACTGAAACTTGTGTCATGGAGTGGCTGCAAAAATGAAATCCCGATTTCTTGACAAAGTGAGAAACACCCAGTTCTGCCCTGTGTTGCACTTTAATGGAAAAAACTGTAGGGGCTGCTGTGATATATTAAATGCTTTGGAAAATCAGGCTTTAGTTGTGAACACAAGTCTATGGTCACTTTTCTTAGTGAAATGCTCTTAAAGCAGATCCCTGCAGCTTCTCTGCAATCAGCCTTTTCCAGCTCTTTCCCTGTGATCAGCCAGTTTATCTCTCTTCACTCAGAAACCCGTTTCCTTGGATTATTTCTTTTCATGGCTTCATCTCACTTCCTAGAGCGCAGATTAATAATAAATGCTCTTTACCTCTGCTAGGTGCATGCTTTCTCTATGTTTTGTCTACCCTTCTTTTAAGTATTTTGCCAAAGCTTAAGGTGAAAAGTAATTAATACTAGCAAAAAAGGCTGTTGTGACTCTGAAGTCTTAATTAACTGTTGTTAAAAGGAGTTGATCTGCCACTGAAATGGTGTTCACCTGGAAAAAAGCACAGGCGTAATTCACTGAAGCAGAACTGTGCCTAATGTGCTTGAACTCATGGAAGGAAAGAGAAGGTAACGTAACAGTGCCACTTGGTGCGGCGGTAAGAATTAGCTTTGCCCTTTCCCTGGGAGCACACACTGCATTTTGGTAAAGAGTAGTTTCACATGGGTGTTTAGAAAGAAATTGTTAATTCATTTGAATGTGAGAAGGGTACCTTAGTGCTTAAACAAAATATATGATGAAAATGTAAAGGTTAGAAGTTGGGAAAGCAGAAGTGGAAGTGACCATCAGGATGCAGTGCAGTCCCTGAAATTTCAGGCAATTATGTAGAAATATTTAATCTGAAAGATCATTTATTTCTAAACTACCCTCTGTCCATCACTAAACACGGGCAATGCTATGTGCCTTGTAACAAGCTGAGTAACTTCTCTGTAAAGCTTTGGAACTACAGCATGGCACAGAAAATAAGCAGTAGATGAAGAGTTTCACCAGCCTTTCAGGAGAGCTGAATGTCGAGGGAAAGAAATATTCAGAAAAATGCCCCTTTTCAGTCATGCTTTTCATGCCAGTGGTAGGAGATCTGCAGTTGTACTGTCTATCTCCCTAGTGGGGTAAGGCTGAAGAAAGGAAAGCATGGAACAAAAGTAAATACAAACGATGGTGATTTTTTGTCTCGCATCCCTGAAGCCTTTTTCCGTGTCCAACCTGGGCTTATTTTGCAGTTTTAGGTCATGTATTCCCTCAGTCACGCAGTTTAATGCATTTAATCTGTGGGAAGCGTTGTTGATGTCACAGCAATAAATAGGTATACCTTCAGTGTAAATGTCAGCTCTCTTCAGAAATTTCTTCCCTGAATCCTTTGCAGCCTCTGTTCTGCGGAGCCTTCCCTCTCTCCTGGGGACTGGGAGATGAGTGGTGTGCCTGCATCAGTGACAGCCTGAACATCATGACTCAGGGCTGGAGAAAATTCAGCTGAATAGGTTGTGGCTCAAAATAGTTGACTCTGATGGAGAAAGCCATGCAAAATTAATTGAAAATAAAGGTGATGCTAAGCTCTCAAAGCCTGTTAGCCTCATATCCAAACGTGTGAATTTGGAAACCCAGGCCGAGTAGGATTGTGTGGATTCGGAATGGCACTCAGGGTCTGCCCTCTGTGTTTTGCGGATTGTGGAAGCGAGCACGAATTTAGTATGTGCTTGATAGAGTGTCGTTCTGTAGCACAGCTCTTCCCAGCACTGTGCACTGTTGCTCCAGCTTTGCCATAGCCTGACCTGACTGGTTTGGTTTTCAGAAGCATGGGTCTTTTGAGAAGATAGAGGTTTGAGTTTTTTAAGAATTTTTTTTTTTTTGGTTGATTGTCATGATTTGGAAGTTAAGAGGAAAATTATGCCAGGGTGGAGTTTTGTCCTATTTTGTTTTCTGGGGATTTTTTTTTTTTTTTTTTTTGCTTGTGGCCAAGAATCCCCCCTGTTGTTCTGCTGTTCTGTAGTGGTTGGTTCCGAGGGCACCGAATGGAAAGAAATTGCTTTTGGTAAGCAAAAATAGCAGAGTGTTCCAGGAGGCTTGCAGTGAGTGACATGACCTTGTGGTGTAAAGAGCATGTGCAAAACAGCACTTGACTATGCAGAATGCTTAATTCTATGTCAAGAAGTGCCTGCAGCATTATAAAGCACCCTCAAACCTAGTTACACTCTGTTCTGATTGCAAAGAAGCTTTATTTGGATAGCTCTCCTGGAGCTAAAAAGGATTTAGGTCGCGGGAGAGATGAAGTGCTGGTAGGAAAGGGCTGAGACAGGAGGCAATGAAAGTAGGGAGTTGGGTGGTGTTATTTTTACAGAAAGGCTTCCGAAGTTGTCGCTGGTCTGTGCTGGTTAAGAGCTTTTAATCAAGGCTGTGTCTCCTTTATTTCTTAGCAGTTCTTTCTCAGCAGGTGGAAATGGGAGGTGCAGAGCTTCACAATGCCTGGGCTCCTGACAACAGAAATGTCTCTGGAAATGGTCATCTGTCCCCGGCTGTCTGCGGCAGGAGGGCGGACTTGGGGGAGTCCAGGAGAGAGGAAAGGGTTAAGATGGAAGAGAGGGATAAAGAAGAAAGGAGCTGGAAGAAAAAAAAGTAGATCATTGTGCAGAGGAGAAAAACAAAAAAGGGAAAAAACCCACTATGTTCTTTGGAGTCAAAATCGCGTGGAAACAGGAATAATCTCCTTTGGCAACAGCATCTGCTGTCTGCAGGTAGAGCCTTGGCCGGCAGCACGCAGGTTACTGCAGCCCGCAGCCTCTGCCTTCGCTGCAGCTGCGGTGAGAGACATCTGGGCTCTGACAAAGCAATTGTTCATCTGCATTATTTAAGGCGTATGTGGTATTCTTTCTTTCGCTGGGAGATGTTTAAAGCGGACTGTTTTCTCTCTGTTTAATCCTCCAGAGGAAAGCATGTAAAATGGAGAGTAAAAGACAATGATAGTTAATATGTCATTTGGAAATCAGCATGAGAAATGAAATTTGTTAGGAAATTTGTTTGTCATGAATGCACTTTATCTCAGAATACGAGTTACAGTGTTTTTTTCACTACTGCTTAAAACCTTAGATTCAGTATTAAAAACAGCTCCACCTGAAATCTCTCTGACTTACGGCTGAGGCCATGCCTTAGGAAGTGCTTTAGGGGTATGAAATCTGTCCCTGTTCACATACTTACGCAGTTGTTTTCATTCCCATTCACACCTGTGGGTTTGAACTTTTCTCTGGGTGCAGCCTGCTGAACATGGGCTGGGGACTTTATTCCGTCCCACCACAGCAGAAGGAGATTTTCTACAGGCTTATGTAGTAATGGCAGCTTTGCTGGTGGCGTGAAGAGATGGGAAGTTACCTGTTTATCCTCCACTACGCCAGAGATGACTGCAGGCGTGGACTTACAGTAGTTAGCTCTTAGATTGTACATTATTTCCTGGATCTTTGGTTATTTAGTTTTTAACCCCATATTATCATATTTTATATTATCCCCGGCCATCTCAAAATACTATTATTGTATTATCCCATACTATTTTAATCCTATATATGTCTATGGAGCCTGAGGGTTTAGTTACTGTCACTGCCTGCATTGCGTATCCAGTCGGAGTGATTTTGGCTTTGATCTTGATGACGGCAGTGAATGCTACCAAACACAACCTGATATCAAATATTTTCACCGGCTTTAATGCTTGCTGTTTGCTGTTCTCAGGTGGGGAAGTCCTTCATTTATTTTCACAGCAGAAAGAGAGTTTTCCCTCGCTTGAAGGAGCAACTTTTACACCATCCCCCTTTCCTCCCTAGACAGGATACTGAAATTGCAGCTGGGTGGTACGGGTGTTCTTTTCATTTAGAAACAGAGCAAGACTCGGCAATTAATTTTTGAGAGGGCCACGGGATGGTCACTAGGTATCCTTAGACAGCCCTTGATCTCGATTTCTGTGGCAATCTGTGACAGACAAGCTCTGTGGTGTGTTCCCCATCCTCTGGCAAGCTCGGTTTTGAAATCCTTTATTCTGCATGGAGAGGTCTTCTCCATCCCTTGAACAAGCAAAGGCGAAGGCTGCCAGCCAGCTGCAAGAATGGCACGTACATTTTCCATTCTTATAATTGAGTCATTTGAGCAAAACCTGTAGGAGTAAAAAGATTTCAGAAGCTGTAGTTGCACAGATCTGAGCCTATTAAACAGGAGGCTGGGGAGGGAAGAGAGAGTGACTGCTCCTTGTGGCCTTGGTTGGTGTCATGAAGCTCTGTCTCAGAGGTGCTTGGACTTGACAACTAGCCCCTGGTTTTCTCCCCTCTGATAATTAAAAGTTCCACAGCACAGAGACAGATTTTAAGGCCCTGAGGTGCCTAAAAGCACATTTGCCTCAAAACCACAGAGATTTTGAAGGGTAAAACTTTGCTGGGGAAATAAGTACACGTATAGAGTAAAGCCAAAGAAGGAAGGACCCTAACTGGAGTGGGATCAGGTGCACAGAAGGATCTGGTGCAAGATAATCATGAGCCATTCCCTCTGTTGCCTGGTGTGGCCAAACCAGTGCTTCAATGACAGCAGTTGCTATGGAATCGCTCAGCAGCAAATCCTAAGGTGTCCCAGAGCAGAGGTTTGCTCCAAATAGTATCTCTGAGGTGCCTCACCTTCCAGCCTTACCCCTTGGGTGCTGCTGTCACCCCACGCCTTGCTGAGAGCAAACCGTAAAGTCCTAGAGTGAGAAAACAGATTTTTGCTATCACTTTCATATTTCTGTGTACAGAAAGCACTTTGGGCAGTGAGCATTGTGCCAGCGCCTGTCTGATGGCAGCGGAGGGTGGTGGTCTCCCCTCTTAAATGGAGCAGAAAAAGTCTGATTAGTCTCAGATCAGCTAAAGTCAAAGCAACTTTTTATGACGGCCTGTAATCAGCACAGGGCTGCTTATGGTAACTTGCTAATCTGGATCGATCGGGGTGGTGACATTCATCTGCCGGTTCATTTCAGCGTGCTCTTGAACACCAGTCCAGCCTCTGCCTGTCACAGTAATTGTCTTTTGTCACTCTCACGGTTGCTTTTCCCTGGAGCAAAGTCCTGGTGTTTTTTCATTACCACAGCAGGGAAACAAGGCTCAGCGGCAGCGACTGGCACTGATTTTTTTTTTTTTTTTTAATTTGGTCTCAAACAAAAGCATGTTAATGAACAGTCCTAGCTGAGAACCTGTACTAAACCCATCACTGCAGCATCTTTACCTTCCCATGAAGCGACACAACTGGCAGCTCTCACGTGTTGGTCCAAACTGACCCGTGCCTTGTTCCAGCCCCTGCCTCTGTCTGGCTTTTTTATCCTAGCTGCATTTTAACAGGGTACTCCAAAGCAAGCCAAACACCTATTTTCTCCAGTGTTTAGAGTTCTGATTTGATCCATGATTTTAAATTTATTTTCTGGTTAAAAAAAAAAACCAAAAAAAACCCAAAACAGCTGAGGAGCAAAGTGAGCATCAGCAGTCTTGCTAAGCAGTAACTGAGTGACTATTTGCTCTTATTCTCTCTGGGTTTCCTGGCTTTGTCCCCCCCATTAATATTCCTTTCTACATAAAAGGAAAGGGATCATTAGCTTTTGAAGATCAGCAGGGAATGTGTGTGTAGGACAACAGACAAAGGTAAAAACATGAAATCTGGTAAGGTTTTCATGTCCGTGTATATTTATAAATTCTTTTGGAGAGTTTATCAGCTGATGGACGGGATGAACTATGGGGCATCCTGTGTGTTCTTACACCTTTCAGGTTCAGCAAAAGGGATGAGCTCAGGGGACCCTCTTGCCTCCCTCTACAAAAAAAAGCAAAATAACTATTTCTTCCAAAGTCATTGATACCATGAAGCAAATACGTAACTGTTATTTGGGGGAGCATGTGTCTGTGATGTCTCACTGGGCAGCTCGACTGCCAATGCCTGGTCTGCATGGGTGGATTTGGGTTCTCACGTGCCAGTTTAAAGAGTGGCCCTAATCACTGGGGGTATCACAACACCTTTGCAGCTACACAGGTCATTGTATTCCAGAAGTATATCAGACCAGCCTACGCAATTGTGACAAGCACAGCATAAATTTGTGCATTGTCTAATCTCTACATGTTCATCCTTTGTAATTCCTGCTAAATAGTCACAATTCTGTGGCTGCCAGGTTGTATCAAGAACCAAAGCTCCTGGGAAATCCTGCTGCTTTCAAATACCTGAAGCTAATTTTTTAGTTGGAGGCAAATGCAATTCATATTCCTAGCAGGCTGAGCGCTTACAGAAATGAGTGCCTTGGAAGAGAAATACGTATTATTTCCATGCAAGTTTTATACCAGTGCAATACATGAGAAAAAGCACAAACCACCTGCGCATCCCTCTGCCCCTGGGCATGCTTTGAAATAAGAGTAGAAGGGCATTGAACACATTTAGAAATGTGAAGCCGTTTCTCCTCCTGAATGGTTTATTGAGGATCTCAGTTTTCAAAGCATGAGTAGTAGTGAGGCCCATTATTCTTTCCAACATGCAAAAGGCACAAGAAAGTCATCAACGTGATTCTGTGCAAAGTGTCTCTAAGAAAACACACAGCGAGGAAATGACGGAAAAGAGCCCCCGATGGAAGAGAAAGCCAAAATGCCTTCAGGAAAGTGCTGAAACGTTCTGAAAATGGTCATACTTTTTCAGAGTCCAGATATGCTCAGTCAGTGGAAAGAGGCTTTGCAAATCCATGAAAGAAAACTCAAAGAGACAGAGCCAAAAGGCTTAAAACAATAATCTCCTTCGTGTGCCAAAATTCAGGATGAAAGTCAAAATGATTTATCTCAGGAAAAAAGTGCGGCAGTTAAAGACAGACGTTAAATTCTTAAAAAAAAAGCCCACCAAAACCAGACGTAGAAAGTGGATACATTCTAAGAGCAGCTCAATAAAAAATATTCCTTTTACTGAAAATAATTTAAAAAATGGATACTTGAAGGATGCAAATCCACCTTGACTGTGACCAGCTACTGCACCCTGCTCCCAGGAAAGCCTCCGAGCACAACACAACTCCTTCTAGGAGAAGACAGTCCGCGCTACCTGCAGCTGTGAAATGTGGCCGGTGAACAATTTGGAAACACAAACGTACAGGACGGATTATCCAAGTCCCATTAGTTAACCTGGGTGTCGGGAAACTTCCTGGGGTTCCCGTCTCTCCCACTGGATCTGGCCGGTGCTGGAGGCGGTGTCGCTTCCTGGTGGGCACGGCTGAGCCCGTGAACCCCTGAGCCTCTAGCTGGAGTTGAATATTTAAACCTAAAAAAGGCATTTACAAGTTGACGCATTTTTGTTGTTGTTGTTGTCTTATTTCCTTGCAGTATACGTTTCTACTTCTAGACTATGGAATGTTACATTAAACAATATAATTATTCATTACCTTGCTTCAAATTTCATTACAGTTACTGAGGCTTCATCATAATTTCACACAGCACAGAGACACCAAACTAAACACCGAGCAGCCAGCACTAGATGTATTTTTTCTTTAAGTACCAATAAGCAAAATATCCCATTCCTCCCAGAGATCCCATCAGGAAGGAGGCTCCAAAGAAGGAGGGAGGTTTCCGCTTGACCAGCCTGAAGGCATTGGGCACCACTGCAGAGAGGAGCGTGGTATGTATATCTCCCAAAACTTTCCTGAAAGCGAAGCGTTTTTGTATCCTGTCAAAGAAGGACTGTAGGTTAGGTCTGCTGCCATCTTCCCAGTATTTCTTAGAGAGTCCTAGAAACTTGAGGCGGTGCAGGGTCGCTCCTAACAAGACATCGGCCAAAGTAAAGACACATCCGCAGAGCCAAAGTTCACACTTCTGCCCTGGAGAGAGAGAAGCAAGAGAGAAGGTAGGGTTAAGAAGAAACCCTTGGCTGGACACCTAAAGGCTTGCTCAAAAGATCCACAAAGGCTGGAGGATCTGCATTAGACCTGACGTGTTTTTTCTCAGCTCTCTGATGTCCCAAGAGATCAGACCCCATCTACCGGGCTACGTGATGGAGGATGTGTGGGGCCACCAAGGTGGGAATATGAAGTGATCATTTATAGCCCATGTAAAGATGCCAATCGCTGTCTGTAATATGGGTCTGTTGCCTCTTTCCCAAGTCAAGAGCAGGGGGAGATGGCATCCTCCTGTACCCAGGAGGTTCCTGGAAAGGGGCCCTTGGCCTCCCTTGAAGGAAGCTGTGGTGTGGTGACCCCTTCTGCTGTGTTAGTGCTTGGGGGCAGCATCAGTGTTTGTCCTTGGCTGTGCGGGGAGCTGTTTCAGGAGTCTCATGTTAACTTGTCATATTTTAGGGATGTGAGAAGTCCTCAGGAATCAAAACCATTTGCTGGCCTGGCCTGGCTGCTCTCCCTGTGGGCTGTCGGGGAGGTCCTGCCTCTGTACTCTCTCCTGCAGCAGGGACCCAGCTCTGGGACACTGGAACTGGCAGCACAGCTGTGCTGAGTACCAGCTTTTTGGAGGAGGCAGAGCTCAGTGTGAATGCTGGGTGTGGGAACAGGCACCAAAGCATTGATGGCTCCTGAGAAGGGGTGACCCTGGAAATAACCTCACCAGGGAGATGTCTACAAATAAACCAAGTTGCTGTTAGGCTGGAAGAAGTGGGCTCAGACCAGGATGGTGTTAAACACTCCACCGATTTGGAGGCAAAAGGAAAACCAGAGAAGTTGTGGGCCCACTGTTGAATGAGACAGGAGCCATGGTGACGGAGGATGTGGAGAAAGCGGAGTTACTGAATGCCTTCTTTGCTTCGGGTTTACTGCCCAGCCCAGCCCTCAGGAGTCTGAGGCCTTGGAGAAAGTAATGGGGAAAGAGGAGGATTTCCCCTGGGTTGAGGAGGATCAAGTGAGGGGTCAATTAAATATCCACAAGTCCATGGGCCCTGATGTGATACACCCGAGGGTGCTGAAGGAGCTGGCAGATGTCATTGCT
>VXBO01007671.1:132962-144679 GCA_013400135.1 Rhinoptilus africanus | reverse complement strand
GGTGGGGGGAGGTCATCCTCCCCCTCTGCTCTGCCCTGGGGAGGCCCCCCCTGGAGTGCTGTGTCCAGTGCTGGGCTCCCCGGGTCAAGGACAGGGAACTGCTGGAGAGGGGACAGCAAAGGGCTATGAAGATGCTGAGGGGACTGGAACACCTCTCTTAGGAAGAAAGGCTGAGGGAATTGGGTCTCTTCAGTCTGGAAAAAGGACGGCTGAGGGGGGACCTTATCAATGCCTATAAATACTTGAAGGGTGGGTGTCAGGAGGATGGGGCCAGGCTCTTTTCAGTGGTGCCCAGGGACAGGACAAGAGGTAATGGGCACAAACTTGAGCACAGGAAGTTCCACCTAAACCTGAGGAGGAACTTCTTTCCCTTAAAAGTGGCAGAGCCCTGGACCAGGCTGCCCAGGGAGGTGGTGGAGTCTCCATCTCTGGAGACATCCCAAACCCGCCTGGACACGTTCCTGTGCCCCCTGCTCTGGGTGATCCTGCTCTGGCAGGGGGTTGGACTAGATGATCTACTGAGGGCCCTTCCAGCCCTATGATTCTGTGATGTCCTTTCAATGCTAAGGAGCAGGGCTGGGATGGAGCTAAGAAGGTAGATGAAGGGATGTGCAGGTAAGGAAGAACAGCAGAAGGGGCACAAAACCTGGACCCATCCAGCCTGAACCCCCACCTTTGCATCAAATCCTTAATTTTGGGGTTCTTCCACTGTGCTATGGCTGTTATATCTGGGAGGGAGAAAGCAGCACCTTTAGTGCACCCCTGTGCAGGCACTGGTGCTGCCTGTGGGGCCAAGCCGGAGGAATTACTGGTAATTAGCAGACCTCATTTGTAGATGCTTGGCAGCCTGCCTGATCCTGCTAGAGGCACAGCCCAAGTGGACAGATTGCCTGTGCCTAATTAGTCAATAAATGTTTTTGGTGACTAATGAATTGTGGAGGTGCTGTAGCAGGAGCCTCCTGGGTGCTCTGGGGACCCTGAGGGTGCTCCGGCTGGGAGGTGAGGGAGGCAGGGCTGCAGTCCCTGCCTCGCTCCCGGGCACTGCTGTGGGTGAAGCAGAAAGCACAGGTGAGGGTGGCGACTTCGGGAGAGAGCCACGATCCGGCCCTGCTCCCCTGGCTCTGGGCTTGCACCCGCTGCTGAGGTGTGGACCCGGCTGTGGGTGCCCCGGGGCAGAAGCGTGGGCAAGGGCAACTCGTCCCCTTTGCATCCGCAGCGGCTCCGACTGGGATCAGCCTATCCCAGCCCAGCAGGTGCCTGCGGCCAGGGGGTCGCCCCATGCTCCTGCGGCATCTCCCGCCCTCCCCCTGCCCTGCCTGCATTGCTGTGCTGCGGGGCCAGCAGCCGGGGCTGCGTGGGAGGAGAGCTGCTGCACTGCGGCTCCTGGGAGGTTGCCAAAGGGCTGGTGCTTGTGCCCACTGCTGAGATCCTGACCTGGCTGTGGTTATGGCAGGGGGGACTTCAGGGGCCCGGAGCAGAGGGCAGGAGTCACACGCGAGGAGCGAAGGCAGGGGAGTGCCTGGGTGCTGGCAGCAGCCACTGCTCTGCTCCAGGCACCCAGGGCATCCTCCGAGGGCACCTCATTAGGCTGAGTTCTGCTGAGCTGCCCCAGCTCTTGGATCAGTTAATGAGGGTGTTTGTTGGAGGCAATTAGGGCCACGCAGGGTGCTGCTGTGAATCCATCAGGGCTCTCAGCAAATTCCCAAACCGCTGCCTTGTACAGCCCAACCTTGGCACCTCCAAGGGCCCTTCGGTGTGTCCCCGAGCATGACGCACGGCTCCCCGCAGCCGAGGCCAGCCCCGAGGGCAGGGGCAGCTGTGGGGCTGTCCCCTGATTAACCGCGCCTGGGCTCTGCTCCAGACCTGGCACCGCAGTGCTGGCGGCTACCAGCCGTCCCGGGGCTGGGGTTATGAACTCTGCCGGCAGCGGGGACAGGAGGATGACGGCGTCATCCTGGGGTGATGGCAGGACAAGGGATGCCCAGCTGTGCCCATGCATCCTTGTCTGCCAGGGCACCGGGGTGGCTCTCGGCAGGCACCCAGCAGCATGTATTTGATGTCGGGATGGCGGGTGTCGCTCTCTCCCACCCGCTGGTGTTTGACGCAGGTCCTGTAAAGGCTCCCACCCCTCTAGGGCCCCTCAAGTGCCAAACAGATTTCCCTGCCCACGTTCCACTGGGATGTGCCGCAGCCCGGTGAATAGGAAGGGGGTCTGGCTGCGGGACATGTCCCCAACCCTGCGCTTTTGTCAGTCTGTGCTCCTCATGGTGCAAGAGCCCGGAGCCAGCCTGCTCCTTCCTGAACAAGCCACTGGCAGCACCTTGCTGGGGTGGAGGGGACCTACCACCACCCTGCGATGACTTTGAAGCTCCCACAGAGCAGCCATGAGGACAGGGGTCCCACTGTCCCCTGTGGCAAGGGGCACAGGGACTCCTAGAGCAGGAGTGCCTTGCTGGAGGTTAGTAAGACCATGGCTGCAGTGACATCGGTGCACTCAAAAATAGGAGAGCCCAGCAGCAGCCCTGACCCCAACGGTGGTTGCCCCGTGGGGGATGTTCATCAAGTGCAAAGCCATCGGTTGTTCCTGGTGTCACACCTTGGTCTCGTGTGGAAAAACACCCCATAAAGCCAGCCCAGCTCCTACCTTGATACTCCAGTTTCCTCTTCTCCAGCTCGGCCTCAATCTGGTCTAGCACCATCGCCAGGTCACCAAGGATCTTCTTCAAGTAGTTCACGTTGTCGTGCTCCAGGATCTTGGCCTGAGTGGAGAGCAGGGTTAGGACTGGGGACGGATGGGTGGATGGATGGATGGACAGGTTTCCCTGTAACCATGCAGGGACACAAGGCACCAGGTGCCCATGGGCAGTCCGTGGGTCGTGTCCCCCCATCACCAGAGATGTGTGTGGCTTTGACCCACTTACCATGAGCTTCTTCTGCTTGGAGAGGTAGGGCTCCAATAGCTGTGGCTCCTCTTCATGGTCCAGCTTCATCAGGTCCGTGCTGGCGTTAGCTAAATGTCCTGGGGGGAGACAGACAGAGGGTGTGGGGGGGGCTGTTTGGCAGGGGTGGGGATGGCCTTGTGTCTGGTAGTAAAGCACCTTGTCCTGCACGCAAAATAGTATTGTGGCACCAAGAAAAACAGCCCAGAGAGCTAAAATGGGCCAAATTCATGGCTTGCTGTCACCATGCTGCCATAGCGGTGGGTGGCTGGGGCACCGCATGGGCACGTGGGGCACGTGAGGGCACGTGGCTTCTTCAGCTCCCCCATCCACCCACAGCAGGGCAGCACTGGCTGTGGGGCACAGCAGATCCCCCTCCCTGGCCTTGGCGAGTTCCAGCTCTGCAGGTTTCAGGGGGGAGTCTCAGCCCTTCATTTCCTCTGCTGGATTCATATTCGACCTGCCAGCAGATCTCTGCCTCTCACTCTTTTAAGAACACTCCTGAGCTTCCCCATAACCTGGTTCCCACAGCTCCAACCCCAGGAGGTCGATCCTTTGGGATGTCTGAACCGGCTGCCCATGTGTGGGGTGCATGCAGAGCAGTGCAGCAGGGAGCGGCATGGGAGGTGATGCTGCCCCCGCAGTGAAGCTGTCCCACCCCGGCTTGGTGTCCAGGGATGTGATTCGGTAGCGTGGAGCCCATTGTGAGCACAGGAGAGATGCTCACCTTCCTCCCTCCCAGGCCATGGGGAGGATGCCAAGGGCTTTGTGCAAGGGAGGGAAAAGAGCAGAGTAAATGGAAGAAGGGAATACGAGATGCAGAGTAACACCTTAGGGACGACATAAATCACCCGAAGCTGGGCTAATCTCTTCCTGCCGGGAACCATCTGTCTCTCCCGCCTTGTTCCCTCCAACAAGGGCTTGGCTCTGCCGACCTGTGGGAGGTGCCAGGGCTGGCCGGTGTTGTACATTGCTACAAAATGGTGAAACTCACTCTTTTCTACCACGAAAAACGAAGCTAAGGCTCTCCTTGGGCTGTAACTTGGAGGGAAGCCTGGATATCACCCTGGTTTCATTCCCTGTTCCCCTTGGGAGAGCCTGGCCATCGGTACACCCTCTCCTTGGGACATAACTACATGGATTTGCCTTGGCACCCACTGCAACCCAGCAGCCCAGGGTGTAGGGGGTGTGCTAGGGTGAAAGGGCACCGCCGGCACTGGGACACGCCACGGATCTGCCTGCAGACCCTCCTTTGTAGCAGATGGGGAAAATGCCACCAGTGAGGAGGTTTGGACAGTGAGATATTTTTAAGCACCTCAGCAGAGCGCTGGTGAGGCAGGTGGCTCTGAAGCCATTGCAGCAGCACCCTTTGGGGAGGGGATAAGCTCTAGGTGACACTTGGTGCCATGGGAAAAGCCGCCTGTGCAGGGTGAGAACAGAGGTTGGGCAGACCATGAGGTACATACACCTCAGAAACAGCCTATTTCTCTTTGTGCATGAGTGCATCCTGTTTCAGAGGGACCATCTGTGACCCAGAGAGCTGAAGGGACAATGGGGCAGGGGGAACAGTGTTTGCTATGGGTGCTGCTTGGAGTCAGAGCCTAAAGGAGAGGAGAGATGTGGGGCACGCTGGTGCCCTCCTAACAAGGTCACGTTTCTGGCAAGGGACTCTCTCCAGGAGCGATCCTTGCCATTGAGTTATATTAAGCATCGTCAATGTTTCATGAGCACTTGAAGGTCAGGTACACAGTCTGATGCCGATTCATCCACTAGCTGCAACTCAATCTGGCTGTAGTCACCCACCTTTGCCCTTAGGGCTATGGGAGGGAGAGGGGACATGCAGGACAGGGAGAAAATTCATGAGCTCTAGAAAAAGCTGGATGAGAAGCGTGCACAGACCATGGGAGCACAGACACCCCTGGGGGAAGCTTCTGCAGGGTGCCTGCAGCTCCTAAACTAGCTGTGCTTTGCTGTTTTCCAGCTCTGTCCCTGCTTGCATTGGTGGAAAGGGGAGAGGAGCAAGAGCAGGGTGGCCGACTGGGCTGTGGAGCCAAACCAAGCCTAAAGGATGGTCTGGGGGAGCGCTGGGCAGCCCCGCTGGAGAGGCAACTTACTGCGGATCTCAGCGGTGGCGTACTTTGGGATCATGGAGTCAGTGGTGAGCTCGGGGTGCAGGATGCAGCCGTGGGTGTAGGCGTCCATGGGGAGTGAGTCCAGCAGCTCCCGGTACTGCAGCACCCGCGAGTGCAGCAGGCTGCCCGGCTCCGGGATCAGCTGCATGATGTTTTCTGCCAGGGGAAAGGGGAAAGCTGTTAATGGGACACTCATTAGTGGCTTGTTAGCCTGCGTGGGACACCAGTGTGCAGTCCTGGCTTCAGCTACCTCCAAGCAAGGACTCAGCATCATGCTCCCCACTTGGTTTTGCCCCATCCCCGCTGCCCGTCCCATCCCATAGCGCAGCCAGCCCGCGCCCAGAGACAGCAAACCCGCAGGACCACAGGGACACGTACGTATGTCACTACCCAGCCCTGCAGCCCGCGCATCCCCAGGAGCTCAGCAGAGCAAGCCCTTCGCCTCTGCAGCCCCTGGATTTCTACACTGTGCTTTCACATCTCTCAGAAAGGGAGCAAAATCTTCCTGTTCTGCAGAAAAATCTAAACCACAGGGATGTGAGTTTGGGATCTGCTGAGTTATGCACTCAGCGGCAATGACGTATCTAATTTTCTTGGGCTTCCTTGAAAATTCCATTCAAAATGGGTAATCAGGGAGCTGATGACTGAAGAAGGAGCCCAGCACATTCCCTCTGCGCTCGGCCGGTGCCCCAGCTGCAGGAGCATCCCTCAACCCAGCCAGCTCAGCACCTCCCTCACCTTGTTGGGTTTTATTCATGTTTTGCGGGTGGCAGTTTGTATCCTGCTCTTTTTATTACACTTTCAGCTCAAAACACACAGCAGATGACACCACAAGGAGGGAAATGTTGCTCTCGTCTCCCCCAAGAATATCAAGTCCACTTTTTTATGGGATCATAAATGTTTATGGTGTTTGCAGACGGCAGTTAATAGGTAGGGAGTAAATTTACCACCAGGACTCGGTACACCCGGTTGCTCAGACGCCATCCGCAGTGCAGGGCTCATCGTGTGCCAGTGTCTCAGGCTGAGTTAAGGCGCACTGGCAGAAGGATTATGGCAAACATGTCCAACGTGGCTCCTGAAATGACTGTTCTGCCCAGCCCTGATGCCAGTGTCAGGAGGAAGGCACTGCCCGGCGATGCCCACCTGGCAGAGAAGCACCAATCGCCCCGTCCTGGACTGGGCAGCGTCACATCTGTGGCTGGACAGGAGACAGGGAATTTTTGGCAGCTCTGGTATTGCCAACCTTCCAGCAGCTCCGGTTCGCGGCTGTCTCTGCTGGTAGGCTCCGAAAAGTTGTTCCAACCAATGGGCATCAGTGTTACTGTCCCCTGAGCAAGGGGACGTGTTGGTAGCTCCTCCCTACCCATGGGCTGCTCACTGCCTGCCCTGCCTGGGCTCTGGCTCTCCAAGTGGGGATTTTCCATCTGAAAAAAGTCACTACCTGAACGAAATAATAATAACTGACCTATAGACTGTGTGCTCCTTCCACAGGGCTCCCAGCCAGCAGCCGACGGGCTGGTGCCAAGGCTGGAAACCAGCACATCCAGAGCAATTGCCCCATCCAGCAGTGAGACGGAGCAACCACAATGAAATAGCGGCGTGCTGGCTACTAGCCCTTGTCCTTCAGCATGTTCGAGGGAGGTTCTTTTGGTGGGACAGCACTCACTTTGCCTTTGCACACCATGGCAGGCCTACACGTATGGGCTGCTGTTTCATATCATAGAATCACTGAATGGTTCGGGTTGGAAGGGACCTTAAAGATCATCTCGTTCCACCCCCTGCCCTGGGCAGGGACACCTCCCACCAGACCAGGTAGCTCAGAGCCCCATCCAGCCTGGCCTTGAACCCCTCCAGGGATGGGGCAGCCACAACCTCCCTGGGCAACCTGTTCCCGTATCTCACCACGCTCAAGGTAAAGAATTTCTTCTTAATATCTAATCTGAATCTACACCCTTTCAGGTTAAAACCTTTACCCCTTGTTCTATCACTCCACTTCCTGATAAAGAGTTCCCCCCCATACAGTGAGCCACTGACGGCTGTGCCACGGTGGCCCAGGGGGAGGCTCAGAAGGATGATCTGGGGGTGCAGCCTGTGGAGGACCCCCTCGCCCAGGCTCTGAGATGCGTTGCCACCAGCCAACCCATCAGTGGTTTCTTGGCCCTGCTGGGCCATGCCCTAGCGAGAAGCACCCTCAAAGGTGGCTTATGGTCACTATTCACTGCTTTTTTGGGGGGAGAAAAAAGAACATTGCTCATCACACCACCTTTTACTGATAGCTGTCCCTCAGGGTGTGTGTAAGGAGCTGAAAAAGGCTGTGCTCACAGCCCAGGGGGAAACATAACTCAGTGAAAACACCTTATAAAGGCATTTTCAAGCTCTGCATGTTTCTGCAAGGTGGGTGATTCCCCTTTGGACCAACACCGCAGCATCCTGGCAATGCTTCTGCCAGCTGGCACTGGTGGCCGATGGCTTGGGGCAGAGCATGCAGTAGGGAGTGATGCTCCGGGCCCTCTCCATTTCTCAGGGAAAAGGTAAGAAATTCTACCTGGCTGGAAGATCTCAGTGACAGGAGTTTCCCAGTGCATGGGCAATGCTGTGTCCCCGTCCTGCCAGGAGAGCCTGTTGTCACATATGCTGGACCACCTGCCTTTCACAGACTGGGTGAAGGTGCTGCGCAGTGCGGGGAACACGGTGCGATGCTCCCCGCTGCCCCTTGGTCCCGGGGCTACTGCTGGGCAGGAAAGTGGCTGCCATTCCCTAGGACCCACTGCTGGCATGGGATCCTCTTGACCAACACCATCCTCACTGCCCTGCCAGCGAGCGAGCATCGTGTCTCTGCTGAGCAGCACCACCGCGGCGGGGCCAGGAGAGGACAGCAGCTGAGCTGGCAAGATGCCCTTGCTTCGGGAGCTATTTTGAGATGTTTTTGATGTCTCTGTTGCAAGGAGGATGGATGCTAGGGCGAACGTCGTGACGGCACAGCCCAAGCTCCCTGCTCAGCTTTGAAGCCTTCCTGGTGGAGCGTCCCAGCCTGACAGCCTGTAGGGTTGGGGAAATGAGGACGAAGGGACGTGAGATGTTGGGGAGAGACTGCTTGCTGCAGCAGTCCTGAAAATAGCCACCTTCGAGCTCCATCTCAGCAACCCGGTGTGCTGGGCTTGGCTGTCAACTGACCCCAGCCCTGCTCCGGGGGGATTATGAGCTTCCATCTCCTGGCTGCCCCTTCCTCTGGGCTTGTGTCACATTATCCTCCCATGGTCCCCAGCACAGCTGGCTTTGTTTGACTTTAAAGAGGCAGTTTTCTTGGAGGCATAGTGGCACCAGGGAAGGCAGGGATGTCCAAGGGACATTTGGGGATTTCTAATGGAAATCCTTAATTTTCATGAGAAAACTTAAAAAGTTTGGGGAGGGCTTGCGGCTTGCTGCTCTTCTGGTGTAAAGATGAAACTTTCCAGGCAAAGGTGGGTGTATTTGGAAAACAACATCTAGATTCGACCCAAGTTCCCCCCTGAGACACAGCCCACTGCCTCCTTACCTCCCGTGAAGTTCTTCTCCATGTAGTCGATGATCTGGTTGTAATCGCTGATGATGTTGTCCTTGTGGATGATGACGGGCACCTCCTCCCCCAGGTTGAGCCGCATGAACCAGGGCTCCTTGTGCTCCATCAGGGGCATGCTGACATCCCTCTCCTCGCAGGGCAGCCCCTTCTCCGCGATGACCAGCCGCACCTGGGGCAAGAGGCCAGGGAGAAAGGGCTCAGCCCCACACACCGAGCTGGCCCTGAGAGCTGTTGATGCACCCCAAGAACCCCTTTGCCACCCCACTGCACCTTCCCAGCCATGTAAGGACAGTGATGTGCCAGGAGACACCTTGTCCTGCAAGAAGCCAAGCAGCCCTTGGCACGGGGCAGCTGCAAAAGCCAGGCAGCCAAGCGAGGATTTCCCTTTCCAGCAAACGGGGGAGACCCAAACCCATCTGAACTTTGAGGGATCACGGCCCATCCTCCCTCTGGTCGCTGGTGGCCCATGCAACAGGCACGGGCGCTGGAGGGCTGAGAGCCCATCCCTCGGCAGCAGGTGGAGAGAGGCGGCAGCTCCCCGGCTTGGGGGGATCAGCGATGCCGCTGTGGGTCCCGGCACAGCCCAGCACACACCTGAGGAGGAAAAAGCGGAGGAAGAAAAGGAGGAGGAAGAGGCTGCACTTTGCACGCAGTAGGTGCTACTGCCTGGCTGAAGGAGGTTTGGATGCTAACGCAGGTATGTTCCGTGCTGAGGGGTGGGCTCTGGCTTTACCAGGCCTGTTTTGAGCAGGGAGAAGGCTCTGTTTCCTGGAGGCAGCCCCTGCAGGGTGCTGCCAGCCCAGGGGCATCGCCTCCTGCCATCACACCTCTTGTGCCAAACCGGCTGCCTGCCCTGCCACTGCCCTCCTCCGGCCCCGGGCCAGCGAGTGGCACTGCTGAGGTGGCAGCCACCTGTCTTGTGGTGGGAAAGTGGAGTCCAGCGGTGCCGAGGGGCAGGAGGAGGCAGGAGCGGGGCTGAATGTGGGGCACCGTGCCCATCGCCCACATCCTTGGCCCTCAGGGTGATCCTGCTGCTTTGCTGTCTGCATGAGACAATGCTGAACATACACTCAGGGATGGCATTTTAGGCTTCTGAGTTATAAAAAACTGACCATTAGGAACTAAGTGTGTCAATCAGGGGGGAAAAAAACGCCTTGGGGGATGTGAGACAGCCATGATTTACTGAACTACTGAATGAGGGAAAATCACTTGTTTTCCTCTAACTAGCAGCAGCTAAAAATACAACTTAACAAATACAAGCATTTCTGTGAGGACTTCATAGTTCCTGGGGAATTTGTCATTAATTATTTATAGGGCTGGCAAATTAATTTTTTTCTTTTAAAGTCAAACAAGGAAAAGCCTGGCTCCTTCAACTGCAACTTGCTCCCAGCCTATTCCTCCCGGCTGATGGATAAACCCCGGGCAGGACCATCTAGGGCATCTGTTCCCAAACTCCCCATGCTTCCCTGTTCTGCTTTCAAGAGCCGAGGACAAAGGCCTGGCAGGAGGCATTGCAGGCAGGAGGGCTCAGCTCCCGGGGTAACCCCACTCTCTGCGGGTGAGGGGATCCCCTGCCAGCGCCCCAAGGAGGAGTCCCAGCCGGGGGGATGAAACGTTCCCAGACACCCGCACCAGTCCCTGCAGCAACAGCATGGCTGAGATGAGGCATCTTACTGTAAAAACCCAACGCTGGCTGTAAAACTCCAAAAATCCCTTTGCAGGGAGAGCCAGATGCTGGTGGGGGCTCAGGATGCTCCCCACATGGAGGGGATCTGTGGGGATCTCTGAGCGTGGCTCTGAGCAGCTCCCGGGGCAGAGCAGGAAAAGCTTCTCCTGCAGCCAGTTCCGAGCAAAACTCCTCTGCAGGGGGGTCCGGTGCCGCCCCCGCCCCACAACGTCCATCACACCATCTCGGGCTCGGCCGCCTTCCAGCAAACACTCTTTCCTTGCAAGTGACCTCAAAGGCGAAGCTCGAGGCGGTGCCAGCGGGTGCTGTGGCTCTCTCTGTGCCCTGCCCTGTCCCCAGCGTCCCCAGTCCCGCAGAGGTGAGGCCGACTGTAGGAAACCCCCTCCAAGAAGTGCCTTTGCCACTGCCTCCCTGCTGCTGGTGGCCAAACCAGCAAGGCAAAAAATAACAGAGAGCCCAGCGTGAGGCGGGGGAGCCAGGGATGAGCATCCCTCACCGGTGCGGATCAGAAGCGCATCAGTCACCTGCTACCGGTGGCGGTGAAGCCGACCATGTGCAGCCGCCCTGCTGCAATAGGCACCCTCCCCTTCCTTTGTGCCCACAGCGGGAACCTGCCCCTCTGCCCCCGGGCTGCGGGGCTCGAGGGAGGCCCTTGAACCGGGGCAACTTTGTGTTCCCCCCACCTCTCTGAAGAGCCCATTCCCCGTAATGGCACGGGAATGTCGGGGGTTTGGGGCCGGGAGGAAAAGGTCGGGTTTGCTACACAACTGCTGTGCTGCAAAATGAGCATTTACTCTTGCCTGGAAAATGCGATTTCCCTCTGGGGCACCCTTGATTTCCAGGGATTTCCAGGGTGCTGCTGCAATGCCAGGGGTAAATCGTTGCTGCGTGCCAGGGTCAGGTCCCTGGCAGGGGCCCGGCCGGGGGCTGCCCCCCTCTCCCGGCAGCAGAGTGGTCCTGGGGCCCGGCTCAGCCTTTGTCTGCGCTCCTGGCCATGCTGTGAGCCAGCACAAAGCCGAGGCGGCTCCCGGTACAAGCCGCGGTCCCAAAGCAAAAGCAGGATTTGGCTGAGCCCCCCCCCAACCCATCCCTGTCCCCTCCCCAGGCAGATGCTGTTAAAACGCAGAACCGCAGATACAAAAGAGCTGCCCGGCCACACGCTGCTGCCCTCGCCAGCCCTGGGGACCAGCCCCTTGCTCCCCCCGCGAGTGCATTCGCGTCCCCCTCCCAGGCAAGGGGGTGCTCTGGGACTGGAGGTGATTCTTCCCCAGGAACCTGGCCAAGCCATTGTATTTTCTTACCTTTTGTGAGCTGAAGGACTGGGTCCAGTGGTACAAAACCAGCCTGTCCTGGGATTTGAGAGCGGGGGCTGTCGGGTCTTGGTTTTCCTCCCCCTCTGC
>VXBO01007671.1:112932-124395 GCA_013400135.1 Rhinoptilus africanus | reverse complement strand
GGGGTGGCGGGCCCTGGGGAAAGCCCCGGCGGGGCGCGGGGGTTGTGCTGAGTCACCCCTGCTGCCGGCTGGGCCTCTTCCCCCCGCTCGGGGTCGGGACGGAGCGGCGGTGCCAGGGCTCGCCTGGGGCTGCGGCACCGGGTTGTCCGCTGGGCCCNTTGTAGACTGAATTTTCATTTTAAAGAACCTTCTGTTTGTGTCAAGGAAAAAAAACTTTCTGAAGTAGGGACCATATGTTTCACCAGATTAGTCGTCTTTAACCATGAGAGTATCTAAAATAACTTGCTCAGATGAGCATCGTGTTGTCAGTCTGTGTGTTAGCTTCCTCCTCTCATGTTTACTTGCTGACTCACCGGACAACGTGTGCTTTGAAATGGTTAGGATACATTATCCTTCTGCGTATGTCATAATAGCTGTCTGCAATACAGGGTGTCCAGATGAAATCATAGCCAAGCAAGCAGCCAGAACAACAGCGGGGAGAGCTGCCACCTCCGGCTGGAATGAGATTGGGAAGGAACAGAAATTACCACTCTGTATCTGCATAAGTAACAGAGCTGCAGAGGTTCTGATTACTCCTCTCTCTTCAGCAAGATCGTTTCTTTTCCGTGCTACAAAGAAGCTGCTTCTTAGTTGGTAAAAGTAGTGCTAGTGTAGGTATTGTTGTTGTATTATTATTAGGTAGAGTTAGTGCTCTGTATAAGGGTATTCTTGTTACAGGAGCTATTACCACTCACTGTGTTTGGATAGTCACTTTCTTAATAGATTTCTAAAGCTTGAGGAAGATACAGGATCACAGAATGGTTGAGGTTGACAGGGATCCATGGAGGTCCAACCCCCTCTGCTCAAGGAGGGCCACCCCAAGCTGATTGCCCAAGACCATGTCCAGACAGCTTTGGAATATCCTGGTGTCCGCCAGGACTCTCAGGGCCTTTCTTTTGCAGAGCTGTGTTCCATCTGGTTGGCCCCAGCATGTCCTGGCACATGGGCTTGTTTCTCCTTAGGGGCAGGAGCTGTTGAAGTTCATGAGGGTTCCTGTCGGCCCCTTTCTCCAGCCTGTTGAGGTCCCTCTGGATGGCAGCATGGTGCTCTGGTGCATCAGTCACTCCCAGTTTGGTGTCATCAGCACACTTGTTGAAGGTACACTCTGCCCCATCCTCCAAATTATTAAGGAGGATGCTAAACAGGACTGGATCCAGTATCGGTTACACCACTAGTTACAGACCTCCAGCTTGGTTTCGTGGCAGTGATCACAACCCTCTGGGCGCAGCGGTTGCGGCAGTTTTCAGTCCACCTCGCTGTCTGCTCGTCCAGTCTGCGCTTCATGAGCTTCTCTGTCAGCATCTTGGGGGAGACAGTGTCAAAAGCCTTAATGAAGTCCAGGTAGAAAATATCCACTGCTCTCCCCTTGTCTGCCAAAGCGCTCATTTCATTGTAGAAGGTTTTCAAGTATGAAAACCTTGTAATTTAAAAATAGAGACTGAGAAGATGATGTTGTCATAGCCCATACGGTGTGGTCAAAGGCTCTCAGTTGTAGCACTCACACCAAAAAGCCCTGTTTTTCCTGAAGTAGAGAAGTCAAAAGCATTAAATGAAGCAGGTTAACCAGGCAGCTGAACTTCAACAAATACTGAGCTTGATGTACTCCAGTGTAGAACTGAGACTTGGTGCTGTTGGTGGCTGCTGCTCAGCAAAAGCAAAGGCCATGCTAAGGAAGAAAAGCTTCATGGAGTACTTTCTAGCAGTAGTGTGGCTGGTGTAGGATGTGCAAGTGATTGGAGAAAGTACAGTAATGAAGAACATCAAATTTAAAAATATTTGAGATTCCTTTGTAGCTAGATTAAATGATGAACAGGGCAGATTCTAAAGAAATACATCAGCCAGGTTTTATCAGTCCCTTTTTTATTTAAAACAAGGCTTATTGTTTGCTGTTTGTACTGTTATTTGCATTTGTACTTGTGCAAGAGCTTCTTCTGATGTCAGGAAATTTTAATAGCTATTTGCAATCAAAATATCATGTTCTGATGGGAATGTGTTACTCTTGCTGGGATCTAGACCTAAGATCAAAAAATGTTGTTTAGCTTGAAACTTCATCTTGTTTTAAGATAAATCTGGAGGTGTTTTTTGTTGTTTGGTGGGGNTGAGTCACCCCTGCTGCCGGCTGGGCCTCTTCCCCCCGCTCGGGGTCGGGACGGAGCGGCGGTGCCAGGGCTCGCCTGGGGCTGCGGCACCGGGTTGTCCGCTGGGCCCCCCCCCCTCGGGGCTGGGGGTGTCCGCTGGGCCCGGGGCTCCCCACGGCCGAGAGGGGGCGAGTGCGGGAAAGCCGGTGAAGCGGCCGGGGGCGGCGGTTTGGTTCGGGCCCCGGGCGGCCGGAGAAGCGCGGTGGCCGTGTCCCGGCTGCGGGGCTGCCCCTGCGCGGAGGGTGTGGGCCCGGGGCGCTGGGTGTCCGAACGGGCCCCTCTGTAGAACCAAAAGCGCGGGTTCGTGCCTTGCCCCGCCGTGAGGAGCGGCGCGCAGAGCTGGGTTCATAGTCCTGCTCTGCTGGGGAAGAGATGNTGCTTAAGCTTATACTTAGTTATCACAGAGTGAGTGGGTCTTTATCTGAATAAATTCAGCATCTTTTTAAGGGTTTACTGTGTCAGTGGTGAAGGGCAACACGATAAAATATTTAGTTTAAGACTAGTAGTACGTTTTGGATAACGTATTGTGATCTAAACATGTTTTAATACCATTTTCTCACTAAGGTTATATAATACAGGGGTTTGCTATTTAAAAAAAAAAGGTTGTAGACTGAATTTTCATTTTAAAGAACCTTCTGTTTGTGTCAAGGAAAAAAAACTTTCTGAAGTAGGGACCATATGTTTCACCAGATTAGTCGTCTTTAACCATGAGAGTATCTAAAATAACTTGCTCAGATGAGCATCGTGTTGTCAGTCTGTGTGTTAGCTTCCTCCTCTCATGTTTACTTGCTGACTCACCGGACAACGTGTGCTTTGAAATGGTTAGGATACATTATCCTTCTGCGTATGTCATAATAGCTGTCTGCAATACAGGGTGTCCAGATGAAATCATAGCCAAGCAAGCAGCCAGAACAACAGCGGGGAGAGCTGCCACCTCCGGCTGGAATGAGATTGGGAAGGAACAGAAATTACCACTCTGTATCTGCATAAGTAACAGAGCTGCAGAGGTTCTGNGCTCTGATGCATCAGTCACTCCCAGTTTGGTGTCATCAGCACACTTGTTGAAGGTACACTCTGCCCCATCCTCCAAATTATTAAGGAGGATGCTAAACAGGACTGGATCCAGTATCGGTTACACCACTAGTTACAGACCTCCAGCTTGGTTTCGTGGCAGTGATCACAACCCTCTGGGCGCAGCGGTTGCGGCAGTTTTCAGTCCACCTCGCTGTCTGCTCGTCCAGTCTGCGCTTCATGAGCTTCTCTGTCAGCATCTTGGGGGAGACAGTGTCAAAAGCCTTAATGAAGTCCAGGTAGAAAATATCCACTGCTCTCCCCTTGTCTGCCAAAGCGCTCATTTCATTGTAGAAGGTTTTCAAGTATGAAAACCTTGTAATTTAAAAATAGAGACTGAGAAGATGATGTTGTCATAGCCCATACGGTGTGGTCAAAGGCTCTCAGTTGTAGCACTCACACCAAATAGCCCTGTTTTTCCTGAAGTAGAGAAGTCAAAAGCATTAAATGAAGCAGGTTAACCAGGCAGCTGAACTTCAACAAATACTGAGCTTGATGTACTCCAGTGTAGAACTGAGACTTGGTGCTGTTGGTGGCTGCTGCTCAGCAAAAGCAAAGGCCATGCTAAGGAAGAAAAGCTTCATGGAGTACTTTCTAGCAGTAGTGTGGCTGGTGTAGGATGTGCAAGTGATTGGAGAAAGTACAGTAATGAAGAACATCAAATTTAAAAATATTTGAGATTCCTTTGTAGCTAGATTAAATGATGAACAGGGCAGATTCTAAAGAAATACATCAGCCAGGTTTTATCAGTCCCTTTTTTATTTAAAACAAGGCTTATTGTTTGCTGTTTGTACTGTTATTTGCATTTGTACTTGGGCAAGAGCTTCTTCTGATGTCAGGAAATTTTAATAGCTATTTGCAATCAAAATATCATGTTCTGATGGGAATGTGTTACTCTTGCTGGGATCTAGACCTAAGATCAAAAAATGTTGTTTAGCTTGAAACTTCATCTTGTTTTAAGATAAATCTGGAGGTGTTTTTTGTTGTTTGGTGGGGTTTTGGGTTTTTTTAATATGTACGTAACATTGAGTCCCAAAGTCGGAAATAGTAGTTGTAGAAAGTTAACTGTTTCTAGTGGTGGTGCTCCTTCTTGCTTTTCACCTCTTCTGGAGTTATTCTGGTAACACTCTTAAGACAAACAGGAGAGTATCTAAACAGGAGTGGACGTGTTGACCCCAAAATTTCACTTTAAATTTGCTAATTCACCTATGCAGTTGTACAAGAGACTGTTTGTTCTGTTCTTGGTATCATAAAGCTTGTTCTGAATCAACTTTCAAAAATGTTCTACTAGAACAACCTCAGCTTTGTGTGCTCAGTGTGCTATTTTGAGTTTATTTTTTGTATATTATGATGCTGCTGGGCAACTAATGTTTTCAACAGGGTTCTCACAGTCGTGTCTCTTTTCTGCTTGTAGCAGTACATGGTGACTCTGGCAGCTTCTGGCCATCCCAATAATGAAAACGGAAGCTAAGGATGGAGAAGAGGAAAGCCTGCAGACAGCATTCAAAAAGCTAAGAGTTGACACAGCTGGGTAAGTAACACCACAGGGAGGTACAGAGTTAACATCTTACAGACAGACTCAAAGGGAACACCCTTGCAGTTAAATTTGAAGGAATGAAGTAATTCCAAAAGTTTAGGCACTGAAAGCCTTCATTCTAGTTGAACAAACTGAAATAAATTCTCCACTTCTGAAGGAATTGTAATTTGTTTGATCCTTGTTAGTTCCCAACAGGCTTGAAACAAACCTAACACTAGTCAGCAGTTGACAATGTGCTTGAAATGAATTTTGGCATGAATCTGGCCGCCAGAGGTTATGTCTGTAGCACTGAAACTCTGCTATTGAAGTCAGCATGTTGTCAAGGCTCTGAAGGCCTGTCATAAGAATAAACTCGCATCTTTTCCCAGGAGAGAAACGTTCTTTCCATGTCAGTAAAGGAGAGCGTTAGATTCACTGCATGATTCCCACACAAACTATTTTTATTGATGTCACTTATAAATTTCCTATTTATAACCAAAATCACTAAATGGGAAAGAATCCTTTTTGTGTTATCTTGTTTTATGGGACATCTGACACGTGGCAGTTGCCCACCCTGTCCCGGGTAGCAGAACACAAGCAGCATGTGTGTGTCTTCTGTTGGTGATGATCATTTTTGTCTGAAATGGAAAAAAAAAAGCTGCTGTATAATATTTTTTGTGCTGACAAATGTGCACCATTACATATAACTTTTATAGTACTGTGTTTCAGTAAGCTGTTGTCGGCAATGCAATTATGCTGGTGACTGGAATGAAAGTGTAGGTAAGGCAGTGTGTAAATATCAAGATGGTGACTAGGATTACTGTAGAACTTAGACGGTGAGTAGGTGGGCTTCTAAAGTTATCTTTCATTTAAGTAATTANTGGACTAGATGATCTTTCGAGGTCCCTTCCAACCCTATGATTCTATGATTCTATGATTCTATGATTCTTGTTTTATGGGACATCTGACACGTGGCAGTTGCCCACCCTGTCCCGGGTAGCAGAACACAAGCAGCATGTGTGTGTCTTCTGTTGGTGATGATCATTTTTGTCTGAAATGGAAAAAAAAAAGCTGCTGTATAATATTTTTTGTGCTGACAAATGTGCACCATTACATATAACTTTTATAGTACTGTGTTTCAGTAAGCTGTTGTCGGCAATGCAATTATGCTGGTGACTGGAATGAAAGTGTAGGTAAGGCAGTGTGTAAATATCAAGATGGTGACTAGGATTACTGTAGAACTTAGACGGTGAGTAGGTGGGCTTCTAAAGTTATCTTTCATTTAAGTAATTAAACTTGTTAGAAATGTATTGCCACCCAAGTGCCTCTCACTTCTTCAGTATCACTAATCCCACCCCCAACTCAGGCACACTTAATCACTTCAGAGTTTTTACTGTTGACCTTCAATCTACTGCTCTGTGTTCATTGTTCTTTAAATGGAAAATAGCAGGTGTTTCACCAGTAGTTTTGCCTCTATTAAATACCAGCTAAAGCTATCCTAGAACAGTGTCTGGAGACTTATTTTCACTTTTCAGGGACTGAAGTAGAGATATGAACTGATATGATATGAAACTGATTTGATAGAGGATTTGGAAAATCATTTCCTTGTGAATTCGAGTGTAATATGTGAAGTTGCAACTTGGAAAAATTGTTCTTGGGATTATCACAGCTTCTTGAAAATGGGAGTTGGGGAGGAATTTATAGCACTAGAAAAATAGGTACATCTTCTAAGGTCCCTGGCTTGAATAGAATTTGAAGAACTGACACAACTCTGTAGCTGAAGTGATTGAGCTTGCAATAGTATGACGAGTTTTAGCTTACGTTGTCCTAGACAGAGACTTAAGTGTTCACCAGCTAAACAAAGTCTATTTATGTCCAAAGAATATTTATTTTTAGGAAAGAATGGCTTATTTGTCTCTGGAAAGAGAGACACATTTCTTCAGTGATGGTGTTTTTCCCCTCCCCTCTCCCGGGGAACTGCAATTTAGCCATTGTATGTGCTTCATCATTGACGTGTGGAGTTTGGATTGGCAGTCTAGTTGCCGAATGGCATCATGTTGGTGAAAGAGTCTGTTGTACAAACTTTTGAGATAGGAGTGTGTAAATGCTAACTTTCTGATTTGGGTCATCTGTGTGGGCCAGTCTTTAAGACATATTGTAAATGATTTGTGGCAATCTCTTCTGGGAAAGAAGATTCATAAACTTTTTCGTATTCGTGATGCTCACCAATCTAGGCTGTTAACTTTTTTCTCCTTTACAGATCTACTGCTTCTCTCTCTGTGGGTGAAGGGACGAGTCCGAGAACACTAGTTAGAACAGCAGCAGATGAAGCCAAATCTAAGAATGTGTGTACTTCTAAGGAAACCTGGCATGGGTAAGAGAAGCTTGGGATTTATCAGACTACTTCAAATGATACTGCATTGACAGGGAATTTTAAATAGACAGTTTTTCTAGTAACTACACCCCTACACAAGGGAACCAAGGTTTTTTTATTAAAGTGACTGTCTAAAATATACCAAATTTTTTTTTTCCTACGTGACTACTGTTCTTATTTGCAGTTATACGAAGTGGAGTGAAATGCTGTTCAGCTGTAGGTCTCCAAACACTATAGATGTTTCTTAATATAAATGTGAACTGCTGTTTTTGAATCGAACAATCATGAATACATCTCTTTCAATAACTGTTTGATATTGCAGAAGCTGTCAATATGCCTTGGGAACTAGATTAAAATAATTGGTTTCTGGAGTCACTGTGTAGAAAGTCACGGTCATCCTCTACTGAAACAAAGCTACCCTTTGGCCTTGATTCATTTGTTTTGTGCTGTCGTCTTGTGCTTGGTCCTTCTCGTAGAGCTTATTTTGTCCTGTCTCATGTACTTTACTCATTGTCCAACCTTAAAAGCACACACTTTTCATTTCATTTCCTAGTTGTTCCCTTTGTATTTTATACAGCTGCTTGACAAGATCAAAGTCACATTCCAAGATAGCAGGATACCCTGAGCTTAAAGCTCTTGCCTGCAATAAAATTGCAGTAGAGATTTTAACCAATGTTATTTGTAATCCAGCAATAAGTCTTCTAGTGAATGTTCACTCCCTTTTATACCTTCCCTGGTAGGTCTGTGAAGAAGCCTTCAAGAGGAGTTGTGAGAACCCAGCGTCGCAGGCGTTCCAAGTCTCCAATTCTTCATCCCCCAAAGTTTATCCACTGCAGCACAAAACCACATTCTACGTGCAACCAGCTAGTGTGCAAGAGCCAGAGTGATGGCCCAGATGACAGCAGTGGGTTTGGGACGCCAGTCCCAAAGGAAACCTGTGCACACGAACGATGCAGTATTGCTCCTGACAGTGGCCAGAAGGGAGATGATGTTGAGTCTTTGGGAGCTTCTGTTACGCAGTCGGCATTGGAGAACAAACAGGAGCGCTCTCCAGCTGCTCTTTCTCTAGTATCCAAAGCAAGCCTAGAGACTACAGAGCTTTCTGACTTTCAGTCCATGTGCAAGCTGAACACGAATAAGCCATGTGCGTGTGCAGATACAGCCTGTCAGTGTAAACGATGGCAAGATATGGAAGTGTACAAATTCTCTGGCTTGCAGAACACCCTCCAGCTGGCACCTGACAGAACAGTTTCTGAGGATCGCTCCCAGTCTTTGCCATCAAGAACTCCCTCAAGTTCTCCACGCTCCTGCTCTGAACAAGCCAGGGCCTTTGTGGATGATGTGACTATTGAAGATCTTTCGGGATACATGGAATATTACTTGTTTATTCCAAAGAAAATGTCTCACATGGCAGAAATGATGTACACCTGACAGCAGTGAGCACTAAAACCACAAGGGTGGATGGTTTAAATCTGCCCTTAGTCACGTTCATGTGAGATACAACCCACTCCCTGCTCACTGTGCTTGCAATAAAAACACTTCTCTGCATCTTAGCTAATTATGATCTTAGTTCATTATTTGAGCTGGATAAAGAGTTTAGCCATCTCCTGTCCTCTTCTTGGTACTGTTAACACTCTAGGCAAATTCAGGAGGCAGAGTTGTCTTTGCTTGGGTTGGAGGCATTGCTCTTTCTTCGTGCCTAAGGAGGCTTCATCTCTGATCAGCTGAACAGGCAGCTCCTGCCATCACTGGTGCTAATGTAGTCAGATGCCGGTAGGTTAACATAACATTTGATAGACAAGAAACTTGGATGATCAGAGCAAGATTGTTTCAAGAGGTTATTCTAATCTCTGTCACGTTTAGTGAAAAACATAGAGCAAGTGTAACTTTTGTTGAGTGTCCAACAGGCCTTAGAGACTTGTCTGTAGCAGCAGAAAATACCCTGCTTTCTTCAGTGGGTTGCTTCTCCATGTAACAAAAGGAGAAAGGAAGTGATGGACCCTGTTCATTTTGGGGTTTTTATGAAGGCCAAAACAGCCTGCAGTGGTCACAGTTCCTGCACTGTGTTTTCAGCTTTGTTCAGCCTGCTCTGTGGCACCAAGTATAACCCTTCAGGTATTAGGATCTGTAGAGTTGAGCTAACAGTTGTTAGCTGCGCAGTAGGGGCACCTTGAGCACAGTGTTTTCTTTCCCCTTCAGTCTTCTTATGAAACCATTGCCGCTTTAGGTGCTTTGTCCAGGTCCAAAATAATGGTGGAGCTTTGCGTTCTCCTGAAATTTGGCAGAATTGTTTAGTTAGAAACAACCAGTTTGCTATACTTAGTGTGCATCAGCACAGTCTGTCTGTTACACATATGTGTATATGCAAGGGAGCGTCCCATCAAATTACATGATTTGTTGAAGGGGAGAAGAGTTGTGTTGTCTTTACTATTTGCTGTACCTGAATATTTCTTGACTGTAAGGTCTGGAGAAGAAATGGAGACAACATTTCCCTGTGAAATCTTTCGGTTTTACTCTTGTTTTTTTGTTGGGGTTTTTTCTGTCATCTCGGTGTCAGTGCCTTAGAACTAAGTGGCCAAGCAAATTTGCCTGTTTTGCCAGTTCTGAAGTGTACTTAGGTCCCACATCTCCCTCCCATTTCCCTGCTCTTAAACAGCTGTATTTCTACATTCTGAATTCATGGCAGTTGTTTGGTGACTATTGTCTGCAATACTGGGCTGCGAAGTGCAAAATCACCTTAATTCTCAAAAAATTATTCTTTCCCATTCCCAGATGCTTGCAAGCAGCAGCCACCGCACCGTTGTGGGGCTGAGGACACCTTTCACTACGGTGCTGCTTTTGACCATTTCTGGTGTTAATCACCGCAGACCCGCCCCTGCGGGGTTACGGGTGTCAGTGTCACCTGCTCGGTACCGTGTTACAGAAAGCGGATGGAAATCCATGAGGTAATGTAAAAAAACGGAAGGGAAAGAGGTGAACTGGGGAGGGAGGCTAGTAGTGCTGGGCCACTAGAGGTCCCCCCCAGGCCAGCTGCGGGCTGGCTAGGCTCAGCAGGCTCCTCTGAGCCTCAGTCCTCGGGGGAGAATGGGGCTTTTTCTGCCAAAATGAAGAAAGACGACGTGCTCTGGGTGGTGCCTTGGTGTGCAGGCAGCGCTAGTGCTTTCTGAAGCCTCATTGTGTGGGTATGTTAGTGGTCAACAAAGGCTCTTGAAATGCCAACATCTGCATAAGTTATTAACATTTAAACAAAGTGTACTATCAGTTCACAACTGTGCTGTGTGATTAGGAAGAGTTGCTAAGTAAATAATTACATGGTCTTGAACTTGGCATCCTCTTAGGGCAGTTACAACATATTTGGGCTGGTAAATCCTGGAACACCATGGGCAGCTGCCACTGCTGTCTTAAGGCTTTCCCTGCTGCTACTACAGGGCATTTTAGGATGTTTTGATCTACCCAGAAACCACAAACCAAAAACCTCTGGTTTTGCTTTGAGAAAATGTGGGTTTCCAACCCTTAATTGTGCAGAGAGAACCTTGAATGCATGACTGAGTAGTCGAAGTGCTTAGCTTTAAAAAAAAAAAAAAACAACCAACTTGAGCCAATTTCAAAATATGACTTCTTTAAAAAAAAAACCCCACACTTTAGAGAGGTAGGTCTGACAAGCAGCACTCCTCTGTCATATTGGAGTCCCTGAGTGAAGCGCCCGTTCTTGTGTCTGAATAAGACTGAAGTCTTTTGTAATTAGCTTTATAGGGTGCCGTTGATCCTTCTCACCTGTGCCTGCAGGTATTGTGTAGCTCATGCTGCATATACGTGCTTAGCTTTTCTTGCAGTTAGATGTTGTATGGCCTTGTTCTATGCCTTTTCTTTGTAGAAACACCAATGTGGAGGTTGGCCAAGTTGTAAAGCTGTGTTACGCGAGTCTGGAACTCGCTGTTGCCTGTGGCGGCTTTGCCCCAGAGCTCGGCGTGGGCCTCGGCAGCCGCTCTCTAAGGGCAGAACCCATCCTGCTGATGGCACCGAGTCGCCCCACAGCTCTTGCAGCTTCTCAGCAGCTCATGGTCAGGGACGGGAAGGTCATCTCTTCACGGTCCTGCTGTGACAGTGTATTTAGGAGATGGGGCAGGGGTGGCTGGAAGAAGGGAGGGCTTGAATTAGCCTGTTACCCTGGTGTTTCGTTCCTCCTCATCAAGTACAGATTGCAGCGCGGATGCATTCGTTCAAGCAAGGTGTCACTGCTCTGTGTGTCTTCACCTGCCCCAAGGGTAGGGTTTCACCTTTCTGTTCCAAACAGACTAAATTATGCTCCCAGCTGTTAAACAGAA